>OY804607.1:8361784-8715565 GCA_963680895.1 Fragum sueziense
AAAGTTTATGTATTAACAGGAATTATGATGTAATTTTATAATAATAGACAACAGCAGAATGAATGAGGTAAGTTAAGTTATAACTTTATTTGTCTGTTCAAGTTTTAATTAACCCTTTCCCAAACAACAATATTTTAGGGTATTTTAAATGAAAAGCTGCTGCAGACGACTAAATTGATTCTAATAAAGGTTGGATTTTGTGAACCAAAAAGCCTAGAAAATATTGAGGCAAATGGAGAAAATACTGGTTATCAGCATTTTCTTCTTTTTCCTCAATGTTTTCCCAAGAATTTTCTATCGGAGACATCAAAACCAGGTATTGTATGGGAGAGGGTTAAATATACATGTATATCCCACCAGAATATGGAAACAAAGGCTTCCACTCATGTAACCCTTTCATAATCAACAAAATGTTAGGGAGGTCTGATTTCAAGGGTGCTGCATGCAACAAAATGGGTTTAGATAAAGACAGGGTTTGAGTACAAGATATATCAGAAAATATCGAGACAAAATATGAAAATATCGTTTATCAGCATTTCCTTCTTTTACGTACCTACAGCAATGATTTCCCAAATCTCCTATGTTTAAGATGCAAAGTTTTTGTTTGGGATAGGGTTCAAAACTATATACATGTATACTAATTATATATCAATATGAATGTTGTATCATTTACATGATAGATAAATATGAATATTATCGAAACAGCAGTCAAACAGCAATCAATCAGTCAGATCGGGTGCATAAAAATGTAAGCGTAAGCATTCCATAATACATACACCCATTCTGTGTACAAAAAAACATTAATAACAGCTATATCTCACAATAAATGACCTGGCAGAGCAGCCCATGCTAATCGAATGGAATGCTCTGCCAGGTCATTTCTCGTCCGCTATACTATGATCATTATGACCACTTAATATTTAGGGAGATAAGGAACCCTTTTACCTATTTTCAAACGAAACAATGGATTTATGATAATGTTATGGTCAATATTCGGTCTTAAGTTGTTGCTTTGGTGTCTATAGGCGAATTATGCTTTACATATTTATCCATTTTTACCTTTCAGATGAACATTGTTAATGATGAAATTTTCAAAGCTGTTCCCGATTTTCCATAGTGATGAACATGGTGAACATTACATTGTATTTGAGGATGTTTATGCTGTGTTGAAAAAATATGATGACAAACTATCAAAATCCAATTTGAAGCGTTCCTTACTGAATTTTCAAGGTGGAAGAAAAGACTTCTTTGAAAAAGAGAGTGTATCTGTATTTTCGGTGTTGAAATATTTATTTGTGAATGCAAGTTCCAAACATCGCACAACAATTGTTGTGTCAATTCTCCGTGAGTTAACCAAGAAAGAAAATATCAAAAATAGTAGATCTTCCTTAGAACTTTACAAACTTATTGCAAAACTAAATCCCCAGCTTCACTTAGAAACATTCAATGCAGTATGTTTTGACGAAGAAAATATTCCAAGTTTGATCAAAGAGCACAAGTCGCTGTTTACAGATATTGAGTGGAAAAAAATCTTGTGGTTTGAAAATGACTTTTCCAACTACAAATACAGTGTTGATCTTGACATTTCTTATGAGGAAGTTATAGACTTGAAATATCGGGAGTATGAGAATTTATTAAATGTGATCAATTGCAGCAAGAGATGGACAGAAAGGTCAAAAGACCAGATCAGAAAAAAACAAGCACGTTTTCTCTCAGCAGAACAAGATAACCAAGTTAAAATTGTGGCAGGGCAAACACATATTGCACCAGTTCTTGACGAAGATTTAAAATCATTGGCACAACGGCTATGTGGCGAATCTATTGAACAGGCTGTTGTTTTTAACACCATTCAGTCTTGTGATCCTTGCAGTGTGTGGGCTGCTTTGTTTGTGAACAATGATTTACCCGTTGAATTTGAAGATTTGTGTTCAAGAATATTCTTTTCGTTAAAGCGAAAACACAGTGTTTATGTGGAGAGAATATTGCTCATTAGCTCGACTGAATTAAAAACATACGTCGACGAGAATGGCCAAGTATACAGGTTTCACTTGCGCGACGACATTGAAATCAATCGTCTTCCACATAAAAGTGTTCTTAAGATTTGGCTTGCAAGGACACTAGTTGACGGAACAATTGAAACACTAAATGACACTGACATCCAATGTGAGGAATGTTCTGACAGCATATTAAGTAGGCCACTTTCCCTTATTAATTTTAACATTAGTTATGAATGGTACAGTGAGCTACCCGTTGAAACACAAATTTTGTTAGAAAGTTTCATAAGTAGTGATTCAGTAAGGAAGCAAACAGACAAAAAGGCATATTTGGAAAAGAAACTAGAACGGTTGTATGCTATTTACGATACACTTTTGAACATTCGTAACAAAAAGTTTATTGGTGTTTACCAGAAAGATAACTCGACAAAACTCCTGACCGAGTACAAGAGTGTTGCATCTGTATTTGAAATAACATCTTCATTTGGCCTTACCTCAAGTCTCCGACAAGCAGATAACCAATTGAAAGCTAGTGCGTGCAAGGACTTGTGCTACTACAATGCATACTTGAAACAGCATGACATCAAGTATGAAACAGTCACAGGAGAGTCAAAGACACACACAAATATAAGATCATGTCATGTAATTCTTATGCTGGACAACTTGGTGCGTCTAAAATACATAGCTGATCCAAATCCTGGAGAACACCGATCAAAGCAATTATGTACATTGCCTATCACTCTTCAAGGACTACCACTAGATAGTAAAGTGACAGAATCGTGGCATTTGCCTGAGTGTGATGGAAGTCGGACATGTGTGTGCAAGAGAAGCATTCAGCTGAATGAAGACGATATCACGCACTCACTCCTAGAACCAACAGAAGAAGAACTAATCCATTACAGACAGTTCTTCAATCTGATGACATTTGGATATACAGGCCTGTGGAAGAGTTTGCCAGGTATGTTAGTAAACGAATAGGCTTAATATATATGAACTCTTGGTTCGAAAGCCAAAATATAGATATGAAGTATTCTAAATTATTATGTAATGAGAAATATAAAGGATGTAAATTTATGCGGCAAAAAATGTTACCACTGTTACTTCAGAGTATCCCTTCAAATGTGAATGTCTCATTCCAGACCACCCCTCTTTAAATTCATTAGTAAGGTATGAGGTTCAGTTAAAGTGTTGTTACTTGTTTAGCCCATTTCCAAACAAGACTGAGTTTTATGTCACTAGGGCTAACAGAAAAAGTTTGGACTATACTGAGGCAAAAAAAGGAGAAATGCTTCATTAACAAGTCTGTCATAAGCAACAGTGTTTTTCCGTTGGACTATCCAAATATTATGTAAATAATCCCAACTTTATTGAAATAGTCAATGACATTTCAGATGAATTGCTGGAACACTCTGAGGGAAGTGTGATGTTGGACACAGAGGGCGATGTTACTGATGATGAGCAGCACTTGGGTATAAACATGGAGGTAATGTCAAACACATATTTTTTTTCAAAATCGGATGGGAAATGCACAGAATGAAAATTTTAAGACATATCCATGAGAATTTTGGAATTTATACAAACTAAGGGTATGATGTTTGACATTTATCAGTCAAAACACATTTTCTTTCTAGCAGCACCAAAAAATAAATGGGGGAAAATGGAAAATTATTGGAAATCTTGTACAATCCTTTACTCATCGTTTGACAGACTGCTTTGCAATATGGTCTGTAAAATTGTCTAATGGCCTTCTATCAAATTATTTGCTTGAAATTGATCCTTTGTTGTGGGTTTCTGAATTTTATATGGAGACAAATGATATATAGTACATTTTTTTCACGACAACTTGTTTGTCCTCTAGATCCTCTGTCGAAATCTTTATGACTTTTACCAAGGAGACATACCTGTCTACCAAATTTATTTGATTCAATCATGAATGGTCTTTCTGTAATTGAAATTTGCTGGAAGTTGTTGATTTCAGTTGAGATAAAAGATATCATATAAAATCTTCTCCTCAGTCTTTATCTTCTCTATTTTGAGCAATATAGGGCCGTCTTGGCCACTCTTGTTTTTAAAATTGGAAAGAATTGATTTTTGAGTTTTGTATGCTTAGAATCTGTATATTTCCGTATATTGGAACCAAACACTTTGAACAGAATCCATATCTTTTAAACTAATATTGTGATCCCATTTTGTAGAGCGAGCCAGACAGTGAGGAAGCAGAGGAAGGTGTAGAGTTTGAAAGTGACCTTGTTGGCGTACTTGAATCAATTGACGTGATTGAAACAGAGGAAGAAATAGAGCTACCACTAGAATCTGATTTATCTGAAGATGAAGAGTTCGCAGAAATGTCTAAGCTTGAAACATCTATGCAACACATGTCACTCGTGGAAGAAAACATTGATGCAGAAAATGCAACACAAGTAACATCTCTACTTCATTCGTTTGGCTTTGATAAGAATGTCGTACCCCCTCTCCTAACACGCCATCCACAGCCAGCAATAGGCCGCGATGATGATCCAACAAAAATCAAAGAAATACTTGACGATGTTTTAGTGAAGATGGGATATGTGGCGGATCCAAACAGTGCCGTTAATCGTATATTGTGTGGACCTGACAATAAGATTGGAAAATGTCTTCTCAATATAATAGATGCCGACACAAAGTATAAGGCATTTTTGCCAGAGTTCCCAGTGCTGCATCTTCGTAAGTCAAAAATTAACATTTTATTCAGCTCTTACAAACAAGCTGGGTTGATTGAAATGATCAAATATATGCGAGATGAGCAGCATGATGATTGGACCACACTTATATCGATTGCACATATTGATATTGCTACCAAACATATAAAACGGGTTGCGCTGGCTTTACACATGGCGTTTCTTATCTCATTTATGGGTTATATTGAACCATCTGAGTTGCAAGAGTTTCTCCATGAAATGGACACAGAGAATGCATCTGTTATTTCCTCTAAGTGGGCAGACAAATTTCAGGAGTTCCTGTCTCAGGGTTGTTCCAGGAGTCCTACATTTGAGTTACATCATGACTTGATGAAGCACTGCGATGAGGTGGTTGCTATAGCCCTAGCCGAAAGATTAGGTGGACATATTGGCTACAGTTTACTCCTGTGTGCGGTGAAAAGCTCTTTGTTGTACTCGTTTGTCAACAACGCCTCTGCATATGCTCCGTATTGTGTAAAACTGCTTCATTCACATTACTCTGCTGGGTTCTTTCACCAGAATTTAAAAGAAGAACTATTCAGCACTCCATTTAAAAGCAGTAGGAAGAATTTTGGGACAGACACAAAGCGTGAGATGGATCATCTAGACGCACTAAGAGGCTTTAGATCTGGTTCAACCGTGCCTTCCGCTGCATGCAGAATGTCCCTAATCGATAGTCTAAACGAAACCAAAGGTCGAACAGAGGTGGCAACAAACTATCTATCGGAAGACAAACTAGGCTGGGAACTTGCAGAAGGAGATACTGCGCATATTTATCCATTGGTTGGATTGATACTACGTAGGCAGGGATTGTCTTTACAGGAAAGTCAATTACCATACAATGTTTATAGTAAAGTTCCACTCCAGCTACCGAGCTCAATTCTCGATAGTTGCAGTTTAGACGTAGGAAAATACTTGCTGATGAAATTCCTGCGACGGGAAAGAATGTACAACTTGAAGAATTGCAGCAGTGATCAAGATATTTGTGGCCCTCAAGAATTAGTAAGTAGAGCAAAACGGAGTAAAGGTACCACCATAAAACGGGTGATTCAGTCCAAAGTACAGCAAGTCAGAAGTGAACGACAGACCAAAGAAGACAAAAGACAGGAACAAGTGTCAAAAGAAGTAAAACGCATTGACTGTTTTTCATCGGAAAATAATGCCTGTCAAGCACTAGTGAAAGCAGACAGTTCAAAACCGAAGGTCTTAAAATCGCTTGGCATTCAGAGAGCATTGATTTCTGTGCTACAAAAATGCAGAAAAACTGAATCTCTTGGAGGTTTTATAGAGTTGAACCTTACCTCAATACCACAGTCCATCAAAAGAAATATGAAGTTGTGTGCAATTGAGTTTGCAGGAGTGAAGTTTAAAGTAGGAAACATAAAGAGTGGAAAAGAGTATCTTGAGGAGTGCGAGAAAATCATCAACAATGTGGTCGGACGATCAGACGTAGAGAAGACAGTAGTTGTTTCAGAAGAAAAGTATGGATTTACTCCTGACGAATTTAAGGCTGGCACACGGCAACAGAGACAGAGGAAAATCAATGTTGATGTCAATCATCTAAAAACAAAGGATGATGTCATAACAGACACCATATACCAGAAAGACTTGGTGACACAAACTGAAATGGGTAAAAAATGTGCAAGTACATACCTAGCCCAAAATGTTGATTCTCTAAATATAGATGAAAATATATCACTCATAGTTGACAGTGAATATGTAATTGAGAAAGATTGTTCCTGCTGCGAAGATTGCAACTGTGTCCATCACTGTGTGCCATTGTACAGGAAAGGCATGAGCTTGGCCACCAAAATGACAGAGGTGAAACAAAGGAAGGGGGAAGCAGAAATGGCAATAGCAGACTGGCTTGTCTCGCTGCAGCATAACCTTCTTGATGGTGATGCTGCCGTCAGTATTGTTACGTCTGGTGACATTGACGCAGTCTACATCCACATGTTTGTAGTAAATATGTACTGGCCTAAATCTGAAAATAACCAGTACAAGTTTCCAGTGTACGTTGTACTACAGAAACCTGGAGGGAAGATTGATGTTTACAACATAACATCTATACTTATGCAAATTGAAGAATTTTACAGAGACAACATGATCGGATGTAAACTGGCAATGTTGCTGTGTATTGGGGGAAACGACTTCATACCCAAGTTTCATGGGAAATCGCATCAAACAATATGCAACCTGATGCTACAGACAGAGTGTTTCCGAAATGAGTTATTTGTTTATAGAGGTGACCATTTCTACATAAACAAAGACTTTTACCTGGATTTTGTAAAACAGTTATATGCACCAAAGCGACTGACAGGATGTAGTGTGTCGTACGAGGACATTCGTGCAGCTACAATTTCAAAGGTACAGGACCGAGAAAAAAAATCTGGTTTCAAAACCAATGATCCGAGGAAGTGGTTACCACCAAAGTCATGCATAGAGAGGTTATCTGACCTGATACAGCTTCAAATAGACTACCTGCACACAGCAGGGAAACACGACGCAAAGCCTCTGAACTATTTGCAGTGTAAAACCTTAGAAAAAAATGCAGATGGTGACATCGAATATAATTTCGGACTGGAGGCACATTTTCAAAGCATTGGAGATCTTCCTAGCAGGAAAGTCACCACTCTAAAACGAACTCTCAATGACACGCCACAAAAAGGTGCGCGGAGAAAACGACCACTCACATCTACCCCACACAAAATATAAAAAACGAATACACTTTAAATACCCTTGAGTATCTTATATATTTCCTGATGACAAGGAAAATACGAGAATCGTTATTTTAAGCTATATGTTATTCCATTTAAAGTGACATGTCACAGACATTTTCATAAATGCGTTACGTTTATTTTCATCTGAAAGAGCACATTTCCTCATGAATTCCGAAAACTTCAAGCCAAAACATCGCACCATTTTACGAGAAATATATATTTTTGTGCTCAAATTAAACAAATTGATGTGGAAAACAGTTCAGATGTATATGGAATTTGTCATATCTATTTCAAAATTAATTTCATCATTACTTGTAGGAAGGACCTCTCAAGTTACATGTAGGCCTACTATCATTGTGTAGATATAGTCTGAAAAATGTTGAAAACGTTCCAAAACTCTATTAAACTGGTAAATTAATCAATAGATCATTCAATTGTTAAACTAATCCTTGTCGTAGCTTAGCATTAGTTCATGTTTTCATTGTAAACATGATCATATCGTCGGTGTAAATGTAAAACCTCGTATGTCGATTCTTGCGATTTTGAAAGTACAATCTTGTGTGCTCAGTTTTAGACAATTCTTGTAGGTCTTGAGATATTTTACTGATCAGTATTGATGACAAATCATTTGTGAACAATATGTCCAAATTTCAAGTAAAACATTTCAGTTTGGGAAAAGTTAGATCTATTACACTTTTTCCCTCCCCTTTGAAATTTTCCAAAAACGAGATACAAGGTATTGCATTTACAACGACAATATGGTAGTTCTCTATCAACTAGGTCAAAATCAAGTGTATCGAAAGTATATGTTGTGATCAGACCTCTCTTATCCTTTACTGCAACAATACAGACAACAAACTTCCCGGCCGCTCTGAATTGTTAACATGCTTTACCATATAAGTTTCCATGTAGTCGAAGCCGGGCAAGAGGTACAGGGTCATTATTTCTAAACAGATGAAATTTCAGACTTAGATCTCATGATATGTCAAAGTCATGTTTTCCTGCTTTCTGTACTCTAACCATGAAAACTTTATTTACCATTCACATAATAGTGTTTGCATATACGCACAATTATACAGAGTTGTTGATAAAATTCGTTTTTGTGTTATTATATGTCCACATGATCTTAACCCTTCACCAAATGACAAAATTGAAGACTGTTCAAAAGTCACTTTAGATGTTGCAGAATGAATGGAATTATATTTTTCTGGTCCTTCTGGGTAGATAACATTGTGGAAAGTGAAGCTATCACTTGCACGTGTTATCCTTGCTTGGATCTGGTGAAAGAGACCTTATGGACATTGGAGACCAATACAGATCTACTATTCTCCCTATTTATTTTAAGTAAAGGCTTGGGAAAACATCGAGGTAATAGGAAGAAATTGTTGATAATCAGCAATGTCCCCTTTTAGAGTGGATTCCACTTTAAAAACTGCCATAGATGATAGAATGGAAGTTATTTAAGAATTTGTGTAACATGTCGATGGCTCAGCGCGAAACAGTTGTAACTGCCTATATGTTTATAGGCAGTTACAACCGTTTCACGCAGAGCCATCCATATGGCATAGAATATATTGAGACAAAAGGAGAAACTGGTTGTCAGCAGTTTCTTCTTTTGTTGCAATATTTTCCCAAGCCTTTTCTATTATGGATGTCAAAACCAGGGGCCCGTATTACTAACGATCGTAAGTTTGATTTTTGCATAATTACTTGTAACAACAGCCTTGATTGGCTCAGTCGGATTTCTCGTGCAATCAGATGTCTTGTTACACAGTTTACACAAAAACTTGATACACTCTATTATTTTACTGCCACTGCCTGGATTGGCTATGTAAACCGCTAACGGTATAGAATTCATCAGAATTGAGTACCTTTAGTCAGTAAAATGTAGGGGTGGATAATAAGATGTTTGGTGCCCTGGTCTTGTTTGGGAAAGGATTAAAGGCATAAACCAATAAAAAATTATAGAGTCATTGTTGTCTAATATGATTTAATTGTACCGAAACAAGACATGATTTTGATGTTACCTATGGAAAGACTCGGGAAAACATAGAAACAAAAGAAGAAAATGTGGATAGTTAACTTTGTCTTATTTTAAGTCTCAATTATTTTCGTGAACACAAACAAAATATTTATCAACACCTGTTTTTTCAGAACCTTTCAAATGGGAGAGTTCGAAGTTTTGCTGTTTGAAAAATGGTAAAATGTCTGCAAAATGACATTTTACCCTGGAAAAGGAACAAAAAAAGGCCACAACTCATTTCCCAAGACTGACAATGTTTAACGTTTCCAAAGCAAGATCTGATTTTAATTACTTATTGCTTAGTCTCGGGAAAACATTGAGAGAAAAAAATCCAGCATGTTTTCATTTTCTCTTAATATTTTCTTTGTGATAATTTACACAAAAGCTTTGTCGATAGTATCAACAACCATTTTGTCCTCTGTACCAGTTATTTCAATTAGACCAGTCTTAAATTTTGTGGGAAAGGTATACTACACTTAACCCTTTCCCAAACAAAAACAGCTTTTGACACCCCTAAAAGAAAGAGTTTGGGAAAAAACATTGAGGTAAAAGAAGAAAATGCTGATGATCAGCATTTTCTCCTTTCGCCTCAATATTTTTTCTTCTATGAAATACAAAAATCCGATCTTCATCAACTTCAAATTTGTTGTCTGCAGCAGCTACATGTATGAAATTGGGACACCATAAAAGAAATTGATCCATTTATCACAAGACAAAGCTGAAATAATTTTTAAGGCTACAGGTTTTTCTTCAAATATTGAAAGACAAAAAATCTTCACCTTTTTTATTCATTTAACCTTTCCCAAACAAGCCCTGCTTTTGACATCCCCAGTTAACTAAAACAGCTTTTGGAAAACACTTAAACAAAAAAAGAAAATGCTGGTAAGCAGCACATCCCCTTTTATCTCATAATACTTTCTTTTGCTTCTCATATCACTTGACTATTATTTTAAAACATTTTCCAAAGAGTCCAGGATTTGAAGTCACTGAACAAAAGGACTAAGAAAACATTGTGGGAAAAGAAGAATATGCTGATAATCAGCATTTTATCCTTTTGCCTCAATATTTTCTATACTCTAATATCTATAAACATTTTCTGCCTATGATATTTATCAAACTGTCATCTGCAACAGCTTTCAGATTGGACCACCATAAAATTTTGCTGTTGGGGAAAAGATAGAATTAACCCATTACCAAACAAGACCTGGTTTTGACGTCCCTAATAGAATTGGCTTGAGAAAACATTGAGACAAAAGAAGAAACTGCTGATAACCAGCAGTTTCTCCTTTTGTCTCAATATTTCTGAGCTATATTCTACACAAATTCTATCGATAACAACATCAGCTTTTTAATTCAGAAATTCCAAATAGATCTAGCAAATACTAAGACTGGTCTATTTTTCACAGATGCTGAGAATGACAAAAATGAATGCATTTACCATTTTCCATATCAATTATATAAAGATATCATGCTGTTTTTCCAGCATTTCTTCCTTTGCCACAATGTTTTTCAAAACTTGTTTTGTTAAAGACATAAAATTCAGGTCTTGTTTTGGGGAAGGGTTAAAGAAAGCCAGATAAAATAATAAACACAGAAAGCCGTTCCAGCTTGGCCCCTCTGTGTACTGGCGTTGAGAGATAATATGCCATGAAGGTTTTATGGGGTCATAGTTAGGGTAATAAAATATCCCTGCTGGGAAGTGTTAGTGGCCCTTAACCGCAACTAGCCTGATCAATCCTGATTGCTTTCTGTGGAGTATTTCCTACTACTGCTATGCTATAAAAAAGATCTGGGTTTAAGGTTTGCTCTGTTGCTAAATAAGTTTCAGTGACTCATGTCTTACTAGGAAAAATCTCCAAAAAAGGATAAAGCAAAAAAAAAATGTTGAGAATTTGCCATGTTTGTTATCTGTGTCAACAATTATGTATCAACAATTATGTATCACTGTTTTGCAGAATTTATGTGAGGATCAGTTTGAATACAACAACAGCTTCAACATAAAGGTGAATGAATTACTCCGTAATGAAGTTGATGCTGACGCAGTACGGCACATGCCAGTGGGGTCCGACAGACAGGGGCGGACATACTGGTACATTACGGTAAGCTTACGGCGGGGAATCATTTGACACATTTTTCGATATTTGTTTAATAATACTATTGATGAATGTCCAATTTGAAAAGAGACTCTGAAGCAGAAAAGGTAGGTAAACACCAGGGGTTTGCTGAATGCGAAGTGTCATTTCAAAATAAGCTGTACAATACTACTTATCAGAATTACAACATTGTTGTATTTTTAGAACAACAGATAATAGGGTAAAATACATTCTAACTTTGATATTTCAAATCCAAACCCTATGTTGTGGGTACTCATTTGAATTGTCTCAATGAGACAATTCCAATGAGTACCCACCATATGGGGTTTTATCATTTATGAACGATAAAAGATATTTTACATCTTAACGTTCTGGAACCATAATGGATTTCGGTTATTATCGCCGATGATCGGGTATTTACGACACTCGGTTATTTCCGTGAAACGCACTTCGGAAAGATTCGATTTTGTTCTCACCTCGGTTTACTTTCTCGTAAATATTAATATAAATCGGCCGTGTAAGCTATTTAAAGTGTATTTTTCTGCATAGATAGAGATAATTCTCGTATTTCTCGTTGTTAGTAGCATAAAAATGCTTAAATATTATCTTTCTGAACACTCTAGCGATTAAACGTATATTAAACGTACATTCATTCCATTAGAATAGGAAATACATGAAAAATACTTTTTCATGTTGTATTCTATAAATAGCAACAAAAAAGAAAGTGAAAGTACAGCGAAATACGGAACGATTTTATCCAGTTAATCGTGACGTTATTTCGGACATACAATAGTAATTCGCTGGAGCTGTTATGAAATCTCGTGGCTACGGCTTTAATCAGGCCGTACTTACGATATTTTATGACAACACTGACGGTTAATCAAAACATAACTTTAAACCCAGTCTATTGTTAGCATAAAATCAATTGCTATTCACATGAATTTTCCGTGGTTTGTTCAATTTCAACATTTCCTTTCATAGATATTTTGATATTTTCAGTAATTTTGGGGTTATCAAGGCTTTAAACGGTAAAAGGCATCGACAGTGGTGATGAACAGATTTACGTCAACTATTTTTGATCGTAAAGTTACGGAAAAACACTTAGGAAATTCTAATCTTAGCTGCGAAAATGTTTTGTAAAACGCGCTTACGCAAAATATTTGAACTTCCGTTCAAATCTACGAAAATAATGTGCGTAATTTCGTTGATAAAACGGGGCCCAGATCACTGGTAGAAATAACAGAAAAACACTAAGAGAAATGAAGAAATAACTGTTTCAATAGGCCTACAATTGTTATGAATTTACTGATTTGGTTATAAAGAGCAAAGGATCCTTCTCTTAAAAGTCTGGTTTTGACGTCCATTGTAGAAATAATTTGAGAAAACATTGAGAGAAAAGAAGAGGGTGTTGATTATCATCAATGTGTTATCATCAATGTGTCCCTTTTCCTCGGTTTTTTCTGTTCGTTTGGACTGGTACAGTTTTGTTTTTTTGAGGGGGGGGGGATGGGCTATGTATGCACCAATACACTTGATTGATTCAAGATCTATACGAATAAATGCTGAAGACCAGCATTTGATATAGTATCAATATTGCGTTTTCTGTCTTGATTTTTTTCATTATAGTCCAGTCACAATATAATGACACATGTTTACAAATTTTACAGTAATAAACAAAAGGTAATCCTTGTTAATTTTCAGTTCAACGTTGCATGTCTTGGTTCAAATTTTGAAGGTGTAAGGGACCTGCAAGATTCGAACCATCACATGCAAATTTACAGTAGTTATGACTTTGCTATTTCGTTTTTTTGCAATGGTAAATTTTGTAAATATGTGCCATAATATCGTTAATCAAAGGTATGTAAAGACCCGGTAATCAAAGATACAAGTTCGTGTAAGATTAACTTAATTTGATTAAAAAAGGCGTTCTAATACAGTAGTACATGGCACCAATTTCAACCCTCTTCCACCCCACGAATCTTATATCACGGCGGGGAATCACCTGACATCATATTTTCGATATTTTCCAACAATTCTGTCAAAAGATGACCGATTTGAAAAGAAGAATTTAAGCAGAGACAGCGGGAACACTCCTTGACTTTGCTGAATGCCAGGGATAATCTTTGAAAAATCAGCTGACACGAAAGTTATTGACGACCAACCAAAACTTTATCTGGTCGTCAATAACGTTTTTATCACTTGATTTGTAAAAGAGTTACCAACCATCTGATATCGGGAGTTTTACACTTTTTTCTGTTTCAAACCGATTTCAAATTGGTCAAGTATTTACAAAATTATTGACGATTTTCTGAAATTTAGTGTCACATGATTCCCCACCGAAGTATATAATGCCCTTGTTTTGTTAACAATAGTTTATGTAGTAACTACAGGGAAATCTGGCAATGAATATTTGATAAAAATAAGTTCTTTAAATAAGTTACTATAAAAAATAATGTGTTGTTACATTTGACCTTACAATGAATATTTGATGGAATTGAATGACCTATTTTGGATAATTTTGTCCTTGTTTTATGCGCCCCTACTAAGTTTGAATTCATAAAAAACCAAAATTTAACGGTGACTTTTTCCCATTCTTGTTTTATTTGCACAAGTATAAATTAGAGATAATTTTGGTGTAGGTCTCATACCCTGCCAGTAAATATTACAAAAATTACAGATTAAAGAAAAATATTCATTTTTCTTAAACATGGAAAAAATTCAGTCGCAAAATCATAAACCTTATGTATAATCAAGTGTTTTTTTCTCAATTTTGTTTTTCATAGTTTTGTATTTAGCTTATTTACGTTACATACATATCTGTTGTAGCATACAAGCTGAAAAATGTCAGATATTATCATCTTCTGGGGAAAAAATATGAGATTTACGGGGTTGGTGCTTCCCCGTTTCCCGCCTTTTTTGTAAAAGGGGGTCAATAACTAAAAAAATATATAAAATTCCAACATATCGGTAAAAATTGTTTTACATTTCATTTTACCTCCGTCTTATATCAAAGAAAAAATATATAACAATACTTTTTGTATTTTCAAAAGTGTCTATTATGGTTCCAGATCGTTAAAAAGCCAATGCCTCTTGTCTGTAGCTCTATTGGTGTTTCACAAACACATCTTGTTTCTAAATGATATTTCAAATCCAAACCCTATGTTGTGGGTACTCATTTGAATTGTCTCAATGAGACAATTCCAATGAGTACCCACAACATAGGATTTTATGAACAATATCAGACAGGGATAAAGACTAGCAGGGGCCTAATTGCCCATGGCCCCTAGATTTTGGGCTGTGCCCCTGAATATCGAGAGAAGATGCCTATACCCTTAATGTTAAATATTGAAATTTGCTATTCTGGGCCCCTAAGTTAAAATTGTCAGTCTTTTTCCCTGTAAGATATTATGCATTTTAAAAAGCCAATGTCTCTTATCTGTAGCTATATTCAGAAGTGTAAACTGTTGTATTTTTGTTACAGGACGCAGCAGGGAATGTCCGTCTGTACCGAGGTTTACGAGATGATTTTGATGCAAAGGAAACTTGGACCTTGGTTTGTAGGTAGGTATACTTTATTGTGTTGTTTGTAGGGGGCCGAGCCCCGATAGCTCAGTCAGTTACGTCAGAGTCTGTCAATCCAGGGGTCGCAAGTTTGAACCTCGGCTCGGCCAGTATCTATTCTGACATTTGACAAAAGTCATTTGTCTCTCACCAATGAGTGTGAATCATCTATGTGAGAGAGCAGCTGGAGGCTCGGTGTGGATATTGTGGTGGTACTGGTGTGAGAAATACCAGGAACCCAAGGTTAGGTGCTCCAGCGGCTGCAATTTGACCATAGCAGTTGAAAACGGCGTAAAAGCCAAATAAAATCAAAAGTAGTTTGTAGGGACTTGTTTGTATTTTGGACAATCTACATTTTTGTGAAGTCAGAAAACTTATTCGTCTAAACTAGGCAAATACTGATTTTGATTTTGGTGATCATATTTTGTTTGACTTATTTTCTGAATAAATGTAAGACAAAGGTTAAAGTACAATATAAATAGAGGATAATCGTTTTATAATTGATTTATATTTCATTGAGTGAGCAACAAAAGCTTTATTTTCACGAGTGGCGAAGCTTTCGTTTTCCACGAAATGAAATATAAATTGATCTTACTCGAAAAAAAAAAAAAAGATTATTCTATTTCTTTAACCCTTTCCCAAACGACAAAATTTCAGGGTGATTCAATTTAAAAGCTGCTATAAAAGACAAAATTCATGTTAAATAGGAAGGTATTTGTGTACAATAGAGCACAGAAAATATCGAGACAAAAGGAGAAACTGCTGGTTATTAGCAGTTTCCAGGCTGTCAACCGATTCCTATTTTCCTATAAAACTCCTAAATTTTGGGTCCAAATCCTATATTTTTGAACACCTCCTATATTCCTATAATTCTCCTATATTTTGAAAATATTTCCTATATTTTTGGGTAAAATTATTGTCGATGAATGATGGAGATAGCAAATATTGCTTTGATACTTTATCTTTCTCTCTTTCTCCTATTAAAGCATAAATATCCTGTTTAATGTGTTGCTACACTTCATCCTGTTCATCATCATCTATTTGGCCATCTATAAGGCAGTTGAAGAGCTAGGACACCAGCCTTTAAGTTGTCAATTCAGGTAGCGAGGATCATAGTGATGCTATATAGAAACATACTTTCTGGAGTTTGATTCTTTGGAACTGCAAGATTGAAATTTTGTATGTAAAATGGTTGAATGTACCTCTACCAAAATACTTCAACTTATTGTGATACAATGAAAATTGGTCCTATCATGTAGAGACAAGGAAGGACTTATTCTTGTACCATCTTCTTTCCTGAACAGTTGGTTAAGGGCTTTGGAATCTGATGTGTTGAATTGTCTCAAGGGCCTCTGACATAACAATTTATATTGATATAGTACAATGAAAATTAGCCCTATTTTGTTGGTGTCATATTTCATTTAAAGTCAAAGAAGGAAATTTTGTGCAATCTTTTACTGCTGAACAGTTCTGTGTAGGGCTTTGAAATTTGGTGTGTTGAATTATCTCAGCCCTCTGCCAAAAAGTTTAATTATTGTGCTACAATTAAAACTGGCTTTGTGTAATGAAATATCAGATTCCATATAGGATAAAGGAGCAGAGTTTGAACCATCTTCTGCTCTCTAAATGTTTGACCTACAGCTTTGAAATTTTGCATCTACAATATAGAATTGTCTTATGGCTTTCCATCAAAATACTTGAAAGTTTTGTTGTATAATGAAAATTGCCCCTGTGTTGTTGAATACCAGATTATATATTGTAAACAAAGTGGAACTTTTGCTCAATATTCTCTCCAAATCCTGTCTTCAACCTGGTTAGTTGTTCAGATGGATAAGTAAATAATGAGAGTCACAGGTTAGTTTTAGAAATGTATCATTTAATCCAGTTGTTGAGAATTTCTACATGGAAGTAACATCTTTGACTCTGATAGTGAAAACTAAACTAGTGCCAGGATTTAACCCTTTATTAGCTCACCTGAGCACGAAGTGCTCGAGGTGAGCTATTGTGATCGCTTTTTGTCCGTCTGTCCGTCTGTCCGTCTGTCCGTCTGTCCGTCTGTCCACAATTTGGTGTTTACACTCTAGCATCCACAAATATTAGTCAATCTTGACCAAACTTTGTCAAAACAAGTATGGTCATAAGTTCTCGGATGAGTTCGATTATGGGCCAGATCGGACCAGAAAGTGTGGAGTTATCTGCCCCTGAATGACGAAAAATGCTGTTTTTAACTTTGTTTACACTCTAGCATCTACAATTATTGCCCAATCAATACAAAACTTGGAAATAATATTGGAGACTATAGGATCTTGGATGAGTTCGATTTTCAGTCAGATCAGGCGAAAAAGTCAAAAGTTATGTGCCCTTGAATTTGTCAAAATTACCGTTTTCGACCTTGTTTACACTCTAGAATCTACAATTATTGACCAATCAAGACAAATCTTGAACACAATGTTGGAGACCATAAGATCTCGAGTGAGTTTAATTTTTAGTCTGATTAGACGAGAAAGTCGAGAGTTATGTGCCCTTGAATTTGACAAAATTGTCGTTTTTGACTGTTTTCGACCTTGTTTACACTCTAGAATCTACAATTATTGACCAATCAAGACAAATCTTGGACACAATGTTTTAGATCATAAGATCTTGGATGAGTTTGATTTTCAGTGTGATCTGACAAAAAAGACTAGAGTTATGTGCCCTTGAATTTGATAAAATTGTCATTTTCGGCTGTTTTCGACATTGTTTATACTCTAGAATCTACATTTATTAATCAATCAAGACAAAACTTGGACATAATGTTAGAGATCATAAGATCTCAGACGACTAGAATTTTCAATCTGATAAGACACAAAAGTCGAGACTTATGTGCCCTTGAATTTGACAAAATTGTCGTTTTTGACTGTTTTCAACCTTGTTTACACTCCAGAATTTTCAATTATTGTCCAATCAAGACAAATCTTGGACACAATGTTTGAGAGGATAAGATTTCGGATGAGTTTGATTTTTAGTGTGATCTGACCAGAAAGACGAGAGTTATGTGCCCTTGAATTTGATAAAATTATCATTTTCGGCTGTTTTCAACCTTATTTACACTCTAGAATCTACAATTATCAATTAATCAAGACAAAACTTGGACACAATGTTTGGGACCATAATATGTCGGATGAGTTTGATTTTCAGTCTGATCCGATCAGAAAGTTGAGAGTTATGTGCCCTTGAATTTAACAAAATAGCCGTTTCTGGCTGTTTTTCGATCTTGAATCTTCAATTATTGACCAATCAAGACAAATCTTGGACACTATGTTGGAGACCATAATATCTTGGATGAGGTAGATTTTCAGTCTGATGTGATCAGAAAGTCGAGAATTGTGTGCCCTTGAATTTGAAAAAAATACCGTCTTTGGCTGTTTTCAACCTTGTTTATACTCTAGAATCTGTGATTATTTATCAATCAAGAAAAACCTGGACACAATGTTTGGCACCATAAGATCTCAGATGAGTTTGATTTTCACAAAGTTATTGACTATAAGTTAGTTTTCAGTCTTATAGTCATAAATGTTTATTGAATTGAACAAAAGTGTTGCTCATATCATTTTGGTTCAGGTGAGCGATATAGGACCATCATGGTCCTCTTGTATAGACTTTTGATCACCTAGGTTACACCCTCATTAACCAATCACAGGTAATGGAAGGTGTCACTGAGCCAATCAACATGTTCCTGGCAGTCCAGGAATCCTGGCTGCAAAAAGAATATTCCAAGCCATTTCGGCCATGTTGCCAGGAGCAAATCCTGTCACCTGCATTTACTCTAAACTTGAAAAAGATATGGAATAACCATATAAATAATTACAAAATACATATAAAAATCTAACTCTTGATACCCTACAACATAGGCAAATTACTCTTATAAAGGAGGATAGGACCTCTGAAGTGGGAAGGTGGAAAGGATTCAAACTTTCCCTCCTTCCAAACTTCCAAGGTCAAAGCCAGGAATGGAATTACACATTTACTACCAAATTCCATGAAAATCCATTTCTGCGAAGACAAACTGTAGACAAAATAGCATCTTTATAACCATATAATGCACTCTGTAGACACTTAATATATGAAATATTGTAGTTTTAAGTTTGGCATAAAGGGAGATAATTCAAAATGGCTGAAAACACAACAATAATAAAAGGGGCTGAATAGGATGACTGTAAGAGTTAGGCAGGTAAGACTGGTATTAGGAATGTGCAGAAAATGCCTATAAACCCTCTAGTAAGAAAATATCACTCAATATAGCTATTGCAAGGCAGAATGACCAAGGTCAGGAATTGACACAATTCCTGGCCATGGAAAACTAGTGGGTGGGGTACCTATTCTGTTACATTCACCCCCACTTAAAACAATAAATCTAAAAAATGAAATAGAGAATGGCATCCTGTCATTACGCTTAGTATGAATCAAGTCCTAATTTGTATATATGACATCAATTTACGCATTCATCATCAATATCTACTGGGATCCGCAAGTCCAGCACCGATATACATGGCCTGATCGTACATGAATTAATAGACTCTACAGTTTGGCGAAAGATTCACTGTCGATCTCTCTTCTGATTAAAATCAATTCACTGTACCGGTATAAAGTTTTCAGCAAAGAACCTTGAGATGACAAAGACAATGTTTCCCACTCCATTGAGAAACCCGTCCATTCATGCCTGGTTCTCCTAACCATCATAATGGAACGACTGTAGACAATGATTGGCCAGACCATCTCTACTTCACCGCGAACTCTCCATAGTTCGACCCGAACAATGTCATTTCAAAGTAACATATACATAAAACTTCAAGCAAACCGATTTCATCGCTATAAAGTCAATTAAAATATGCTATCAGCTATCTGTTGAATATTTAAACATGTCATACATTCTCACAGAAAGAATTCTAAAGACAACTCAATTGCTCACTTCTAGTAATTAGCACAACATTACATACTTTCGAAAGCTTCTGAATTCATTTCTCATTCGCATTTACTTGACTTAAATTCATGACACCTACATTTAAAACAAATTGATAAAGTTTTGACAGACTCGATATATTGAATTTTTACATTAATTTCTTGACAACCTTTACACGGATTTTCAAAGTCGCAAACAGTCCTGTGTGTAATTTAATGAAAAAGTGGGCTATTTTCTTAGACATCATTTAAATGTATATAATAGTTCTCTTAACACAAGGAAGCCTTTAACCATGCGTCGCCTCAAAGCCTATTGAGTCAAAAGAGTCCCATTTTCCTGCTCGAGGTACTCCAGATGTTCATTTATTTGTTAAAGGTTAGTTTCTAAGCTGCTATTTTGGTATAACTCTGCCACTGCTATAACCGAATTATCGACTCCAGGACCAAACATACTCTCATATACCTCAATGATCTGTACTGCTTGGGCTATTGTCTGACAATTTTCAGTTATACAACGGTACTTAGGTTCTGGGCTCAGAGTCCTGTATACGTTGTCAAGTACCATTAGCTCTTGTGCTCTACCGTCCATATTGGGATACGTTTTCCGCACTAATTGATGGATTGAATCAGAAAATTCAGATATACTCTCTCCAGGGCTTCTTATGTGTGTTTCAAAGTCCGACAACTACTTCGATCGATTATTGGTGCAGCCAAATTGCTCCGAAAGCTTTTTCACTAAGGAAGGGTATGAGCTGCGAGTTTCCTCCGGAAGTGTAGCATAAAAGTCCAGTGCGCGATCTTTGAGAGATGCTCCTAGAATCAGTGCCTTTTTACTTTCAGTCCAATGTCCCAATTTGGAACAAAGTTCAAAATGAGTGATGAAATTGTACCAGTCGGATGATCCATTAAACATTTCTGGTCTCATGGTTAAAATTTCATGGCTGGCAAATGATTGAGAAAATGTTCCAGAAAATCTTCGTCTGATCATGCGCTGGGAACTTTGCATACGAAATCCATTATCAGAGTTAGTTTGACTAATTATGTCCTGACAATTATCACTGTTTGTCCTGTTTTGGGCATTATTACAATTTTCATCTCCCATTTGTGGTGTTGACATTGAGTTGAGCATCACTATCAGAGCCAGACATGTTGATTTGAGTTGATGATTTCGGCTTCTGATCAGCTGGGTATGAAAAAGAGAAAGTTCAGCAAAAATCCTTTTTTTCGAAAAAAAGTCCTTTTCTGTAGTTTCCAGATGATTAGCTCTTTTAATCCTTTCCTTCTGACACCAATGTAAACAAAGTGGAACTTTTGCTCAATATTCTCTCCAAATCCTGTCTTCAACCTGGTTAGTTGTTCAGATGGATAAGTAAATAATGAGAGTCACAGGTTAGTTTTAGAAATGTATCATTTAATCCAGTTGTTGAGAATTTCTACATGGAAGTAACATCTTTGACTCTGATAGTGAAAACTAAACTAGTGCCAGGATTTAACCCTTTATATATCCTCGAGTACTTTATTTCGACGCATCACTATTACGACGCCATTTTTGTTTTGACCTCCCTTTCGATTAGACAACACCGAATGACGTCATTCTTGCACACGTCTGTCAGTATATTTCAAGGAGATTCCTTGGGGAAAAAATGTTGAAAGTTAGGGATTTAGAAGTACTATTTCAATTATGTTTTATATGAAACACTAAAAAAACCTATTTTTTCTTATGACCATTTTTCCAAATTTTTAAAATTGTTATTTTCGGTAAATTTATGAAAATAAAAAGCAGACCAGCGAACACCAGCTATATTGTTATTTTTAGAAATTCACATGGCAGTCATGTGCAATGTTACATGATTTCATAATGAATATTTCACTGTTTAGTAAGATGTACTTGTTATCTCCATTTTGTGTGATTGACAGAATAGCCTTTAACAATAATGTTGTTTTGAAATGCTTACTCATGCTATTTTTTCTTTGTTTTCTTTAAAAGAAATCTCAAGGCAAGTGTAGGGATTTCTCTCCTACGTCAATGACAAGTTTGGTCACGAGTAAAGCCTCTGAAGTAAAGCTTTCCCGAAATTTTGTATCTACGGGTTGGTTCTAGAATTCCATACTGCTGTGTAGTGGTTCTAATAGAGGTCCCTTAATCCCTGCATAGTTGATAAGCACATATTTATTGATTCATAAATTATTTTCACATATATCGTTTCCTAATATGATGTACTGGTTTCTCAGAGTGAAAAAAGAGTTGTACTTTCGTTTTTGTAAAGCTAAATATAGAAACCAATCAAATGTGTCGTTTCTCTGTACTCTCACTTCCGCCATGTTGGAACCCACTACCCAATATTTTTGAAATTTTTCATTTCAAAAAAGTTTTTAGTGATATCAAAAAGTTTCTGAAAGCTGAATGAATGAATAAACTTTATTTTGCAAAGGTAAACAAATGTTTTCCATTTGTTCTTGATTTCTTAATTATTGATTGTTTCTTAGATGCGTCGGAACTAAGTACACTAGGATAGACTTTTGATCACCTAGGTTACACCCTCATTAACCAATCACAGGTAATGGAAGGTGTCACTGAGCCAATCAACATGTTCCTGGCAGTCCAGGAATCCTGGCTGCAAAAAGAATATTCCAAGCCATTTCGGCCATGTTGCCAGGAGCAAATCCTGTCACCTGCATTTACTCTAAACTTGAAAAAGATATGGAATAACCATATAAATAATTACAAAATACATATAAAAATCTAACTCTTGATACCCTACAACATAGGCAAATTACTCTTATAAAGGAGGATAGGACCTCTGAAGTGGGAAGGTGGAAAGGATTCAAACTTTCCCTCCTTCCAAACTTCCAAGGTCAAAGCCAGGAATGGAATTACACATTTACTACCAAATTCCATGAAAATCCATTTCTGCGAAGACAAACTGTAGACAAAATAGCATCTTTATAACCATATAATGCACTCTGTAGACACTTAATATATGAAATATTGTAGTTTTAAGTTTGGCATAAAGGGAGATAATTCAAAATGGCTGAAAACACAACAATAATAAAAGGGGCTGAATAGGATGACTGTAAGAGTTAGGCAGGTAAGACTGGTATTAGGAATGTGCAGAAAATGCCTATAAACCCTCTAGTAAGAAAATATCACTCAATATAGTTATTGCAAGGCAGAATGACCAAGGTCAGGAATTGACACAATTCCTGGCCATGGAAAACTAGTGGGTGGGGTACCTATTCTGTTACAATATAAAGACAAAGAATGAAGTCTTAAAGTGACATTTCACAATTATTTTCACATACAAGTTACTTTTATTCTATCTGAAAGAGCATGTTTTCTTATGAAAAGTCTGAATTTCAAGCCAAAATATTGAACCGTAAGAGGAATACATATTTTTTGTGCTAAAATTAAACAAATTATTGTGGACAACAGTTCAGATTTATATAGAATTTGTCATTTCTGTCTCAACTTTAAAGGTGTATTTTTCGCTGATAAATAACAACTTCAAAGAAATGATAGCATTTCAACTCATTAGAATAAACAATCTTTGCATCAAGGCATACTTTTGAAAAATTAAATAAATGTGAAATGTCACTTTAAACAATCTTCTCCTGACAAATCCTTTGTCAGAGATCATTTATTAAAAATTTGTTTTCTTTTATCATGGGACATGACTCTCTACCAAAATTCTTCTCTTCCTACATTGAAAATTGCATGGAATTTGCTGCTCTTGAATGAGGCGGAAGGCATCATTGACAATCTCCTGAAAGGCTCAATGTTCTCTACTGTGAACAATATAGGACCATCTTGACCCTCTTATCTAGATTTAACACAAAGCTGTCCATGGCTTTATTGCCATGGTTGTAAGATTCTGGGAGGGAGGGGGTCTTAAAATGCATCAAATTGCTTCTACAGACATCTAGAATTTCAAAATTTTCTTGGGGGAGGACCCCCAACCCCCCCCCCTATGTTCAGAGATGTTTACCTTGAGTGCTCTTCTTCTACTTGTACCATTGGCAGTTGTTGAATCAGCATTTTAGTGCTATACTGCTTTCAAAAAAAGCGTGACAGACCTATAAGCGCTTGAGATGGAACGAATGTACTTAAAAAAAACTCCCATATTTAATAATTTTAACTCAAAATGGGCTCAAAACTCCTATTTTTCTTGGAAAATATTCCTATTAAAACTCCTTTATTTTTTAGAAGACTTGGTTGACAGCCTGAGTTTCTTCTTTTGTCTCAATGTTTTCCAAAGGTTGTTCTATTTGTGAGGTCAAAACCCGGTCTTGATTTGGAAAGGGTTAATGCAAAAATTAGACAAAATTCGGAAATTTGATGACAAATTTTCTTAAAGCGCGTCATTTTGCACGTGACTGCTATTCAACGCTTGTGATGACGTCACTTTTTGGCCCTGTTTAGATAACATAAGATAGGGTAAAATGAACGAAAGCGGGGCACAAGTTTTTGATAATTTCACTGGATAGGCGGTGCGTTTATCAAATGATAATCTACCGTCATTTCTCGATGATCCACCGAAAAGCATTAAAGAAAATGCCATCTTTGCAGCCATATTTTGTCATCTTTTGCAAAAAATTGTCTAAACTGTCAAAGTCTTGCAAAGTGATGTCTCTTCAAATTCGCATGGCTAGCTAATTGTGAGTTCAGTTTTGTGACAGAGTATGAGCTGGTGTTTGGAAAAAAGGTCCCTTATGGCATTTGAGAACAACATGAATCCAGATCAATCTGTGCATTTGCACAGTCTGATCAGGATCCATGTTGTTCTCCAGTAGCATTTTCGTGACCCATAGTAACTTTAAAATAGCAGCATGGATTCTTATAATATTTTGGGCTGCATTTGACCACTAGCTGATCTGGAACCTCAAGCTTTATAAAATGCTCTAAGAGCTCTTTTTCCAGAACCTTTCTCATATGTACAATGTACTATATTTACAGTGACCCGGATGAGTTGAAGGATTTTATAGACTTTCTCCAAACTTACGACGAAGACACAATAGTCGATACAGAGTTTACTGAGACTTCCCCGGCACCCTCCGATAAACTGCTGTTTACAAAAGATTTACTAAAAGTTACAGGTAATGGATTTATCACACATATCACTCATTTATGTTGACATTTATGTTATATCTGTTAACCCTTTACCTCACAGTGACACCTTTTGACGCCCAACAAGATACAGGGGTGGGAAAAATATTGAGGAAAATGAAGAAATTGCTTGTGACAAGCAATTTCTTCATTTCCCTCAATATTTTCTAGCCAGTTTGACCAAAAAATGTCAAATTCCATTCATTTCTAATTGTCGTCTGAAAAATCTTTGAGTTTGGACAGGTCAAATTTTGTCGTTTGGTAATGGTTTGACCTTTTTGATGCCATAAAAAGTGCTTAAAAAGTACTTGAATTTTGGCATTGGCTGTCTGTATGAACCCTGACATCTCTACCCCAGATATTGTACAAAATTTCAGTAATGATTCTACTCCTTTCACAAAAATCCCCATATCTTTGCCAGTTATAAAATTTGAAAAATTACCTTTCTGATTTATTCCTGTATACAAAATGGGGAAAATAGGTTGTTTTAATTTATGGTGATTTGCCCAGTTTTCGTGGAGGAGCCTAAATTCGTGGCATTCCGAATAATCTTACGCCATTCTAAAAATGTGACGTCCACACGCTAGAACTTTGTCAACATACACCCCACCCCCATCTTAACTCGCTTCATATAAAGTAAACAAAGAAAATGTTTACTCAAGGGGCATAACCTATGACTATTCTTGTGAGGGTTGTTCAATACATTTTAACGCAATGAATCAAATAGGCAGAGGTATTTGTGATGCTCCTGTTATTACATTAGCCAGTGCATTTCTTTAAAAACAACTTTTAATTATTCACAATGAATGGTAGAATGATGAAGTGCCCAGTTTTCGGAGGAAAATTTGGAATCAAAGAATGTGTCAGTGATTTATGGAATGACCCACAAATTCTGGAGCCTCAATTCCGATGACGTCAGAGGTCAACAGCTTATACAAAATGGCTTCAAATGTAAAAAATAACAACCAACTGACATAAATGTAAGGAATTTACAAAATTACACATATTTTCAAATGTTATTTAGTAATTGTTGTAGCAGTGACTTTTTCTTGTCTTCCGGGAGTTTCCTTTGAATTATTAATACCATGAAAACTTGACCAACCATCATAAAAGCAATAAGATAAAAGCACAATTTCCTGGAATATTTGCTCGTCGATGTTTGTCGCCTATGGCACTCTATCTACTGTCAACATTTGGCGCCTATTGCACCTAAAAGATTAATGATACTGCACATTGACCAATCAGATCATGTACTGTATGTGTAGATATTTTCGCGGAGCAAAATTTTTGCGGAATAGCCCCATTTTTGAGTTTTACAAATATTCGCGCAACTTTGAATTCGCGGAGAGACAAAATAAGAATTCTTAAATTCGCGCACAGCAAAATGAATGTAAGTGCTAGGTAAACACTCTTGGTTATTTGCAGTATCTCAAGCACTCGGGAGTAGGAGATTAAACGGATATTGCTCCACTTTAATTTATCATTTTCTTTATGCATTCTAATAAAGGGTTTGTTACATGTATTTCAAATCAATTAATGCCGAACTATACATTATCCGGTAAAGTGTTAAATGGCTATTCACAGTTTGATTGTTCAATTAGTTTGATACCTTGTCACCTTCTTTATTCAACACAATAAGTCAATAAAACATATTTATGTACGAACTCAATGTATATTTATGTAATGTTCATAATAAACATAAATTTCAACTTACGCGAAAATTAAACTATTCAGGAAGAATTGGGAGTACAAATATTTGCGCAATCATGAATTCGCGGAACGATGGTCAAGCGCGAATATAGTGAAAATTAAAAGCCCGCGAATATTTCTACACATACTGTATTAAGTAAAAGAATAATTGCTATGATTTGCCACATCTTCTCTTGATATGCCCCCATAATGGGGGCGTCTGTCAGTCCATTTGTCAATCTGAAACTTTAACCCTTTCCCAAACGGCAAAATTCAAAGATTTTGCATACGACAATTTCATGTGAATAAAATTTGAATTTTTGTGTTTTTTTGTGTGTAGAAAACATATTGGTAAATGAAGAAATTGCTTGTCACAAGCAATTTCTTCATTTTCCACATTGTTTTCCAAAACCATTATCTTGTAAGGAGTCAAAAGGAGTCACTGTATGGTAAAGGGTTAAGCAAAAGCATTACATTGGTCTTTTGGGGGCTTTGGTGTTTCACAAACACATCTTGTTAATATTGCAGATGATGACTTTGAAGACATGTTGAGTGAAACGAAAAACCCCAGACAGATCTTCTACAAAGTTCCTAAATCTCGATCAGCCTTGCAGATGCAGAGAGATGTAACTAAATATAACATCAAACAACCCTACGTCAAACTGTCAAAAACTGACAAAGACGATGCGGACAAAGGCTTGGAAAAACTTAGGGAACTGGAGAAAGAGGAAAAAGAAAAAGCTAAATCTGAAGCAGATAAATTAAAGGAAAATAAGGAAGAATCGAATGAAAATAAAACTGAGGATAAAGAGTCAGATGATGATAAAAGGAATGAATGTAATGAGAATGAAAAGGAATCTGGATCCACTCAAAACCAAAGTAAAACAAAACAAAGTAAATCTGGGGATGATCCTGAGACCTGTAGTGAAGATGTGGTAATGAGTGAAGAAAATTCAGATGATCAAGAAGAAGACAAGAATAATGAGAAGGATACTAGGGATGCTGAGAATGACAATAAAAATGAGGATAAAGAGTCAGATCAACCAGAGGATTCTACGGAAGAAGATATAGAAATGGCTGAAGAAAATTCAAATAATGGGGATAAAATTAAAGATAAGAATAATAGATCTAGTTCTGCTGAGTATGAGGAAAAGACTCCGGATAAAGCACCTGATAAATCAGAGGGCTGTATTGAAGAAGATGTAGAAATGGCTGACGAAAATTCAGATAGTGGTGATGAAATTGAAGATAATGGTGAAAAAGAATCTGAATTAAAGGAAAAAGGCAAGGATGAAACAACAGATTCTGATTCTGAAAGAAGTGAGAACTCTGACAATAACGGTCAGAACTCTGGCAATAATAATCAGAACTCTGATAGTAAGGATCAAAATGAAGAACCAAATACAAGTATATATGATGATAATGATGGTAGTATAGAGTCAGATGATCAGTGTAATGATCTGGATGAACCAGAAATCAGTGAACATGAGGAGTTAGATGATGAAAAAGACACTGAATGTTGTAATGAAGTGAACCCGGTGGAAAACTCTGAAGATAAAGTTGAAAGTGAATCAGACAAACTAGCTGGTAATAAAGAAGTTGAAAGTTACACACAAGAGTCTGTGCCATATGAACAAACTGAGAGTGTTACTTATACTAAAGACTCGGTGCAGAGTAGTGAATCTGATACTCTGGATAAAGATAATGATCTCAATAAAAGTGGAAATAATAGTGCTGAGAGTAGTGCTGATTTCAGTAATGTCGTACCTGGCAGTAAAACTGATGAGAAATCATGCGATGTGACAAACTCTGATACAGAAGGTTCATCAAATGAGGTTGTTGAAGATAAATCAGACAGCAGTTTAGTGAATGAAGAGTCAAATGATTCAATCAAGGAGAATTTGAGTGAAACTGAGGAAATCCAAAATGATGAGAAAGAACCAGACAGTGGCATGAAGACATCTGAAGGACACAAATCTTGTTCTGCGTCTGTAGAGTCTCCTATAGATGATCTGGACCTGGACATGAAGGAAACACTTATGAGGATATCTGAACTATCAGGCACTGTACCAGATGTCATTCCCAGTCCAATTATAGCCGACACAATTACCACGGAAACTAGTCTACCAGCTGTCTCAGAAAATACAAAATCTGCACAATGTGATGATGAGAATGATGAGAGTATAAATGGGATTGATGAAGGGTCTGTAGGAGATGATGCATGTGATAATGATTCTGAGAATGAAGCGTTTGATGAAGCTCTAAAAGGTCTTAAAACACTCGAGGAAGCTGTAGGTAACTCCGTTAAAGTGGACAGTGTAAATGTATGTACCGAAAACGGTGTGACTGATGAAAAATCTAATGATGGCTCAATGGATGAAGCTTTAAATGGTCTAAAGACTCTTGAAAAGATTATTGATCAGGGCAACAATATTCTTGATAGCCATAAAAGGGACTTTGATAGTAAAGTAAATGATAAAAAATCTAATGTGAAAGAAGAAAATGACAAATCAAATGTAACACTAAGCAAAAAGCAGGAAGAAGTGAAAATTAAAAATGAGCCGTTAGACAATTTTGGTTTTGATTTGGCTGAAACTAGACCTGTTAAGGAAGAAGTAAAAATAAAAGATGAGCCTCTCGACTATTTTGGCTTTGACCTAGCTGAAGATAAACCTGATAAAACAAAAGAAGAAAAATCAAATTCACCATACATCAAAAATAGTGTAAAGTTGGATTGCAAAGGTGATGGCTTTAACAATGTATTAAAAGAAGAAAACAAAGTGCATAAACAAGAGAAAGATTTGCTCACAATTTCTCCAGAATGTAAAGAAGATAATAAAGTTTCTGCATCCGATATGCTCTCTCAGTTTGCGTCTAAAGTCTCGGGTAAAAGTGCAATGTCGGCAGTAGAATCCAAGACAAAACAAGACTCGAAACTTGACCAAGTGGTGACCGTGACACTAGATAGAGTGGATGATATACTGAAGATGGATGACATAGATCTTAATAAAGGCAGTGTTGATATTACTAAATTAAAAACAAACTCATCTGTGCTAAATGGGAGCATTAAGCAGAACTGTAAAGATGCGAATAATGGTGGCAAAACTAGAAAACGCAATGATAAAGGAAATAAGAAAACTATGCTTATGGTTGATGGAGATGTTCTAGAGATAAATGAACTGTCCTCAGACAGTGACAATGACAAAGATAGCCAGGATGACGTTGAGGAAGTTCAGAAGCAGCCTAAATCTGTAAATGTGAAGGGTTCAAGGAAAAACAAATCCAAGGAGGATGGCCAACCAGGGCTTGGACAAGCTAGTAAACAAATAGCAAAGAAGGCCTTGATAAAGAATAAATCTAGAGTGTTTGTTAATGATGATAAGATTCCCCCCTGGCCATACCTTGCAGGCCATAAACAACCACCACAACAAATAACAAAGCCCATAGCAAAGATGGCTTTTATCAAAGCTCATCAAAGGCGTTCAGCCACCAGCAACAAACAGCAGTGCTCTGCTGGTAATATAGCCAAGGCAACGTACCCCAGGAATCTGATCACCCTGCCAGGTTTAAAGACGAGCCATACCACACAAACTATGAAGCTGAACACCCTGCCTGCCATGCCAGCACTACAGAAGATGCCTGCTACCCTCACACAGACTGCTATCCCACTAGGGTCAGTAGGTAACCCTATAGTACTTGGTATGGGGAGTCCACAGCCAACAATAAACGCACTACCGATCCTCACACCAGCCACACCGACCATCAATCTGACATCAACTGTTAATGTAACACCATCTGTGATCACTCTAAGCTTGTCCAACCAACAAACAGCATTTCTGAATACCCAGGCCTCACTCCATCATGGTGGTCAGCCAAATGTTAGAACTTTACTGTCCAATATGATCAGAACGCCTGTACTACCGCAAACTGCTCCAAGACCAGTAAAGCCAATAGCTCCGAGACCAATAAATCCAATGGTAATGAGAACAGATAATATCAGGATGCCCAAACAAACTCATCCGACGCTCACAACCATGATTCAGAAATCTTCAGCGAGTCCCAACTATACCGTTAACAGTCCTTCAGAAAATAAAATGGTGGTCCTCGGTAAAGACGGACGATATTACGATAGATCCACGGGTAAGCCATTTTTCGCCCCGAAAAATGGTAAAAAAGTCACATTAGGGTTCGATGGAAAATTCTACGATGCCCAAACTTTACAGCCAGTTAATCTCAACATGACGAAATCCACTTTGCCCGTGAATCTACGTCCAGGAGCTTCGTTCTTTCTAGTTCCGTCAAACAAAAATAAAGTAACCCCGGGACCAAAAAAACGTGATCAAGTTGTTCATGTCGCATCGCAAAAAAATTCTAGTCTTATAAAATCTATGCTGAAGGATAAAAGGACATATATGTCAGGTTACGGACACAGCTTTCAGACCAAGTCTTACAGAAAACGTCGTGGCCGTAACAAAAAAGACGTGATTGTAGTGAGTGACTCGAGTGATTCTGATATATCATTTGACAGTGATAAAGATATAGAAGTTGTGGCGAGTGATAATTCTGACTCGGATTACGACTACGACACGATATCACGACGGATACGAGAGGCAGCATTAAAGTCAGACAGGGTGAGTATACACAGTAGATAATCACGTGACTCAGAATTTCCGATAATCTTCTATAATTTTGTCAATACTTCACCAATTTGAATTTGGTTTGAAGCAGAGAAGGTGGGAAAATGACAGGAATAAGCTGGGTGTGTTGGATTTTTAAAAAATCAGCTGGTAAAAGAGTTATTGAAGATCAACTAAAATTTTGGTTGATCTTCAATAACTTTTTTATCAGCTGATGTTTTGAAAATCCAATACGCCCATCTAATGCGCGACATCTGCCTTCCTTCTCTGCTTCAAACCGAATTCAAATGGTTCTCGTATTAACAAAATTATTGAAGATTTTTTTAAATTGTTTTATCATGTGATTATACACCGTGTATATAGAGATAATGACATCATGGTATCAGTTGTAATTTGACCCTTTTAATTCTTTCCCAATCAGCAAAATAAATTAAATGTTCTTCTTATGGTCGTCACATTTTTGGTTGTCAATACTGTATGTGTAGATATTTTCGCGGAGCGAAATTTTCGCGGTAGGGCTCCATTTTCGAGTTTTAAAAATATTCGCGCAACTTTGAATTCGCGGAGAGACAATTTAAGAATTCTTAATTTCGCGCACAACAAAATGAATGTAAGTGCTGGGTAAATACTCATTCTTATTTGCAGTATCTTATACACTCGGGAGTAAGAGATTATACGGATATTGCTCAACTGTAACTAATTAATTTCTTTATGTATTCTATTAAAGGGTTTGTTACATGTATTTCAAACGAAACAATGACAAACAATTCATTGTCCGATAAAGTGTTGAATGGTTATTCACAGTTATATTGTTAAATTACTTTGATACATGTTTCTTGTCACATTCTTTATTAAACACATTTAGTCAATAAAACATAAATATGTACGAACTGAATGAATATTCATGTAATGTTTATAATAAAAATACATTTCAACTTACGCGAAAATTAAACTTTTCAGGAAGAATTGGGAGTACAAATATTTGCGCAATCATGAATTCGCGGGCCGATGGTCTAGCGCGAATATAGCGAAAATTAGAAGCCCGCGAATATTTCTACACATACAGTAACTTTAACCCATTACCACACAGTGACTCCACAAGAAATTGGCTTGGGAAAACATTGCCACATTGTCACAAGCAATTTCTTCATTTCCCACAATATTTTTCTAAACAAAAATACCAAAGAATGAAAAAATTCTTTTACTTTAAATTGTCTTCTGCAACATCTTTGAATTTGGACAAGTCTAATATTTTGACGCTTGGTAATGGGTTAAAAAATCTGTAACATCCAGCACATCTCTGACATATTTCCACCTTTTCTGTTTCAAAGCATTTTTAAATCAGCCACATATTAACAGAATTACTTAAGGTAGTTCGCCCCTAGTGAGATTGACGCGCCATCGGAATTATTCGGGCGACGTTGAAAACATTTGGCGATGGAACTTTCCACGGCTGAATGTTTTTGGTGTCGTCCAAACAGGTTCAGATATGTAACGAATGTTAAACGATGTTGCACGAATAATTCTGATGTCACGTGAATCTCATTAGGGGTGGAATACCTTAAGGTTTTCTGCAATTGTCATGTGATATGATTCTTGACTGTGTAGATCTATATATTTAATCTATATTTGTCTGTGTGTTTGTTTCAGCGCCCCACCAAAATGCCTAACTATATAGAACTAAGTGGGGAGGACAGTTCGGATGACCTATATATAGAGGAGGAACTAGAAGGTAGGGCTATTTGGAATATTGGTCATGTCTAAATGAATCTAGGGTTTTCCATGACACACAAGTCATGGGTCATTGTTGCAATTTTGAAACAAATGACATTAACAATGCAAGTTTTAAAATCCAGATTTTCTTGTGATACTCGAGTCCTAAGGCATTTATAGAATTTGACCCTTTAAAATTGGAGAAATAACCCCAAACTTTGAAGGCAAGGCGGTGACAATGACCCTAAAAAATGTATGCCCAGGGAAAACACTGAATCTTTGACCTTTGCAAACATTCTTTCAAACAATTGTCTTCTATCAGTGGTTTGAAATTTGTTAATCTTTGTGGGTGAGCAGCTGGAGGCTCAGTTAGGGTGTTGTGGTAGTACTAGTGAGAGAAACAACAAGTATCCATGGTTAGGTGCTCCAGCCGCCATGAAATATATGTCGGATGTATGTAGGTTGAAGAAATATTAAAAAATATGTTAATTTCTTTGTCAGTATAGTTTTAGTTACACCAAATACACAAAAAATTAAAAGTTTACATACATGTATTCAGAGCTACAGATAAGAGGTTGTGATGACATATTGAAATTCAATCAATCAATTATCTTTTGTAAAATCTATGTTGTGGTTACTCATTTAAATCATCTGAGACAACTCCAATAGGTACCCACAACATAAGGTTTGGAGTTGAAATAACAAAGTTGGAATGTCTTCACCCCCTTGATAGCTTACTGTATGGAAAATGGTCATGTAGTCAGGGCTACAGATAAAAAGGAGGTGAAGACATTCTAACTTTCTTATTTATGATCCAAACCCTATGTTGTGGGTACTCATTTGTATCGTCTCGACGAGACGATGCAAATGAGTACCCACAATATAGGGTTTGATGAACAATAATAGAATTATTGCAAGTTAAGAAGTCATCACCCCCTCTGATATGGAGCTCTGTGTAGTAACTAGGAGTGAAAAGTTTTGATCTGCGCAGTCCACACAGACTTACTAGAGTCAACATGGTTCGCACAGGTCTTGAAAACCCTTGAATTTGACCTTAGCCTTTTAAACCCCTTGAAAATAGATGTGAGCCTTGTAAAACCCGTAAAAAGCAAGTCTGAGCCCTCAAAAAAACCTTGAATTCTATTTCTATTTTGTATGTAAATAATTTTCAGCTGTGACTGCCTTTGTACATACATGGAAAATTGTTTTTATGCAATCGGAAAATCCTTTTGTAAAAAGACATAGATAGGAAAGGATTAACAATAACTGAATTGCTTGTCTGCAAAGAAATTACGATAAATTAAGATAAAATCAGTAAGAAAAGTGTGTGTTTAACAAAAGTTGGTTAACAGATCAAAATACAAAGCATTAGTCCGAGAATGTAAGTTGGACAAACCAATAAATGAACCATGTTTGCGCTTAGATTATTGAATGTTAGAAGCCCTTGAATTTCATTGTTGAGTCCTTAAAAAACCCTTGAATTTTCTCATCAAAATTTTGTATGAACCATGGTCAATACTTTTCACACTTCTCCAGAAGGTCTATTTTAGCTTGACGGGTCGTAACTATGTTTCTGTAAGTGGTGATGATCAGTGGTATTCTGCCTTGTTGCTTAATTAACCCTTTCCCAAATGACAAATTTTAGTGAAGTCCAATTTGAAAGCTACTGAAATGACAAATGAGTGTTATTAAAAAAAACAGGATTTGTGCTCGAAATATGAGAGAAAATATTGGGAAACAAGGAGAAATTGTTGATTATCAGACTGTTCTGTAAGGGACGTCGAAACACAGTCTTGTTTGGGAAAGGGTTAAAGTCAATTTTGAATTGTTTATTTTACAGAAATCAAAGTGAAGCCTCCTCCTCCACCAAAAGAAGTTCTGTATGAACTACTACAATATCCCTGCACAGTTTGTGGTAGCTCGGAAAACTCTCCTACAGTAAGATATAAAACCCTTACATAGAATCTTAAAGCTGGAGGGTAACAGATGGTCTAATTGCAAAAAATGAAATTTTTTGAAAAAAATATGCAAAACTTTTGTGTTGGCCACCTCAGAATGGTTAATAATATGCGATTCAGACAGAGATTGAGCCGAAATTATAAGAGAGATAGCCGAATTTAGGGAGAATCCAAACCCAAATTAAACTCCGTTACAGATGCGGTTGAATTTATTTTTTAACTGTCACGCATGCGCATACATCGCGGACCAAGATTCAAAGTTATAAAACCCTTACATAGAATCTTAAAGCTGGAGGGTAACAGATGGTCTAATTGCAAAAAAAGGAATTTTTTGAAAAAATATGCAAAACTTTTGTGTTGGCCACCTCAGAATGGTTAATAATATGCGTTTCAGACAGAGATTGAGCCAAAATTATAAGAGAGATAGCTGAATTTAGGGAGAATCCAAACCCAAATTCAACTCCGTTACAGATGCAGTTGAATTTATTTTTTAACTGTCACGCATGCGCATACAGCTCGGACCAAGATTCAAACGAGATTCATACTTGAATTTCAATATGACGTCATCATGTTTGTTGTGACTTCATTTAAGAAAGTCGCATGTCCTACTGTTTTTGACCTACTTTCGACATCGCTTCATGAATTTAGTATCAAATTGTGAAAAAAATGAGTTGTTGCTTCAATAGTTTGTCTTAATCATTTAATCAGGTGATATAAAGCTTAAAAAGTGTACATTTTGTTTGTTTTTGACAAATTTTGGGTCCTCCAAATCTGGGAAATAGTAGCTTTAAAGAGAACAATATGAAAAAAAAACTTTAAATCTTAAAGTAAACAACATGGGTCCTGATGGGGCTGAGCAAAGTGTGCATACATCAGTCTGATTATGTTAGCCGATGGTTTGATAATCGTTAACCTATTAAGATGAGCAGTTGGAGGCTCTCTAAGGATGTTGTGGTAGAATTTGCATGATAAATGACAGGAATTCATGGCTGGTTGCTCCAGTCTCCGCAATATGACCATAGCAATAGAAATAGGCGTTTAAGCCCAATTAATCAATTAATCAATTGCAAACTAAAACACCTACAATGAACATTTAATTGCACTTAATTCAAGTTGTAAATAATCTTGTTTAACTTTATGTTAAAATGCAGCACTTGCTATAAAATTTTTTAGCTAAGATGTGTTTATAACTTGTGTGTGAAAGTATTGGAGAACAGAATGGGTATTGTTTCCTTTTCTAACAATATTTTTTCTCCTTTTCAGATAATTATGTGTGAGGAATGTCAGTCTACATACCACATTGGTTGTCTCACCCCTCCATTATTACTGGTACCTTTAGAGGCCTGGTTTTGTCCACAGTGTGAACATGTAAGTATGTCAGTCTACATACCACATTGGTTGTCTCAACCCTCCATTATTACTGGTACCACTAGAGGCCTGGTTTTGTCCACAGTGTGAACATGTAAGTATGTCAGTCTACATACCACATTGGTTGTCTCACCCCTCCATTATTACTGGTACCTTTAGAGGCCTGGTTTTGTCCTCAGTGTGAACATGTAAGTATGTCAGTCTACATACCATATTGGTTGTTTAACCCCTCCATTATTACTGGTACCACTAGAGGCCTGGTTTTGTCCACAGTGTGAACATGTAAGTATGTCAGTCTACATACCACATTGGTTGTTTAACCCCTCCATTATTACTGGTACCACTAGAGGCCTGGTTTTGTCCACAGTGTGAACATGTAAGTATGTCAGTCTACATACCACATTGGTTGTTTAACCCCTCCATTATTACTGGTACCACTAGAGGCCTGGTTTTGTCCTCAGTGTGAACATGTAAGTATGTCAGTCTACATACCACATTGGTTGTCTCACCCCTCCATTATTACTGGTACCACTAGAGGCCTGGTTTTGTCCACAGTGTGAACATGTAAGTATGTCAGTCTACATACCACATTGGTTGTCTCAACCCTCCATTATTACTGGTACCTTTAGAGGCCTGGTTTTGTCCACAGTGTGAACATGTAAGTATGTCAGTCTACATACCATATTGGTTGTTTAACCCCTCCATTATTACTGGTACCACTAGAGGCCTGGTTTTGTCCACAGTGTGAACATGTAAGTATGTCAGTCTACATACCACATTGGTTGTCTCACCCCTCCATTATTGCTGGTACCTTTAGAGGCCTGGTTTTGTCCACAGTGTGAACATGTAAGTATGTCAGTCTACATACCACATTGGTTGTCTCACCCCTCCATTATTACTGGTACCACTAGAGGCCTGGTTTTGTCCACAGTGTGAACATGTAAGTATGTCAGTCTACATACCACATTGGTTGTTTAACCCCTCCATTATTACTGGTACCACTAGAGGCCTGGTTTTGTCCACAGTGTGAACATGTAAGTATGTCAGTCTACATACCACATTGGTTGTTTAACCCCTCCATTATTACTGGTACCACTAGAGGCCTGGTTTTGTCCACAGTGTGAACATGTAAGTATGTCAGTCTACATACCACATTGGTTGTCTCACCCCTCCATTATTGCTGGTACCTCTAGAGGCCTGGTTTTGTCCACAGTGTGAACATGTAAGTATGTCAGTCTACATACCACATTGGTTGTCTCACCCCTCCATTATTGCTGGTACCTTTAGAGGCCTGGTTTTGTCCACAGTGTGAACATGTAAGTATGTCAGTCTACATACCACATTGGTTGTCTCACCCCTCCATTATTACTGGTACCACTAGAGGCCTGGTTTTGTCCACAGTGTGAACATGTAAGTATGTCAGTCTACATACCACATTGGTTGTTTAACCCCTCCATTATTGCTGGTACCTTTAGAGGCCTGGTTTTGTCCACAGTGTGAACATGTAAGTATGTCAGTCTACATACCACATTGGTTGTCTCACCCCTCCATTATTACTGGTGCCTCTAGAGGCCTGGTTTTGTCCACAGTGTGAACATGTAAGTATGTCAGTCTACATACCACATTGGTTGTCTCACCCCTCCATTATTGCTGGTACCACTAGAGGCCTGGTTTTGTCCACAGTGTGAACATGTAAGTATGTCAGTCTACATACCACATTGGTTGTCTCACCCCTCCATTATTACTGGTGCCTCTAGAGGCCTGGTTTTGTCCACAGTGTGAACATGTAAGTATGTCAGTCTACATACCACATTGGTTGTCTCACCCCTCCATTATTGCTGGTACCTTTAGAGGCCTGGTTTTGTCCACAGTGTGAACATGTAAGTATGTCAGTCTACATACCACATTGGTTGTTTAACCCCTCCATTATTGCTGGTACCTTTAGAGGCCTGGTTTTGTCCACAGTGTGAACATGTAAGTATGTCAGTCTACATACCACATTGGTTGTCTCACCCCTCCATTATTACTGGTGCCTCTAGAGGCCTGGTTTTGTCCACAGTGTGAACATGTAAGTATGTCAGTCTACATACCACATTGGTTGTCTCACCCCTCCATTATTACTGGTACCACTAGAGGCCTGGTTTTGTCCACAGTGTGAACATGTAAGTATGTCAGTCTACATACCACATTGGTTGTCTCACCCCTCCATTATTACTGGTGCCTCTAGAGGCCTGGTTTTGTCCACAGTGTGAACATGTAAGTATGTCAGTCTACATACCACATTGGTTGTCTCACCCCTCCATTATTGCTGGTACCTTTAGAGGCCTGGTTTTGTCCACAGTGTGAACATGTAAGTATGTCAGTCTACATACCACATTGGTTGTTTGACCCCTCCATTATTACTGGTACCACTAGAGGCCTGGTTTTGTCCTCAGTGTGAACATGTAAGTATGTCAGTCTACATACCACATTGGTTGTTTAACCCCTCCATTATTGCTGGTACCACTAGAGGCCTGGTTTTGTCCACAGTGTGAACATGTAAGTATGTCAGTCTACATACCACATTGGTTGTCTCACCCCTCCATTATTACTGGTACCACTAGAGGCCTGGTTTTGTCCACAGTGTGAACATGTAAGTATGTCAGTCTACATACCACATTGGTTGTCTCACCCCTCCATTATTGCTGGTACCTTTAGAGGCCTGGTTTTGTCCACAGTGTGAACATGTAAGTATGTCAGTCTACATACCACATTGGTTGTCTCACCCCTCCATTATTGCTGGTACCTTTAGAGGCCTGGTTTTGTCCACAGTGTGAACATGTAAGTATGTCAGTCTACATACCACATTGGTTGTTTAACCCCTCCATTATTGCTGGTACCTTTAGAGGCCTGGTTTTGTCCACAGTGTGAACATGTAAGTATGTCAGTCTACATACCACATTGGTTGTCTCACCCCTCCATTATTACTGGTGCCTCTAGAGGCCTGGTTTTGTCCACAGTGTGAACATGTAAGTATGTCAGTCTACATACCACATTGGTTGTCTCACCCCACCATTATTACTGGTACCTTTAGAGGCCTGGTTTTGTCCACAGTGTGAACATGTAAGTATGTCAGTCTACATACCACATTGGTTGTCTCAACCCTCCATTATTACTGGTACCTTTAGAGGCCTGGTTTTGTCCACAGTGTGAACATGTAAGTATGTCAGTCTACATACCACATTGGTTGTTTAACCCCTCCATTATTACTGGTTCCACTAGAGGCCTGGTTTTGTCCACAGTGTGAACATGTATGTATTGTAAAATGTTTCTCGCTATGTGAAAGCAAGGATTATAGGAAACAATTATATCCTGTTAAATGTGACACAATTTCGGACAAATAATGGTATTTCGTAGGTGTTATTATAAAATCTCGTAACTATGGCTTAAATCAAGCCGTAGTTACCAGATTTTATAACAACACTGACGGTTTGTGAAAACATAACAGGTAACCAAGTCTATTTGTAGCAAAAAATTGATTGCTATTGAAGTGCTGTTATTGATGACCACATCTTCGCTTTTCTTTGAAAATTCTGTAACTGCAGCTCAAAACTAGATGTAAGATGCAGTGACAGGGTTTTTGAGGAAGAGCGACAATATAGACACGGATATATTGGTATTTTTATGCCCCTATATCAAGAGATCGGGGGCATATTGTTTTACTTGTGTCTGTCCGAAAACTGACATTTTGCCTTTTCTCCAAAAGTACTTGACCTACAAAGCTGAAATTTTGTATGTAACTTCCTTTCATTAATATCTATCTGTTCCAGGCAATTTGACCTTCCTCAAGGACATCTATTAACCCTTATCAACCCTTAACACAAAAACTTAAAATTTTAGAAAAATTATAGTCATTTCGGGGGCATTTGTGTTCCACAAACACATCTTGTTACAAATGCCTACAGAAAGATGCAAAGGAAAGTAATGACTACCTGCTTTAACAAATTATCAATTATCTTTATGGAAGTTTTGTTTTTACTTCGATAGACAAATTGATATGTAAGAAATATTTAACCCTTTCCCAAACAAGGCCTGGTTTTGACGTCCCTAAAAGAAAAGGCTTGGGAAAACATTGAGGCAAAAGAAGAAACTGCTGATAACCAGCAGTTTCTCCTTTTGCCTCAATATTTTCTTGGCTATATCACACACAATTTCAATCTTTATTAACATTCATTTTGTTGTACGCAGCAGCAGTTGAATTGGACCTCTCTAAAATTTTGTTGTTTGGGAAAGGGTTAAACCATTCTCAAATGAGACCTGGGGCCCGTATTATCAGTGGCCGAACAAATAATTTTGTGCGTATTTTCTACTCAAAAGGAACAAATATTTTTTAAAAAATCATTCACGTGAAATTGTTGTATGCAACATCTTTGAATTTAGACCAGTCTTAAATTTTGCCATTGGGAAATAGGTTAACCATTTCACAAACGACAAAAGTTTAGGGTGGTCTAATTTGAAAGCTGCTGCAGATGACAAAATTGAAAAAGATAATGGGAGTCGTTATGTGTCATAGCATAAAATATTGAGACAAAAGGAGAAATTGCCTCATTGCTTTCCTAAGCCTTTTCTATTAACCCATTCACACACAATGACTCTTTTTGACTCTGTTAAAGATAAAAACTTTGGAAAACATTGTGTTAAATGAAGAAATTGCTTGTGATAAGCAATTTCTTCATTTCCCACAATGTTTTCTATCCCAAAAGACCTGAACATTTTGAATTTCATTCACTTGAAATTGATGTTTGCAATGTCTTTAAATTTGGATGACCCTATGATTTTGCCGTTTGGTAATGGGTTTAGGACCTTAAAACCAGGTTTTGTTTGTTAAAGGGTTAAATGATTTATGTTTTCAGCTAATGTTGGTAGAAACATTGAAGGAGAAGTACCAAGCTTTACGAAAATTGTTGTACAAGAAGCAGAGAAAAGAGAATAAGTAAGCTTTATTTTCTCCTCAAGTCTGTCCCAATGTATGAACGGTTTGGTCCAGGGCTTTTGAATTTTCTATGTAGTATTCTCACAATGCCCTCCACCTAAGAGTAAGTTATGCAAATTTTTGTGACAGAATGAAAATTTTCCCTATGTTGTGGGTATCAGATTTTAAATAGAGACAAAGAAGGTTATCTTGTACAATCTTCTTATTCCTGGGCCATTTGGCTAATGCTTTGAAATTTTGTTTGTAGAATCCTCTCGTATAAGTAACATTTTAACCCATTACCACACAATGATTCTTTTTGACTCCCTACAACATAATGGCCATGGAAAACATTGTGGAAAATAAAGAAGTTGCTTGTGAGAAGCAATTTCTTCATTTCCCACAATGTTTTCCACCCAAAAAGACCTCCAATTAAAAAATCCATTCACTTGAAATTGTCGTCTGCAGGATCTTTGAATTTGGACCAGTCCAAAATTTTGCTGTCTGGTAATGTGTTCCAATATAGTTTATCATTCTTTTCCAGAATCACTTTGAAGATGTTTTCCATAAATAAAGACAACATAATGGAAGTGGTATGTTATAATTTAACCCTTTCCCAAACAAGACCTGGTTTTGACGTCCCTATTAGAAAAGGCTTGGGAAAACATTGAGACAAAAGAAGAAGCTGATACCAGCAGTTTCTCCTTTTGCCTCAATTTTTTCTGAGGTATATCATACATAAATCTTACCTATAGCAACATTCATTTTGTCGTCTGTAGCAGCTTTCAAATTGGAATAGTCTAAAATTTTGTCGTTTGGGAAAATTAAAGTCATAATGACAAATATTTTCATAAAAAAATGTTTTAAAGTTTTTAATGTTTACCATAAATAAAGACAACATTATAGAAGTGGTATGTTACAATTTAAAGTCATAATGACAAATATTTTCATTAAATGTTAAGAGTTTATCCTTTGAAGTTTGAAGTTGAAAAAAATTTCAAAAAGACTTTAAGTTGTATGTCAGTTGCATGTAAGAAAATAATTACAGAGGAGAAAATGTTGCACATTAGCGATTTCTTCTTTTCCTCAAAATGTTTTTCTCTGATTAAAATCAGGGAATTTAGAAAGGGTTTACTAAGGCTAAGAATGTGTTTGTCAATGAATCAATCTTGTTCCAGAGTCGATCTTCGCGGGCTCGGAAGGAAGTGAATTATGATGAAACACGATATGACAAGATTGTAAAGAATGCGGTGAAAGAAATGAACGAGTCAGATAAAGAAGAATCTGCAGATGAAAAAGCAAAATCACAAAGTAAGTTTTGCGCTGCTTAACCATTTTCCAAACATATTTTTAACTTATATAGGCGAAGCAGTTGGAGGCTTTGTTAGGATATTGTTGTAGTACTGGGCTGCGTTCAGTAGACAAACTGTTAACTAATGTTGCCAACATTCGCACCTTCTTTGACCCAAATTTGACAGAATTGGCCGAGTATTCCAAATGAAACGGCTAACTGTTAGCTAACTTTTTGTCTTACTGAAAGAAGGGCTGGTATGAGAAATAATAGGAATCCATGGTTAGGTGCTCCAGCCACAGCAATATGACGATAGCAGTTAAAAGCAGTTAGCCACCACAATTTAATTGAAAAATCAGTGATTGTACCAAAACAAGACCTTGTGTTGACATCTCTATTAGAAAAAGCCTGGTAAAACATTGAGGCTAAAGAATAAAATGCTGACTATTCAGCATTTCTCCTATTGTCTCAATATTATGTGTGCCATATTGTAAGCAAATCTTATCTTTTTCAACACCCACTTTGTCGTCTTCAGCATTCTTCTAATTGGACCACCCTAAAATTTTGCTGTTTGGGAAAGGGTTAAACCCCATTGAATCTCTTAACATTTTGCATTAACCCATTACCACACAATGACTTTTTGACTCCCCAAAAGAAAAAGGCTTTGGAAAACATTGAGGAAAATGAAGAAATTGCTTGTCACAAGCAATTTCTTCATTTCCCACAATATTTTCTAACCAAAAAGTTGAAAAAATTTGTAGATATCATCAACTTGAAAATGTCATCTGCAAATTCTTTCAATTTGGACCAGTCTAAAATTTGCCGTTTGGTAATGGGTTGAACTTTTTTTGTTTTCAGGAGTATCGATTTCTTCCGACGAGTCAGATAAAGAATCTGCCGTCGAGAACGCTTCTACAGAACTAAACAAGAAAGACAGTGGCAAGAAAAATAAACATTCACAGGGTCACAAATCATCTCAATTCACGCGTAAACGATCTCTCAGACCTAAATTCTCCGACAGCGGAGATGAGGATGGGCCAACGGATAAAAAAGTTGTAAAAACGGACGATGACAGAGTCGAAAATAATGTTGAAAATGAGGAGACTAGTGACATTGAAGAAACAAGGAAAGGTGACGATAAGAGTGCTAAAAAAGAGGACAGAAGTGCTAGAAAGAAAAAGAAAAGATCAAAACATAGAAAAAGTGAAAGGACTTCCAAAGAAAGGACTTCAAAAGATAGATCTTCAAATGACAGAACTAGATCTACAAAGGAAAGTGTGGAAGAAGTTGCAGATAAATCAAAAAGGACTTATAGTAGGGATAGTGACTTTAATCTCTCGTAAGTAGAAATTAATCTATTGCCAAACGACAAAATTTTAGACTGGTCCAAATTCAAAGGTGTGGCAGATGACAATTTCAAGGGATCAAAATATAAATCTTTTGGTCTTTTGACAAGCAATTTCTTCATTTTCCACAATGTTTTCCAAAGCTTTACCCTTACAGGGTGTCAAAAGGCGCCATCATGGAATTGATTAATTATAATACTTTATCACTCTTATCAACTCATGAATAAATTCCTTTGTCGGCAAATGGAAAGAGTATTAAAGAATAGAAAGTTAATTCTCATTGTATGTTGGTGTTTATATCCAGAGAGAACAATTCTTTACAAATTAAAACACCAAACTATTGCAGAGGACAAAAAGATAAAAAAAAAAGAGACTTAAAAAGGCAAAACATTTATCTTTATTTAGCCTTAAAAAGCATTAAGAGAGGAGAAATTATTGATAATCAGTGATGCTTGTTTTGGAAAAGGTAAAACGTTTTCTTTTTCATTTACAGAAATGTAGACCAAAACAGTTCAGAGACGGAAGTAGAATCAGGTGACATGGGAGATTATGACAATGATTAAATAAAAAAGAAATAGAATCTATGATTTACCATTTTCCATGCTATATTGGACTTCCAATCCTTATCAACATCCATTTTGTGGTCTTCAGCAGCTTTTGAATATACAACACATGAATGTTGCAGTTTGGTAAAGTGATAATATATCTTGTTTCTTTTCTTCATTCAGAAATGTGGACCAAAACAGTTCAGACACGGAAGTAGAATCGGGCGACACGGAAGACTATGATGATGATAGAATAAAAAAGAAGAAATCAGAGGAACATATTTATTATACATCATCCGGCAGAAAAACAAACAGTCTCTCCAAACTTAAAGATGCTTTTAAACTTTAGTGGGTGTTTCTCTAATTCCTATGTTGTGGGATGGCCGCGGCCTTAGCGCAGTTGGTAGCGCATCTGCTTCTCATTCGAGAGGTCCCGGGTTCGATACCCGGCCGCGGCAAATACCCTTTCTGACAAAATTGTCACCCACCAATGGGTTTGAAATCGTTAACCTAAGTGGACGAGCAGCTGGAGGCTCGGTAAGGGTGTTGTGGTAGTACTGGTTTGAGAAACAACAGGAATCCATTGAACACAACAGTCAAAATATCAGATTTTTTTTTTTACCAGAAAATATGATCATAAAATTTATTTATTTATCTGATGTAAGCGTCTTAGTGCTCCTGCATATGCACCTTTAATTAAAAAGATCGTTTATCAATAACAAAGATACAAGTTTTCCTTATAAGGTAATTTGTTTTCATAAATCCATGTGGAATAAAGTTAAACGCCTGCTGTCCCACAAGAAACATGTTTCAGTGGGCGGGTGTTGAGCGTCACATACCATTGCATATGACCAAATTTGTATCCAAGAGTGTCGTTTTAGAAACTTTAGCAAGATAAACCATTTTCAGAAATTTTAATTTCGTCTTTGGTAATACTTTTGGATTTGGTCATCTGGGAAAGGGTTTAAAGATTAATATGACATGTGGAATTCTGAAAATCAATCGTAGCAATTTGGATTACCCAAGTCATTTATATTGTGCAATTTCAAGTAAACTTTGATTATAAAGAGCGGTTTATATGGTTGGTGTAAATCTGTACAAATTGTATTCTGTATTCATCAGAGACAAATAGGCGACATATTTTTATCTGCTGATTTTTAAAGGGCCATGAATGGTATTTATTTATGTTTCAAAGTCAGTGTTGTTAGTGCCATAATTATCCGTTTAGAATTATATAGAAATATAGTCTTTGAAATATAGCGGAAGAGGGAGAGAAATTGCTCGTTTGGAGCAATTTGAGAAATTGCTTGTTTGGAGCAATTTTAATCCTTTTCACACATAATATTATCACTTTTTAACGAAAACCTCATAGCTGCAGCTTGTATAAAGCTGCAGTTATGAGGTTTTCGTTGAAAAGCAGCAATATAAATTATGAACCTACATGGTGAGCAACAAAAATAGGGAAATGTCATTTTATTGGAAACATCGGATGAGTCAAACGTCCTGAGGTGAAATATTGTCCTGTGTGACTCACACGCAAACAAGTGTCATTATACCCCTACAAAATGAATATTATAGGGGCTATACTGGAATCAACCTGTCTGTCTGTCCGTGTCCGGAGCATATCTCTGAGTGAAAAGTAGCTATGATTTTGAGACTTCATGGGTAGATAGGAGAAGTGCGTATATAAAGAGCATAACTCTTCCTTGCTTTTGTGAGTTATTGCCCTTTGTTTTCGACAAAAACGTGTTTAGTCAAATGTAGTAGTAGAGGTATTTTATCACCTTTAGTGATAGATTTTTGATCACTGCTAAGTGTTTCAGTTTTCAAATTATCTGCCCTTGAGTTTATGCTCTTTTACACTAACAATTACATGTTGGGTAAAAATTTCTTATGTTAAAAACATAATAAACACAAGATATAGTTACAATTTTGAATGAGAAAATAGTATGGAAACATTGAGACAAAGGAAGTTAATGCTGATAATGTTTAATCCTTTCCCAAACAAGACCTGGTTTTGACGTCCCTAAATGAAAAGGTTTGGGAAAACATTGTGACAAAAGAAGAAACTGCTGATAATCAGCAGTTTCTCTTTTTGTCTCAATATTTTCTATGCCATATTTTGCACAAATTCTCTCTTTGCTAACTTCCATATTGTCATTCGTGACAGTTTTTTAAGTGGATCACCCTAAAATTTTGCCGTTTGGGAAATGGTTAAACTAAAATTGTTTCTTCTCATATTTTTTCTTTTTTCAAAATAATTATTCTTTTTTAAAGTTGTGTAAAAAGTGGTAGAGTTCTGTGAAAATTATTGTGTAAATTTTGAAGTTATTATGTTGAGAGATATTGGGAAAAAAGATAGAAAAAAATGAATGTATATGAAGACGAAACATTTTCAGACTTGCTTTTCTTTATTAACCCATTGTGCATCGACACATTTGAAAGCACCTATGTGTTGCAACTTCATAAAACATCGAAGAAGAGAAAGAATATGATGATCAACAGCAGTTTCTCCTTTTTCTTCAATGGTGGTTGAAAGAGGCATTAAACCGTATTGAATCATCCTCTTCAATCAAATGTTCACTTGGGAGGGTACTCTTTTTTGTGCATCCTTGCTTCAATTAAGCACCCTTGTTATCTGATAAGATTTGATTTTGACGACCCTGTTCGTTGTAAGAAAAAGAAGAAAACTCTGCTTTTATTAGCAGTTTCCCACACAATAACATGGATTTCTACTTTCAGATTGTTACATATTCTGCTCATCGCCAATTAAGGCATTTATTGATTGATTGTGGTTTAACGCCTCTTTCAACTGCTATGGTCATATCGCTCGGCTGGAGCACCTAATCATGGATTCCTGTCGTTTGTCACACCAGTAATAACACAACATCCTTACCGAGCCACCAGCTGTTCGCCCTATCAAACCAAAGGATATTTGCCCTGGTTGGGGATCGAACTTGGGAACTCGTGAGTCCGTGTGTGATGCGCTACCACAACTATTGTTTTTGAGGGCGTTCTTTTAGCCATTTGAGAACGGTTCAAAATACAGTTTTACCCTGACCCTAAGTCGAGTCTTTTCTGATGCAAAGTTTGCTTTTTGATTGTGGACGTAGCTCAAGTTTACGTTAAATGGAGCGGCGTCAAATATTACAGAGCGAAAGTTGCATCAGTGAAGACTGTTTACCATGACCCATGCTTCTCTTTGTGTAGCTATTAGAGAACAGTGTGGATTTTGATCAGAAGGTGCGAATCGGAATCAACATCGGTCTCTGATGCCATAACACATTACCAAATGAAAAAAAAAATCAAGCGAGTCCAAATTGAAAGAAGTTGCAGACAACATTTTCAATGTAAAGAATTTTGTGAAATTCTACTATTTTGGGGGTAGAAAACATTGTGTAAATGAAGGAATTGCTTGTCACAAACAATTTCTTTATTTTCCACAATGTTTTCCAAAGCCATAAATTTGTGCGGAGTCAAAAAGAGTCCATGTGTGGCAATGAGATAAGTGCATTTTTCCAGAATCATGCTCAAATACTTTGTCGCTTGATAAATGGTTTAATCCTTTCCCAAACCGCAAAATTTTAGCGTGGTCCAATATGAAAGCTATTGCATACAAACGGATGTTGATAAATATAGGATTTATATAGCCGCTTTTCAACGAAAACCTCGTATACTGCAGCTTAAAACAAGCTGCAGTTACGAGGTTTTCGTTGAAAAGTGACGTTATGCAAAAGAGCTCAGGAAAGATTGTTGTTCTACATGTCTCCTGCATTTCTCCTTTTGCTTCAATGTCTCCCCAGTTTCCAAGTTTTTTTTTTTTTTCATACAAACGTCGGAATAAGGTATTGTTTGGTCAAATTTTGAAAGAATTAACCTATTACCACACAATGACTCTTTTTAACTCCTTAAAATATAATGGCTTTGGAAAACACTGGTAAATGAAGAAATTGCTTGTGACAAGCAATTTATACATTCCCCACAATATTTTTCTACCCCAAAACACACACAAAAAATCCGTTAGCCTTAAATTGTTGTCTGCAACATCTTCAAATTGGGACGGTCCAAAATTTTGTCGTTTGGTAATGGGTTGACAGATGAAATCAGCAAGTCCGGCTAAATTTCCTTTTCATGGGCAATTCATTAGTCTCCTTCCTGTAAAGTGACAAAATTAATCCTTTTACAAAACGGCAATATTTTAGAGTCGGCTATGTTTCAAAACGATGCAAATAACCAAGGTCTATTTGACAAAATTATGAACTGAAAATGACCAAAGCTTGGAGAAGAAACGGGCGCTAGATATTATCTCATATTCGTCATTTCCTTCGATGTTTTCAGATGCATGTACGTATTTTTGTTAAGGACTTTAAAACCAGATATATACTTTCGATTTATTAAACTCTCGAAACAACATTCACTTTACCTTTTCCCAAACAACAACAATAGGAAAATTGTGTCAAAAGAAAATAGAGATACTAGTAGGCTCTATATTTACAGCCATTCCACGAAAATTGACCCATTTACTGAAAATGCATGTCGCCGACCTTCATTGCATCATTTAACACCTTTATCAATTAGGTACAACAAAAAGCAAGATATCTTTTATCACGGGACATAATTTGCAATAAAGTAGTATGATTTTTAAGTTATTCAAACGATCTTATGAATGTGCTTGGTTGTGTTGAATATTGCAAAAACGTCAAAATGTTGATGTCGCCGCACAATTTTTTGTTTTAAACTACCGTCAAAATCAGCCGTTTTTGTACTTAGACTTTGTTCTCTTGGACATTATTTTCCCCAAACCCTACTACAACGACTAAATTAAGTATGATTCCATCATCATACATGTAATAATATTTAAACATGTCTGTTTGTATGTCGCCAGATTTGCCTATGTGACCGTAACGAACTTTCAAAGGCATAAAAGAGAGTCAACTTTTCTCTCAATTTGCCGATTTTCAAACTATTTTGGTTCGAAAATGGCTTAAATTAACTATCAAAACCCTAAAGTTTATGAATATCTTAGTATTTCTTCACTAAAGCGAAGAACATGGACAAATAGAATTTGTCGCATTTCGTTTACTATGCTTCCGTTACGTCCGTGTAGCCCACAATAATGAACGGACATTCCTAAATCTGTTAAATTTTGACAGAGTGGTTGCCAAACTGTTGAAATAGAGGCGAGTTTCAAGTATAATCAAGAGTATAACATATTGAGAGACTCGAAAGTCCTTTGGTCGCTATGCTTCCGTTACGCATATTTTTCCGTAACGTACTTCAAAGGACGCCCTGAGTTAAACTAACAGGAATATTTCAATACAGTGAACAATATTATACACTGTAGTTATCAAAGATTCATTATATCGGCTACTGCAAGTAGAAAAATGGAATGTTGAATGTGAAATTCGACGTAGAAGTATGTAAATATAGTATTATGCAAATTCATTTCCAAATTAGCAATACAAAACTTCTTTATTTATGCTCGATTCTTTTTTAATTTGACGTGCAAAAGCTTGAATCTCAAATAAAAAACAAAGTAATGCGGGATTTACGCATCTACCCTTTTTGTTTTACGGTCAAAATAACTGTTACGGAGCATATATTATTTGGTGGTAGCATGTCCTGGATATTAATGAGATTTATTTTGCTGATTAATTGAGTTTGCATGAATCAAATGGAATTTTACATTTCCGTATAGTTTAAATTTGTATAAATAGAGCTTATTATATCATGTTTTGCCACATATGCTATAAAAAATGTTACGGAAGCATATATTTGGGTATACAATTTGTGCGTAAATTACGATACATAAAACATTTTGATGTCAATTGATTATAATTAATTCAGAAAGTATATGAAGTAGGAATACTAACAAAGCTGCTTAATTGTGTTTATCTGTGAATTCACATAGTAATATTCCGTTACGAAATATAGACTCTTCGTTACGGAAGCATATACTATAGTTTATGGAATATTGAGCATACACTGCCATCTGTGGGCGATAGATTAGCAAACATACCCCTTCAGGTTCTATCTAAGCATGTTACACAACATGTCTGAAACAGTTTGTGGCTTCTCAAGTAGACAGACATGGTAACAGCAGCCTATTGATTATTGCGAGCGAAACACATAATTGTCTATGCCATAAAATATGCCCCTTTTGGTCCTAACGCCATTTCCATTTTCTAATTCCACCATTAGACATTTTTCAGCTTTGTACTGTTTTTTTAGAAAACCTGCATACATCGCTTTTGTGGCAAATAAAAGAAGACACAAACATTTTCCTTTTCAACTGGGCCAGACGATAATGTTAACAAGAATAATTTTCTGCAAACGTGGCTTGCAACTCACTTGTCACAGTTTAGTCCCCAAGTTTCAGGAGTAGGTGTGCAGGGTGCATTTTCCCTTCTTTTTTGTAATGCTGATATTGAAGTAACACACCCCAAGGCTATGTTGTTGTACATTCTCTTTAGTTTGCATTAATCCTGACATCTTTTTTCCCGAAACTAAACGTAGATATTTGTATTGTCGGGTCTTGAATAGTTTGTGAAAAAAGGGCTTCTCTATATTTCTTTTCTGAAAGCTTGTGTTCCCTTCTACTAGGTAATTGGCTAAGACAAATTACACAGCTCTCTCACCATTGGAATTACAAATACTAATCCTTTGACACAAGTTCACACGCTAAAAGCCTAAACCTTGTGTCAACCATGGCTAATCCAATCAATCACTAGGGGGTATGACGGTCTAGGACGCTGTGATTTTGGATATCAAGCTTTGGATCTAGTCAAAGTGACTGTAACATCCTAACATTTATTCTACTCCCAGTTCGTTTGCTACATTTCTATTGTCAGAATCAACTTTCATATACTTTCAGAATTCGTCTACTTCGACTTGGTCTACAATATATCATACATTTTTCATTACTAGACCTACACGATTCATTTTAATTTTTATTTCAATATTTTAATATATATGCATTTTTCTTTTATTTCCTTTCAATAAATGGAATAATTATGCTTGACATCAAATTGTATCAAATGATTAATTTTTATATTTTCACTTTGTACATGTAATTCATATTTTAATTGTATTTCATGGAGTTATTTGTTAACAATTTTTGAGAGCCATATTTTTATTTAGGGATATATGATTCGCATGAATAACCAATTTACTTTGAAATAATATGTGTTTTTATATAAATGATTTAATTAGAAATTTAAGAAATTCAGAAGAGAAGGGGACGAGTAATTGCACACTTACCGAAAATTGTTCAATTGAACACCCCTTCAAATTGAAACATCCTTACAAATTTACACGACCAATGCACACATGTCTAGCACACCATCGAATTATATATTTCTAGAACCCCCCCCCCCCCCCCGAAATTCATATTTTATAACATGATCATAAATTAAGAAAAACAACGCATTGTTTCTAAAAAAGAATAAGATATCATACTGAAATATAAAGCAGGCAAATTTAGACGAAATGGAAACGGTATACAAAACTTGAGTAGACAAGGTGGCATTGGTTTTCATAATAGACGAATTGGCAGTAGTTGTTGTTGGTTGGTTAGTTGTTGTAGATCTATCGGAACTAAATCCTAGAAATTGTCCATGGTGGTACCCGGTTGACGACTTTGTGGTGCATATACAGACATATCTGTGCAGACTGTTTTGCCCGATGTTTACAATGTAATTGTAACTCTGAGGGTGATATTAAAGAATAGGAAAGGTACCAGTTCGGCAATTTTGCCAATGAGATTAATAGTTTAAGGGTACTAAAAGAAAGGTCTGTTGATTCATTCGTATTATTGAATTTAGTATTTGTTTTATACCAATTTGTTGTTTCTTTTGTGTAAGAACCTTTACGTTTAGCGTTTAAAGTTCTTTGAAAGAAATGACACTAATGGTAATAAGGTTATGGAAATTATCTATTTTCCGTAACACAAGGGCCATTTTTTCCACGATCATACATAGTAAGAAATAAAAGCTCGAGAGCCAGATGCACTGGAAAACATAATCTGAAGAGGCATTTCTATCGGAATATTTACTTTTAACTTTACTTTGCAAGATGGCTTCAAAAAGAATACAAACGATCACAAACACTTTTAAAATGCTCGAATATTGCATTAAACAGCGAAATACTCATTTTGATATCACCACATAGGGTTACAGCTGAATTGTTATCATTTTGTCCTTGTAAGTTGTGCAAATGGTTGATGATGGTCAAACAAACACTCTTTTTGATGTTGGGATATAACATTGGCCACAGCTCACGCTATATGTATCTCGAGTTGCTTTATATGCTCCGTAACAGCTAGGTTATAGTGGTATATTTGAAAATGCGATAACTCAACAGGACTTAAAATGTTATGGGTAAAATTTTAACCATACATTGTAGACATGTGACAATTTACTTTAACATAAAAATTATGCTCATGCAGAAAAGTTCATTTTTCAACATTTTCGTTTTTGTAAATGAGTCAATTTTCGTGGAATGGCTGTTTAGTAAAAGACTTAATGTAAAGAACGTGTCTTTTAGCACGAAAGACGTTCCTTTTGCCTCATTATTTTCGCAAATCTCTCCTATCTGGGGGAACATCAAAACCATGTCTTGTGTAACAAAGGATTAAAAACAACCAATGGATTTGTTTAATCAAGTCCGAAAATGGCGATATTATTTATTATTATATTATAGGAAATATTTTCAAAGGGCTATAGTTTCGTAAATTGTCACTTTTATTCAAAACTTCGTAACTAAACTACTGCTTCTTTAAAGTTGTAAACTACGGGGTTTCGGAAGAACAGCGTGAAAATACAATGTGCAGAAAGACAATAAATTCACCCAATTCGTTCCCAACATTGAACCTTTTGACGCCATACACGATAAATGCCAAACATTGTGCAAGGTGAAGAAATTGCTTTTGACAAGCAATTATTTTATTTTCCGCTGTTTTATACATAGAAAGACCTAACATTTAGAATCTCATTTACATAAAATTGTCGTGTGCGACATCTTTGAATTTGAAGCAATCTAAAATGTTGCGGTCTGGATGTGGGTTGAGGTAGTCCTTCACAAAATCCGGAAAATAAAGTGAATTGTTTGGTGAAATTTTCGATAATTTATTGTTACTCTCTCTATATAACAATCATTATTAAGGAAGTAAGGACAAAACAGAAAATGGCTTCACAAAATAACTACGTGCGTTTGATGATTTGTTTTACCATGTCCATGGTACTCGTGGATTCAAATGTGGGCCATCTTTACGGTGAGAAGAAGTCTTTAATGGAAGGTTTGTCTGCATGAATACTGTCTTGTATCATATACTTCTGACATTTCTATTTTGTCTCTCTGCCCCTCATGCAGTCTGTATATATATGTATGTCTCTTTGCTGTCTGTCTCTCCACCCCATCCCAGCCACAATGTAGTCAGTTCGGCCACGACCAATCTTGCACATGAAGGAAAAAAATGATCACGGTTAGAAATGTCATTTCCTGTCGCATCAAAATATATCAATCGCAAAGACCTAGCTCTAACTAAAGCGTAAAAAATGGAAAAAATCAAAACCACTGGCCGAACTTACCCCGGCCCCCTGCTTGTTATCCCAAATGCCCCCTTTCTCACAATGTTTGGCTGTTAAAACAATACCTTTTTCTAATTTATACCTTCATTTGGCAGTCGTATACAGATTCCTAGAAATTTAAACTGTCTAAAAATCCTTTATAATGAATTATTGCCCTGAGCATACCTATCCTCAATAGTCGGCCGAACTTGCCCCGTGCATGGGGCAAGTCCGCCCACTACGATCAAAACTCTAAAACTTGAAATATTCTTTCTTAAAAAGAAACAATGAAAATGAAAGACGCAGTTAGAAAGGTTATCACTTGTAGAACTTATATATGTCGGAGTCCAGATTAGAATCCAGGCCGATCCGGAATCGGCCTAGGCCGATCCAGTATTGGTCTAGGCCAAACTGGAATTCTAGCTTGGACTAGTCCAGATTAGAATTCTATTTTGGTCTAGGCAGATTCTGGATCGGTCTAGGCCAAAATGGAATTCCAATCTGGCTAGGCCGATCTAGAATCTGCCTAGACCAGTTTGGAATCCATTCGAAAATTGAACTTGAAAATAAAGAAACTTGAAAATATCACAGTTGCAGAAATTTGATTCAATAGATTAAGTTAGTTTTCATACCTTAAAGTCAGAGAAATATTACAAATAGTAAAAAATGTAAGAATGTGAACAAAAATATGTTTAGAGCAATTTCTTGTTTTTCTACAGTGATAAATGTTGGATTTTATATTTAATTTTTCTTAAACTTACGCTTAAGAGAGAATATACCGTATTATAGAAAACCCAAATGTAGAACGCTTTTGGTAAATTACCCTTTTCTAAACAAGCCTTAGTTCTGGCGTCCCTAATAAAAGGCTTTTCAAGTCAATATGAGAAAAAATGATGATGGCCTGAATGTTCTTCTTTCAGTAAATGTTATAATGCTTTTGCATTTTTTCAGTTTTATTGATAAACTTAAATTTTTGCACCAACATCACATTTGGACAATCATAACGCTGTGTCATTCGGGAAAGGGTTAAACAAGACACAAAATATATGTACATGTTACTTGGTAAATTGAGTTAATCGTTCACCTGCACGTCTCGGTGTCTAACAGCACAGTTAGGCTTGAATCGCCTTCTCGTACTTAATTTCCTGTTCAAAATCCATTTTTCACTTTTTCCATGGTGAAAAGCCATTCATTTTCCATGCTATATCCAGTAATACTCCATCACATCTACTTCATGATTCAAAAAGTATATAACAGCTTTGAAAATTTAAAACATTTGGGCTATTTAAAGCAATAATTTAAAACTGAGCAAGGATTAAGATATGGGCTTACACTGGTCAAATGATACAAAATTTAAAATACATAATATGGCCAATTACAGGTTGATAACATTTTATTTCAATAGAATGATTTAAATTGTCTAGGAATGATTCTGGTTGAGAAGGCAAGCCCAATATTGACCAAAGACATATTTATTGATTTAATTAATCAGTTCTTATCAAAACTGCATATAAAACAGATTGTAGATTAAAGGTGACAAAGAGATGATTGGTATGGATTCTTATTTTCCTTCTCAGCAGATTAAGGAATGAAAACATATGGCTTAATCTCGGCATTCAAGTCGGTATTTTGTGTTGTTGTTACCATTCTCCAGTCACTAAGATACAAAGAATTTGGCCTATAGATCTATGGCAGAAATAAATGAAAACAATAAACAAACAAAAAAAAAAAAATAGATAAACGGAAGAATTATTCTCTCATTTTCGGAACGCCTATTGTTATCATTTGTTTGATATTTTAGTATTTTTATATCTAGTTTGGGAACGATTGTTATTATTGTTTGTTGAATTTTTTTTAAACAACTCATAGTAGAATAAGCTTATTGCAACTCTTTTTTCAACACGAAAAGTGTATAATATTCAAATTGGTTAGAAAAATAAGTGGTTATTAATGACAAATTAATTTTAAGAACAGATTCCAATATGGTCTAGGCAGATTCCGGATTGGCCTAGCCAGATTGGAATTCTCATCTGGACTAGAACCTTTCTAGGCCGATTCCAGATCGGACTAGTCCAGATTAGAATTCCACTTTGGACTAGGCCAGAGTAGAATTCCAATCTGGACTAGGCCGATTCCGGATCGGCCTAGATTCCAATGTGGCCTCCGACATATACATAAATTACACCCTAATAGCTCTCATAGAAATCAAAATATGAGCAATCGAAAAAAAATGGGGGCGAACTAATCCCAGTCTCCCCTAGTCCACCCCAATGAGATTCACGCGACGTCAGAATTTTTTGTACGGTACGGTGTCGTCAACATTCGTTACGTACCCGTACCTACCCAGGCTACGTCAAAACGACGTCACCCGAATAATTCCGACATCGTTGGAAACAGATAAACTATGGCATATTTTGTAGTTTGCGTTACCTTGTCCGTTGTACTACCGGATACATGTAAGGACCATGGCGTCGCTTTTCAACAAAAACATCGTAACTGCAGCTTGTTTTAAGGTGCAGTTACGATGTTTTTGTTGAAAAGCAGCGATAGCTGTCTTCAACGTTATGTTTATATGAAAACTGTCTTGTGACAAATACCACAATCTGTTGTTTGTTCGACCATTTCTCCAACACTCTATCCTCTGTTCTGCATCTCTTTTTTCGTTTTTGTTTTTTCCATTATGTTTTAACATTCTTGACAAACTTCGATCCGATACAGACGCCAAACTCTGTTTTACTACAACTTCACAGAACGTCAAAACGAACTGCATGTTTGGGAGCGTTAATCCATTAACAGACGGAAAATTTAAAACTTTTGGTCTTCCTGTCACAAGCAATTTCTTCTTTTGCCACAGTGTTTTCCACAGCCTTTATCTTGTGAGAAGTCAAAAAGAGTCATTGTGGGGTAATGGGTTAAAGCTACCATTATAAAAAAAAGAAAACTTTATCATGGGGAAAACAAAAAACATCTTCAATCAGCATTTTCCTCCTTTCTCTCAGCGTTTCCTTACTCAAACAGGCGAGGTCACATGGAGATTGGACCTCTGATCAAAGGCTAACGCGAAAAGCTTCTTAGGTATGAAAACTCTTTTCAAAACAACACAATTTAAGTCAAGTCAAATTTGAAATCTGCTACAGACGACAAAATGTGTTTCATTGAATATGATTTAATAAGGGAGATGGCTCCATTTTTCTTTCACTTTTTCAAAGCTTTCTTTGTCGAGTCTCAAATCAATGTCTATTTCGGGAAATGGTAAAAGCGTGCTCATTCTAAATAAAAATTGTTGTTCCCTTTGAAGAAATTCAAGTATACACCATAACAATGTTTATTTCCATTTACAAACAGGAGGACGAAAATCCGTCTCTACGAACAATCCACAAGTTCAATCTTTATCACAATGGGCGGCTAAACAACTTGGTGGGACATGCATATATGTAACACAAGCACAGGAACAGGTAGGCTTTTAGTGCGGGGGGGGGGGCAGTTTATTTTTTAATGAGACCCAATGCCAGGTTGGATGCAAGCCTGACATAACTCGTCGCTTTTCAACAAAACCCTCGTAACTGCAGCTTGTTTTAAGCTGCAGCTACGAGGTTTTTGTTGAAAAGCAGGGCTATGCTAACAAGTTCAATCTTTATCATATTGGGCGGCCAAACAACTTGGTGGAACCTGCATATCTGTAACACACGCACAAGAACAGGTAGGCCTTTAACCCATTACCAGACGGCGCAATTATAGACGTGTCCAAATTAAAGATGTTGCAGACGACAATTTCAGGTGAATGATATTTTTGATTCTTGGTCTTTTTGGGTAGAAAACATTGTGGGAAATGAAGAAATTGCTTGTTACAAGCAATTTCTTCATTTTCCACAATGTTTTCCATAGCCAAATTATCTTGTGATTAGTCAAAAAGAGGCATTGTGTAGCAATTAGTTAAAACAACTTGGTGGAACATGCACATCTCTAACACAGGAACAGATAGACCTTTAGTGCGGGGGAACATTTGATACATGATTGATATTATCTCAAACTACCAGAATTTGGACTGATCCAATCTGACAGCTGCCCCAAACAACAAAATGTGGGTTGACAGATATGATTAGTGTATAGAATAGCATAGAAAATATTGAGACAAAAGGGGAGAATGACGGTTCTTCAGCCTGTTTTATTGAGGACGTCATTCCGCGCATTGAGTAATATCAAGTTACATTACAAGAAGTGCCTAAACTCTAAATTCTCGTAGCGTTCGAATTTCTTACCTAAACTCATTTGATTACTAATTTGTGACCATACGAAACTGGTTATCGTAACTTTAATCTTATTTCAGGTGGTATCTGGACTATTGTATTACATTGACTTTAAAATGAAGAGTTCGGGAAAGGTAAGTGTGATCCCTACAAAATGGCATAGTACTATAAGCTATTTTGGTCACTGTATGTATAACTGTACGTCTGTCTGTAAGTGTTTAGCCAAATCCAAAACGAGACCGAATTTTGACATCCGTTTATGAAAATGCTTTGGAAAACATTGAGGCAGAAGAAAATGCAGAATATCAGCATTTTCTCCTTTAGCTTCAATATTTGCTGTGCTGTATTGTTCACAAATTTTATCTTATTGTTCGCAAATCTTGTCTTTATCAACATTAATTATGTTGCCTATCGCAACTTTTAAATTAGAACAGTCCAAACTTTGGCTGTTTGAGAAAGGGTCAAATATCTCTTATCAAAAGTTGTCTACAAGGGGTTTTAATTCTCTTGTAATTATATTATTACGTTTTTAGCAAAACTAGCTTGATGGCCTTAGGTCCTAGAAAGTTAAAGAGTTTTAAAGGGTTTTTTTTTGAAATTCTAAACTGCTTGATTGACTGTCATCAAGTTTACTATTTTTTCCAGTCGTACAGCTGTGAGATCAAAGTCTGGTTACAGCCGTGGAAACATCGTACAGAACTCGTGCAACATCGCTGTATTCGACAATATTCTGCGGATAAATTAACGTGGAATCTGTAATAGTGTATTTGTGTTGTTCGGACGTTTATAAATAAGAGTTTCGACTTTTCCTATCTAAAAGATGACGCAGATGACAACATCGTTGTTAGTAAACAAAGAGTGTTACCATAGCTCACGATAAATTACCTAACAGAGCATCTCTAGCTATTAGCTTGGGATGTTCTGCCAGGTTATTTATCATGATCTATAAAGGCACAACATATCGAGACAAATCTAGAAAATTCTGTCAATGTCATACAAAGATTTCAGTGTCAGATATTGTCAATGAAAGGGCCATTTTTCTAGCATTTTCCCAAAATAATATTTTTAGGCAGATCCAAATTTAAAGAATGTACCTATGTCCAAATCATCATTTGGTGCTTGAGCATACAAATGTTGAAGCATTATAACTCTTTTGTCCCAAAATTTCCAGAAACCTTCTCTGAAAGGGACATCAAAACCAGGCCCCGGTTTCTCGAAAAAACTTAAGTACGTTCTCATGCTCAAATCTGAGCACCATGCTCAAATCGCACGAAATCCACGTGAACTTCAATCGAATATCCCCCAACGTTGGAGAGTATCCCTTTGAAATTGAGCATGTTCTCATGAGAATATACTTAAGTTTTTTCGAGAAACCGGGGCCAGGTGTTCCTTAGGAACGGTTCAATTTGTGAATCTAAATCTTTAATCTAACCAGTGATTTATCAATTGTCATCTAACTCTAGGGAGCCACGTACATCATGAATTAAAACCGAGTTCACAAAAAATATCTTTATTCATTTGTTCTAGACATGATCTCATTCATACATAATATATAGTTCGTGAATGCATTTATTAAATAGCAGTGTATAAGCTTTAAACAATTTTCCTAACAATATATGCCAAACAAATTAGTACAAAAATCATCCCTAAACTTCTTCAGAATAATTTATCCATAGTATTTTACTCATATTGTCATTGCACTGCCAAAAATGCAAAAATGTGTATCAAATTATCGCTGTTTTTAACGAAAACCATGTAACTGCAGCTTGTTTTAAGCTGCAATTATGAGGTTTTCAATTAAAAGCGACGTTATGTTGTATTTCTTTTTTGTAACCAAGACTTGTCCAAGCTAAAGCTGCTTGTTCTATAAAAGTATAAGTATAGGTTCTGATCAGACCGTGCAATTTGTACTGTCTTATCTGGATCAAAACTTTTCTTCTTAATGAAAGGGCAAAAGTTCAAATACAACCAATCACTCACTCATCATTACATACAAAATAATGATAACAAAAAAAAATATTATAACAAAATGTGCTTACATATATTTTATTACATGTGTGAAAATGGAGTATTTTTGTATCACGCCATAACTAGTCCCCTTTCACACTAACATTCAGACACAGTAGATTTTATAAACAATAGAGAACAAGATAAGTTTGCATGTAAGTGTGCATTCTGATCTTGGTTTACATTGTCTTTAATAGATTGTAAATACATAGAGTTAACCCTTCCCCAAAACGGCAAAATTTTAGGGCGCTCCAAATTCAAAGGAGCTGCTCACGACAAAATAGATTTTTGTCGCACACAAAAATGTGCACACACAAGGATTTGTGTGTAATATGGCACAGAAAATATTGAAGCAAAAGGAGAAAATGCTGGTTATCAGCATTTTCTTCTTAGCTTCAATGTTTTCAAAACCCTTTCCTACTAGGCACAGCAAAACCAAGTTTTGTCAGGGAAAAAGTTAAAGAAACATTATATAATCTTCTGACAATAACATTCAAAGAGAAAAGAAGCACTTATAAACCAATTGCACATGTTATATCTAGCACTAATTTTTCACTTATATGGCTGACGCTGGTGTAACTGACCTTGTATTCTTGGCATTTCTTGAACCAATAAAAACATCTTATAACTATAAGATTAGTTCAAATTTTTTAAATAGTTAACATTCGCAAGGCCCCAAAAATATTTTAACACAAAAGAGTGTAAAGCATGTGGGTGTTTAAGTGTTTTGCAGACCTCTGCAAATGTTTATGACCAAAATCATGTGAATTGACCCCTGTTAATGTATCAATAACATTGTATTCCAATATCTAATTATCAAAAATCTGTCAAAGGAAGCGAAAAAAGACCAGAAGAGGGAGAAAAAATGCCCACCAATATTGTTTTGTTTCCTTATACAATATTTTCTTGGCACTAGTGTACATTTTTCTTTCACTTTCACAATGGACATTTTGTCTTCTACCACAGCCAGTTTATCATTTCATTGTCTTAGAAAGGGTTTGAGAGTTGTTTTAATTGAGAAATCCAGGAAAAAGACATGCACAAGTGTCACATGCTTTGTGCAATTATTTATCCATGATTTAAGCACATATACAAAACATGATTCAGCATTCACACTGCTTGAAAATTATGTAAATCTACTAATATATGTAACATCTAAGCAATTTCGAGGATTTGCTAAATCAACAAATCAAGATAAAAGTTTTCAATAAATGATGGAATGCAACCTTTGTGTCATAAGAAAGGAAATCACTCAATTACATAACAATTAAGTAAATAAATACACAATATTGACGTGCAACAAAAACAATGTATATAGCTTGAATAAGCTATTACAATGTTTTTGTTACACACAAAAAATAATGTATCATTATCAGTATCAGAAAATATAAATTTACAAAATGCTAAATAAGTGTCAGTAATATATGAGCATTTAAGGGTGTGGTTTTTTTTTACCAAATTGACCCTTTCCCAAACTGATAAAAATTTAAGACAGAAAAATCTATGAATTCAAAAGTGCATATTCCCTAGATTAGAACTTGAAAAGTATTGGGACAAAGTTTCAGGTTATCAGCATTTTCTTTTTCTTCATTCTTGAATCAATATTCTTCATAAAAGAACAACAAATCCATACAATTTGGGAAATATTTACAGGTAACATCAATATACAACCTATATTGTCAGAGCACTTAACTCCTACCACAGAATATTGTATATTCCTCCTTTTCCAATGATGTAACTAAACTAGTATATCACTAACTCACAGCCAGACAGCTTTTAAAACCAAAACCTTTCAAAATCTAACAATTATCATCACTGCTGAAAATATTAATTACTTTATCACTAAAAATGTTTTTGATCTACTTTTTTCTCCTTCAGGGTCCAATTCAAAAACTTGATATCCCTTTGATTATACAATATTTCAATACTCTTCAACAAAAACCTCATTACTGCAGCTTTCCTTAAGCTGAAGTTACGAGGTTTTCTTTGAAAAGCGATGATCTACATAACTTAAGGTAAAATTTCCATTAAAAGTCTTAGAACTCAATCACAAACAATGGATTTTATAGAACTTAACATGCGATACAGGCCAGCAAAAATTTGTGATAAAGAAAGCATTGTGGAAAATGATATGCCTTCTTAATAATAGGCGAAATGTAACAAAATTACAATAGGCGAGATTTACCAAAATTTTCTTTGAAGTATATACCAACAACTTTTCTACTTTTGCGCTGTTTAAGTTTGCTTATTTTTTAACAAACAAAATAAATTATTGATGTCTATGTAAATTATCAATATAGTACATAAGCATAAAGGTTAGTTAAATATGCTAACACATAATTGCTTTAATATTCCTTTTCCATAAATGTGTTCTCTTTTTTTTTTGCTGATCCATAAGATAGAAACATAACATTTATTATAACTTATATTTTGAGCACTAATCAAAAGACAATCATACCACGATTTACTGATTGATTCAAATCTAGTACAAAACAATATTACCTTTAAAAATATATTTGTTCTTTTCTTGATTCAAACCTTTTAACCCTTTCCCAAACAAGACCTGGTTTTGACGTCCCTAATAGAAACAACTTGGGAAAACATTGAGACAAAAGAAGAAACTGCTGTTGAACAGCAGTTTCTCCTTTTGCCTCAATATTTTCTTGGCTATAACATAAATATTTTGGTCTTTCGTGATCATTTACTTTGTCGTCTGCAGCAGCTTTCATATTGGACCACCTTAAAATTTTATCATTTGGGAAAGGGTTAATTCACATTGAATCATTCAAATGGGACTTTTGCAGGCAAAATGTACAAAGACCAGTCTGCATATATGTACATGTATATCATTATATTAATAAATGAGCCAGGCTATGGACAAGGGTCCTGATGCAATTTGAGATCAACACGGATCAAGATAAGTTAAGTAAATGCACAGTCCGATCAAGAACATTGCTGATCTTAAAACTTTTTGCCTATTATGTAGAAGCAATAGATACATCCTTTTCTCTAATAGCTCTTATAAGAGCAGCAATAGTAAAACAGCATTATGGATCCTGATCAGACTGAACTCATGCACAAACTGATCTTGATCCATAATGGTCTAACATGTTAGAAGGGCCCTTTTTCAAGATCCTAGCTCATTTAAAGGTCTGATTTCAGTTTATTATAACTGTTCTTACTTAAATATAGAAATTGACATTATACCGTATAGCACTTTATTTCTGCGGGGACTTTATTTCTGCTATTTCTGCGGTCGTGGACGGCACCGCAGAAATAAAATCCGCAGAATATTAATCCTGAATGTAGAGGTTGTTGTCATTCTGTAATTTCAGTCAGTACATGGACAAGTTAAACTGTTACCACCCGATGGAAAGAACAATATCATAACGATGGAGTGCTTTCCTATTCAAAAATGGTTAACTACGGCTTTAACTTAGGTGTAGATAAGACATTTTAGTTCATCAATAAACAATGATTTAACAGTTTGACACGTCTTTTTTTTCAAACCTATCTGTATACGGCATTGATTCCCATAATGCCTTTATAGATACTGGTACATCAGTGGGATTATCCCTTTACCCTAACGGAGTAATTAGAATATTTGGTAAGCATTGTCTTTCAAACTATGTCTGATACTGACTAAATCTTTGATTTTGAAAAATGAGAGACCGCAGAAATATGTTCCGCAGAAATTTAACCTGCCTGATTTCTGGAAAAACCGCAGAATTTGGACCCCGCAGAAATAAAGTGCTATACGGTATCTATTAACCATTTTGAAAACAAAGCCTGCTTTTGAAGACCCTTTGAAGGAAAAGGAGAATGTTTAGTAACTTTTTCTTAGGAAAAGGAGAATGTTTAGTAACTTTTTCTTCTTTTCACTTAAAAATTTTAAAAGCTATCTTAATCAGAAACTTCAAAATCAGGATTTGTTTAGAAAAGGATTTAAATGGATTTTCGTTCAAAACATCTCCTCCCAATTGACAAACTCAGTCTATTTTACACAGATTCGTAACCTTTTCTGTTTCTTCTTCTTCCAATCAAATAAGCTATCAAAACAATAACAACCAACCCAGCTAGGGCTGCCCCGACAGCTATAGGTACTACACTGCTGGTCTTTGAGTCTGCAGAGCATTCTGTTAGATCTGTAAATGGAGGAAATGACTAGAGTGTAAACAATGTCAAAATGAGAAAGCTGCAGTCACAGTATCCCTTTCCCAAACAACATTATTTTAGGGTGATTCTGTTTGAAAGCTGTTGCAAACGACAAAATGAATGTTGTTGGAGATGAGATTTGTGTATGATATAGCTCAGAAAATATTGAGACAAAAGGAGAAACTGCTGATTATCAACAGTTTCTTCTTTTGTTTCAATGTTTTCCCAAGCCTTTTCTACTTAGGACATCAAAACCAGGTCTTGTTTGGGAAAGGGGTATACAGCTTAGATGATACAAATATGGAACAATCTTTTCAGAGCTACAGATAAGAGGAAGTGATAGCTTTTCTAAAAGCAATATTTCATTTATTGTTCATCAAACCCCGTGTTGTGGTTACTCATTGGAATTGTCTCGCCCAGACGATTCTAATGAGTGACCAAAACATAGGGTTTCAGATTTGAAACAATTAACCCATTACCACACATTGACGCCTTTTGACTCCCCAAACGAAAAAAATATTTGGAAAACATTGTGGAAAATGAAGAAATTGCTTGTCACAAGCAGTTTCTTCATTTTCCACAAGGTTTTCTAACACAAAATGGAAAGATTTTTAAAGTTTTATCAACTTGAAATTGTCGTCTGCAGGATCTCTCAATTTGGACCGCCCTAAAATTTTGTTGTTTGGGAAAGGGTTAATACAGAATGTTTTCACCAAGCCTTGTCTGTAGTTCTGCTTTTGCATCATTATAAAACAGCCAATTTCGCTATCCAAGCATACATGCCACATGATTTTGTGGTCCAATCAGACTCATAATCAAACTGATATTGTGTCAATATGGTCCAAATTTTTTGCAACAATTAAATTATGATTTGCTAATATTTGCAGAAGCTAGAATGTTAACTTTAAATTGTGGACTGCCTGGCAGATAGCTTATCTTGAGCTAAATACATTTATAAACGGTATTGACTAACCCAAAGTTAGCTGTTATCTCTGAAATCAGGAGTGTTGGTTGGCGATGCATAAATCTAACTTCCTTTTAACTTTTTCTCAAACGACAAAATTGTAGGGTGATCCAATTTGAAACTTGTTGCAGACGACAAAATATGTATTATTAAGTATAAGATTTATGCACAATATAGCACAGAAAATATATAGAGGCAAAAGGAGAAACTGCTGGTTATCAGCAGTTTCTTCTTTTGCCTCAATGTTTTCTCAAGCCTTCTCTATTAGGGACGTCAAAACCAGGTCTTGTTTGGGAAAGGGTTAATATATGAAAACAAGTGCTATACTTAATCTAAAGGAAGGATCAAAGGATAAATAGACTTACTTTTATCAGTGAAAGATGTTGTATTGGCCGCCAAGAAAGCGCCATATTGTAGGTTGGTAATCTGCAGCTTACTGCCATCTCCTAAATCAAGGTCTTGGTTGGCATTGCATAAATATGACCCGTCTGTGCTGGCTTCGTATGTCCCCGCACCAAATGTCGCATTCAACATTCGGGCTGTAAAGTAGAGATGAATATTTTTTAACCATTTCCCAAATGACAAAAATTTATGATGGTCCAATTTGTAAGTTGTTGCAGATGACAAAAGACATTGAAAAAGAAAGGATTTTTGTATGATATAGCTAAGAAAATATTGAGACAAAAGGAGAAACTGCTGGTTATCAGCAGTTTCTTCTTTTGTTTCAATGTTTTCTCAAGCCTTTCCTATTAGGGACGTCAAAACAAGGTCTGTTTAGGAAAGGGTTAAATGAATGTCACTGAATTAATGTCACTATTTGTCATTTATAAAGATGTAACTGATGCACCTAAACATGTTTTGGTTGTCTTTGCATATATAAGATCCATCAGTATAGATTTCATAAGTCCAACATGTGGCATTCAATATTCTAGCTGTTAAAATAAAGGCTAACGATTTAACCTTTTCTCTCAATTATTTGCAAACCCATCTCTGACAGGGATATCAAAGCCATATATTGTTTTGGAAAAGATTAAAACAAGCATGTAAGCGCATATATGAAGAGGAGCACAAGAACCATTCAATAAGTACTGAATTTAGAGTTTGATTCTGCTCAAAATGTGACATTCTGAATCATTTTCTTCCTGTAAAATAAAGATTGGAAATTCATTGATTGAATGGGATTTAACACAGCTATTAAATATTTTTTTTAACACAGCTATTTAACAATTTTTTAATACAATTAGGGCAAACTAAGCAATTCAACATCCACCTACATTGATAAAATTTGAAAATCTTAGCAAAAACTGTTTCACGTAAGCATTCATTCCAGCAGTGTTCTCCCCAGCCCAAAAAGCTGTATCGGCCCCACTACAGCTTCATGTAATGCCACTTCAGCTTCAAAAGTACCCCACAGCTTAATCTCTTCAAAATGGTCACCAAAGAGAGACATTTAGAGGTATTTCATGTCAAAAACTGATAAATGGGGCATTCTTTTAAACTAAAAACTACTAATTCTGTATAAAAACATTATGGGAAAAGAAGAAATTGCTCAAATTGAGGAATTTCTTCATTTCCAATTATGTTTTTATTCATAATTATTTGCATGAACACAATGTGTTGCAAGGTTTACCAATGCCACTACGACTTCAAAATATTCTGCGGAGAACCCTGTTCCAGGCATTTCTGGCTTCAGCACAAATACAACATTACAGTGTAAGTAAACTGTTGCTTATCCCACATAGACAATTCATATAAGAATAATTCAGCAGTATAGAGGGTTTGATTTGTTGGGGTTTTACTCTGTTTTCAACTGATACGGTCATATCTTGGCGGCTAGAGCACCTAACCATGGATTCAAGTTGTTTCTCACACCAATACTCGTACCACAACACCATAACTGAGCCTCCAGCTGCTCGCCAACTTAGGTTAACAATATCAAACCATTGGTGGTGACATTGTCAGAAAGGATAATTGCTGCAGACAGAGTTCAACTCAGAACCTCTTTGAGTGAGAGGCATATGTGCTACCAACTAAGCTATGGCCGCAGCAGGCTGTTTAACCCTTTCCTAAACTACAAAATTTTAGGGTGATCCACTTCAAAAACTGCCACAAATGACAAAATGGATGTAATTGAAGATAGGATTTGTGTAAAATATGGCACAGAAAATATTGAGACAAAAGGGGATACTGCTGGTTATCAGCAGTTTCTTCTTTTGTTTCAATGTTTTCCCAAGCCTATCCTCTTAGGGACGTCCAGGTCTTGTTTGGGAAAGGGATAGAGGGATCAATACAACTTATCAAGCTGAAGAGAGTACAGAGAAGTAATATAAATGAGCCGGGATCTGGAAAAACGTCCCTTATAGCATTTTTTAAAATTGGGTTTCAAGATCAGTCTTTAGTCAGATGCAGTCCAATATGCATCAACGATGCTCTGTTTAAGTTTCTACAGGTCACGAAGAAACTATTAGAGAACAACATGGATCCTGATCAGACTGTGCGTATGCACAGGATGATCTGGATCTATGATGGGCTCAAAAGCCTTAAGGGACGTTTTTCAAGATCCTGGCTCAAATCTTACATGTCTCATTTCCAGGTTTTGCTTTAGGGAATAAAGGTTTGCCACCCAGTTCTGTTGCCAAGTCGTACTTTAGTTGAAGATTACTCCAGTAATATTTTGTGTTTGCGTCGGCGCCGAGCATGACGGAAGAGCCCGTCTGTGAAATCATCAAGTCCATCTGCCAGGTCTTGTAGAATGTGACGGTTAGTAGGTTGGCCTTGCCGTCGGTGGCATTACAATTGCCGTCAACTGTGTCAATCTCTTGTAAGCCAATGTTTGTTGTTGCATTCTGTAAAGAAAATACCAGTGTTCTACCCATTCTAATCAGCTGTAGGGGCTCCAATTTGTAAATAATGCCAATTTATTGGGTGCTAAAGCTAGCCTGGATTTACAATCATCTATTGTCGATAAACTGTCAGTGTTGTTTTAAAATCTCGTAACTACCGCTTGGATCAAGCCGTAGGTACGAGACTTCATAACAGCACCTACGAAATAATATTTGTCTGTCCAAAATTTTGACACAGTTAACTGGATAAAATTGTTCCCTATTCAGTGTATGCCCCAACAGCTTCTAAAGTACCCTACAACTTACTTTCTTTAACCCTTTCCCAAACAAGACCTGGTTTTGACGTCACTAATAGGAAATGCTTGGGAAAATATTGAAACAAAAGAAGAAACTGCTGATAACCAGCAGTTTCTCCTTTTGTCTCAATATTTTCTATGCCATATTTTACACAAATTCTTTCTTTAACAACATCAATTTTGTCATTAGTGACAGTTTTTGAAGTGGATCACCCTAAAATTTGGCCGTTTGGGAAAGGGTTAAAATGGTCACAAAATGAAGAAATTAAGATATTTCAAGTCAAAAACTTATAAATAATGCATTTTTATGATTATAAAATGTAATTATTGTGTATATAACATGCTGAGAAAAAATGTTTGATCTTTGAACTGATATGGTTAAATCTCACCAGCCAGAACATCTTATCATATATTCCCGTCGTTTCTCAAACCAGCACTACCACAACATCCTTACAGAGCCTCCAGCTGCACACCCTCTTAGGTTAACAATTATCAAACCATTGGGTTGGAGACAATTTTGTCAAGATGGATGTTAACAGTGGCCATGGATCGAAACGAGACCTCATAAATGAGATTCTGCCCTGCTTTCAGTAAGACAAAACATTAGCTAACGTTCACCGTTTCATTCGGAATACTCAATCAATTCTGTGAAATTTGTGTCAAAGAAGCGACTGTTGCTAACGTTAGCTAACATTTTGTCTACTGAGCACTGCGCTGTGATCATGGCAGTATCTACAATAGGGTTTCATGAACAATGAATGACATTTTCCACCATTAACCCATTAACCCTTTCCCAAACGGCAAAATTTTAGGGTAATCCACTTCAAAAACTGCTACAAATGACAAAACGGAAGGTATTAAAGATATAATTTGTGTTAAATATGGCATAGAAAATATTGAGACAAAAGGAGAAAATGCTGATTATCAGCATTTTCTTCTTTTGCCTCAATGTTTTCCCAAGCCTTGTCTATTAGGGACGTCAAAACCCAGTCTTGTTTGGGAAAGGGTTAAATTTCCTTCACTTGAAATTGTCGTCTGCACCATCTTTGAATTTGGACTAGTCCAAAATTTGTCTGGTAATGGGTTAATCTCTATGAATGACATTTTCCACCATTAACTCATTAAGACACAGTGACTCTTTCTGACTCCCCTAACATAAATGGCGTGGGAAAACAATGTGGAAAATGAAGAAATTGCTTGTGACAAGCAATTTCTTCATTTCCCACAATTTTTTCTACCAAAAAAGACCAAAAGGATTTTAAATTTCCTTCACTTGAAATTGTCGTCTGCAACATCTTTGAATTTGGACCAGTCCAAAATTTGTCATTTGGTAATGGGTTAATCTCTAGAGCTCTGTATGCATTTGAATGTATAGCAAATAAATAACATGTACCTTATCATCTTCTGTAGGATAATTAATTGTAAACCAGAATTCTCCCATCATCAGTATACACTGTTTACCCTCATTAAACACCTCGAATGTTTGTTTAGGATGAGCGTCGGGGGCGGGGACAGGGGTCGTGGAGGACGGAGGCTTCGTTGTTGCCGTACTCGGCTTCGTTGTTTCCGTGCTTGGCTTGGTTGTTTCGGGGGCGGGTTCCGTTGTACCGTTGGTAGTCGGTTCCGTTGTGACGGTTGTGGGTTTCGTCGTCGGTTCTGTACCGTTGCCTGGTTTGGTTGTTTCGGGTGCTGGCTCGGTTGTTGTCACTGCAGCATTTGGACTTGTCTCTGGTTTTGGTTCAGTTGTGGGCTCTTTAGGAGTTGGTGCGGTGGTGACGGTTGTCTCGGGGGCAGGGTTCGGTGATGTCTGAACACCATCAGCCTCACAGTGGTTCTCTGTAAATACAACAATGGATGTCTCTACTCAAGCATGACACAGTTATATAAAAATTAGCAATGAATTTTGTGCTAAAAATAGACTGAATGTTCCGTTATGTTTTGATAAACCATCAGTGTTGGTATAAAATATCATAACTACGGCTTGAACCAAGCCGTAGTTACGAGATTTTATAACAACACTAACAAAATACTTTTTGTTTGACAAAAATAACCTCACAGTTAACTGGATAAAATCAGTCCCTATCAAAGAATTTAAACAATTATTCATAAACGTATATTATACCATTTTACCAATAACCATTTTAACTTGTTTTTCATGCTTAGGCTACCAGAGTTTTTGAAGGATTAAAATTCTTGAAAAGCTTGTGTTCAACATTTTCTTCTTTTCTCTCAATGCTTTTCAAAGCTGTCTCGCGTTTAGCTCGTTAGAAATGAAATCAAGGATAGCAAACAAGGTAAAGATCTCACCTGGCCCGTATTGTCCTCCTTGCACACCAAAAGCCTGAGATTTGAAAGATTTAATGGTGATGGAAACTTCGAAAGTGTTCATTCCTACTGCACTCTGACTATCCTTGACCACTGGGACATGTTCACAGGCGTACGCTTGACCAGTTGCACCACTCCCCAAAACTCCACTGTGTACTACTGTAGCTGTAAGAGAAAAGGCAAATTCCTTATTCTAACATTTTGTTTGGTCAAGAGGCACAAGACCTACATATATATATTGGGATAAGAGTTGATTTTTTTCTTTTCTACTGTAGTGCCTGTGACATTAAATTTTATGTGCCGCTTTTTGCCGTTAAGTCTTTGCAAAATGTCAAAATTTTCTAATGTAATCCAATCCTCATTATAGGTACATAATTATATCAAATCCTAATAAGAGCAACAGAGAAGAGATAGTAAAGGCATTCGAAATTTGTTATCTTAAAGGGTGATGGTAACAGATGGTCTAATTGCAAAAAATGAAATTTTTTGAAAAAATATGCAAAACTTTTGTGTTCGCCACCTCAGAATGGTTAATAATATGCGATTCAGACAGAGATTAAGCCGAAATTATAAGAGAGATAGCCGAATTTAGGGAGAATCCAAACCAAAATTCAACCCCGTCTCAGATGCGGTTGAATTTATTTTTTAACTGTCACGCATGCGCATACAGCGCGGACCAAGATTCAAACGAGATTCATGCTTGAATTTCAATATGACGTCATCATGTATGTTGTGACGTCATTTAAGAAAGTCGCAGGTCCTACTGTTTTTGACCTACTTTCGACATCGCTTCATGAATTCGGTATCAAATTGCGAAAAAATGAGTCGTTGCTTCAATAGTTTGTCGTAATCATTTAATCAGGTCATATAAAGCTTAAAAAGTGTACATTTCGTTTGTTTTTGACAAATTTTGGTCCAAAATCTGGGAAATAGTAGCTTTAAATCCAAACCCTATGTTGTGGATACTCATTTGACAAGACAATTCTAATGAGTACGCATAATATAGGGTTTGCTAAACAATAAATAACATGTTGCATTTAGAAAAACCTTTACCACCTCTGATCTGTAGATCTGCATTATAATACCAACCTGTTGGTAATGAAGTGTCTTTGTACAGAGATTGCGGGGAATATCTCATCTGCCATGTATTCTGAATCATTGATGTCATGTTCACAAATGAGAATGTGAATGACACTCCGTTAGTGAAGGAGAGCACCATTTGTGGGGTTGCCACAGCCCCCTCACACGATCCCTGCATTACACCTGCCGTTCCAAAAGTGAAATCTGGAATTTTCTGAAAGTAAAATGGATTAAACTAGAACTGTCACAAAGTGGACAAATACTCCTACAACTGCCTTGTCAGTGAAAAAGTGCTATAGGTGAAGCGGATCTTCAGTGAGTAAGGAAACAGATTTTAAACGAAGTGAAATTGGCCTTTGACCCATATGACCCAAAAATAAGATGGTACATCCTTAGATCAAGGGTGACAACTGTGTAATTTTTCATGATCCCAGGTAAAATGATTGAGTTAGAGCACAGAAACAACATGATGTGTTCGTGAAACATGAATGCCCCCCGAAATGGCCTTTTTATGCCCCCGATAGGGAGGCATCATAAATTTGACTTGTCCGTCCGTCCGTCTGTCTGTCCGTCCGTCCGTCTGTCTGTCCGTCCGTCATTCCGTCCAAAAATTTTAACATTGGCCATAACTTCCTTATTACTTAACATATTCGCTTCATACTTTACCACAACATTCCTTGGTACATTACCTTTCTGTAGGCACATACTTTGGTGACCTTGACCCCTGGATGACCTTGACCTTGAACATAGATTGGCCATAATTTAAAATCAAAGCGGTGTCGGGGGCATTGTCATCTTACAGTGACAGCTCTTGTTCTTAACTGTTAAGTTGATAAGAAAGGATGACCTTGAGGAAGGTCGTATTGCATGGAATAGATAGATATCATTGAAAGAAGGTTACATACCAAATTTCAGCTTTGTATGTCCAATACCTTTGGAGAAAAGGCCAATGTTAAGTTTGCAGACAGACAGACAGATGGCAAGACTCGAGTAAACCAATATCTCTCGATATGGGGGCCTACAAAAGTCTACAGACGGACGACAGACAGACATGGGAAAACCAATATACTTCCTTCTTTTTCAGAGGGGGTGGGTGGGGGGGGGTATAATAAGATGTAAGACCTGTCTGACAGAACCAAAGCTGATTCCTACACACTCTAACATTGGTCAAGCATTTTGTCATTTGGGAAAGAGTTGATGACCTGTATTTACCATAACCCTTTTCCTCACTGCCTAGTGTCTATACACAGCATATCATCGCTTTTCAACAAAAATCTCGTAAATGCAGCTTGTTTTAAGCTGCAGTTAAGAGCTTTTGTTGAAAATCAACAATAAGTGTACTGTGGCATCAATGTCAACTACGGGACTCTTTGCTGGAACCAAACTTGACTCTTACAAACATTGGTCAAGCATTTTGTCATTTGATTGATTCAGGCCTAACACGACTTTTAACTGCTATGATAATATCATGGTGGATGGAACACCTAGCCATGGATTCCTGTCATTTCTCATACAAGTACTGGTATGAGAAATGACTGGAATCCATAGTTAGGTGCTCCATCGTACTACCACAATATCCTTACCGAACCACTAGCTGCTCACCCACATAGAATAACTATTGGGAAACAATTTTGTCAGACAGGATGTTTGCAGCGACTGGGGATCAAACCTGGGACCTCATAAGGGAGAGTCTGATATGCTACAAAATGCGCTATGGCAGCTACTTTTTTGTCATTTGGTAAAGAGTTTGTATGCTTACTGTGACTTTTTTCTCACTGTCTGTCCATGACAAATGTACCGTAGCATCAATGTCCACCAAGACACAGGGATTGATATCTGGAAACCTTAGAGGGGCAGGGGTCCCAACACCTGAAAAAAAAACAAAATGCCGTCACTTTTCAATGAAAACCTCGTATCTGCAACTTAATACAAGCTGCAGATACAAAGTTTTTGTTGAAAAGCAAATATGTGTTCCTGAAACAGTGATGCACACATGAAGCATTTTTTCTGAAATCTAGCCTATATTGACTGATTAAAATGTGTTTGATTCATCTATTGGTGAAAAACAAATGGTTGCCTTTTTTTTCTATCATCCGAGAGGATACAGTGGATTCTTGTTATTTGCAAGTTCAGAATTTGGTTTTGTCCATTGGGAAATGGTTAAACCCTATTTTTACATGTCTCAAATTTATGCCATGACCTTTGTTTTAGTTTATAAACAACTAAATAAACCATGCTTAAGCATATTGATTTGAAAACCTACATAACTCACCCTGTTTAAAGTTCATGGCAAGGAAAAAATTATGGAAATGTTTCATTTCATGCTTCTTGCAAAACATATTCACAGACATGTTTCATTAGAAGATCACTTTGAAGACAACATTATTTAACTCATTATTGGACAACAAAGACTTGCCCAAATTCAAAGATATGGCAGACGACAATGAATGAAATTTTAAATTTTTTGGTGGAAAGCATGGTGGTAAATGAAGACATAACTTGTCACAATTTCCCACGATGTTTTCCAAAGCCTTTTTCTAGTGGGGCTTCAAATGGCGTTGTTGTGTGGTAATGGGTTAATGCCTGAATGACTTAAAGATAGCAAGAGCTTTGTAAAGCTGCACATATACACCTGAGAGGGCATTGCCACTAAAATTGTTTTTTCCCAACTCAAGGTCAGATAATTCCATGACAAAAAGTTATCTGAATTTCAAAAGCAGCATGCACAACCTAAACACCATAGAGATTCATTGTGGACTCATTAATCAAATTCCGATTTAAACTGTAGTAATTACGCACACAAGATATTTCAGAAGGATGGAAAGACAGATGGACGACCAGGGCCATTAACATAATACAACCCTTCAGGTATATTAAATGAGCCAGGTTCTGGAAAAAAAGTCCATTAAAGCAATTGAGACAAGAATGATTCCAGATCAGCATCTGCCCAAGTGGAGTCTGATTGGGATCCATACTGCACTCTCACTATTGCTACATGTCGTGAATAAGCTATTGGAGACAAACATGGTTCTTGATCACTGATCAGACTGCGTGTATGCGCAGGCTCTCCTAAGGGACCTTTTTCCAGATCCTGGCTCATTAATGTTTTTTTCAGCATTGGTATGTATATTGATTCAGTTTCACTGTGAGGACTGAAATGCAGAAAATCATTTGATAGTTCACTGTTGTAAGGGTTAATTAACCCTATCCTAAACGAAAATTGTTTTTATTGGTCAATATCAAAAGGTGTTGCATACAACATAATAAATCTTACCAAAAGCAGGAAATTAGAATTAAACTGCAAGGATATCATTTAGAGAAAAGAAGAAATTTCTAGAGAAAAGAAGAAATTTCTGGAAGCTAGAGTTCTTCTTTCCTCTTCCAATGTTTTCAAAATCTTTTTTCTCTTACACAGATATCAAAACCCTGCACTTTTTGGGAAAGGGTCAATTAACTAGATGGATAGTGCTTTAGCTATGAAAAGATGACATTACACTTTGTATGATAAAAGGTCCTATTTGTCAATAAATGTTCTCATAAACAAGATGCATTTGTGAAACACAAATGTATTCCACCCCTGCCACCTCAATGTCCTCTTTTTTTACCTTGATATTAATACATGAATACAGAAATGTCTTGTCACAAGGTCTTGAACAAGGTCACGGTGTATAATCATGTGACTCAGAATTTCCGATAATCTTCAATATCTTTTTTAATACTTGACCAGTTAGAATTAGGTTTGAAGCAGAGAAGGTGGGAAAATGCAAGGAATACGTTGGACGTGTTGGATTTTTGAAAAATCAACTGATAAACAAGAGGGCCATTGGCCCTGAAGCGCTCACCTGATATAATAACTTTTTTTTGTAAACCAATTTTCAGGTTGATTGGACAAAGAATGTGACCTCTAGGGTGCACACAAGGTTTATCTAAGATTTGACCTCGTGACCTAGAATTGATCAAGACAATCATTCTGATCAATTTTCATGTTGATTGGGCAAAAAATGTAGCCTCTAGAGTGCACACAAGGTTTTACAAAGATTTTACCTCATGACCTAGTTTAAGACCCCAGATGACCCAATTTCAATCTTGTCTGAAAATTGATCAAGACAATCATTCTGATCAATTTTCAGGGTGATTGGGTAAAAAATGTGGCCTCTAGAGTGCTCACAAGGTTTCTAAGATTTGACCCCGTGACCTAGTTTTTAACTCCAGATGACCCAATTTCAAACTTGTCCGAGATTTCACCAAGACAATCATTCTGATCAATTTTCAGGTTGATTGGGCAACAAATGTGGCCTCTAGAGTGCACACAAGGTTTTTCTAAGATTTGACCCCATGACCTAGTTTTTGACCCCGTATGACCCAATTTCAAAATTGTGCGAGATTTTATCAAGCAAATCATTCTGAGCAATTTTCAGGTTGATTGGGCAAAAAATGTGGCCTCTAGAGGGCACACAAGGTTTTTCTAAGATTTGACCCTGTGACCTAGTTTTAGACCCCAGATGGCCCTATATCAAACTTGTGCGAGATTTTATCTAGTCAATCATTCTGAGCAATTTTCAGGTTGATTGGGCAAAAAATGTGGCCTCTAGAGTGCACACAAGGTTTTTCTAAGATTTGACCCCGTGACCTAGTTTTTGACCCAGATGACCCAATTTCAAACTTGTCCGAGCTTTCATCAAGACAATCATTCTGAGCAAATTTCAGGTTGATTGGGCAAAAGATGGGGCCTCTAAAGTGCACACAAGGTTTTTCTAAGATTTGACCCCGTGACCTAGTTTTTGACCCAAGATGACCCAATTTCGAACTTGTCCGAGATTTTATCCAGACAATAATTCTGATCAATTTTCAGGTTGATTGGGCAAAAAATGTGGCCTCTATAGTGCACACAAGGTTTTTCTAAGATTTGACCCCGTGACCTAGTTTTTGACCCCAGGTAACCCAATTTCAAAGTTGTACAAGATTTCACCAAAACAATCATTCTGAGCAAATTTCAGGTTGATTGGGCAAAAAATGTGGCCTCTAGAGTGCACACAAGGTTTTTCTAAGATTTGACCCCATGACCTAGTTTTTGACCCAAGATGACCCAATTTCGAACTTGTCCGAGATTTTATCAAGACAATTATTCTGAGCAAATTTTAAGTTGATTGGGCAACAAATGTGGCCTCTAGAGTGCACACAAGGTTTTTCTAAGATTTGACCCCGTGAACTAGTTTTTGACCCCAGATGACCCAATTTCGAACTTGTCCGAGATTTCATCAAGACAATCATTCTGAGCAAATTTCAGGTTGATTGGGCAAAAAATGTGACCTCTATAGTGCACACAAGGTTTTTCTAAGATTTGACCCTGTGACCTAGTTTTTGACCCCAGATGACACAATTTCGAACTTGTCCGAGATTTTATCAAGACAATCATTCTGAGCAAATTTCAGGTTGATTGGGCAAAAAATGTGGCCTCTAGAGTGCACACAAGGTTTATCTAAGATTTGACCCCGTGACCTAGTTTTTGACCCCAGATGACCCAATTTCAACCTTGTCCGAGATTTCATCAAGACAATCATTCTGAGCAAATTTCAGGTTGATTGGGCAAAAAATGTGGCCTCTAGAGTGCACACAAGGCAAAGTTTGACGGACGCCGGACACCGGACGCCGGACGACGGACGCCGGACACAGCGGTATCACAATAGCTCACCATGAGCACATTCGTGCTCAGGTGAGCTAAAAAGTTATTGAAGATAAACCAACATTTTGGTTTATCTTCAAGAACTTTTTTATCGGTTGATTTTTCAACAATCAACCACGTCTATCTAATGCATGACGTCTGTCCACATTTTCTGCTTCAAACCGAATTCAAATCGGTCCAGTATTTACAAAGTTATTGAAGATTTTCTGAAGATATTGTATCACGTGATTATCTACCGTGAAGGTACATGTATACAAATTGCAATATGAAATCCATATATCATATGGTTCAAAAGTTATGGCCAACTGGGATTGGATTGTATGGAGTTTTACGTCCCACTCAACAGCTAAGGTCATATGGAGACGGGACCTCGGTTTAAAGTCTCATCCGAAAGACTGGAGAAGCGGGGGATCGAACCAGCGATCCCTTGTTTCAAATCCAGCGCGTTACCACTGCACCACATTCGCCTCTATGGCCAATTGGGACTAAAATTATTAAGACAACGAAAATGCAGGTGGTCATCTCAGAACCTTCTGAACTAAAATGTACAAAAATAAGAATGAACTTCCATTTTGTTCTCTATTAAAAGCAGATTTTGAAGAGGACCATCCAAAACATTTGTGGTTGCACTTTGTCCCAATCAACAGATGGTTAGTTAGAAACAGGACTTCAGTTTAACTCTTTCCCAAGTAAGGCTTGGTTTTGATGTCCCTTGGAAAAATGGCTTGGAAAACATTGCGGCAAAAGAAGAAATTGCTGATAATCAGCAATTTCTCCATTTAACTCAATATTTTCTGGGTTATATTGTATACAAAGCCTGTTTTAATCAACATACATTTTGTCGTCTTAAATCACCAGCTTTCAAAGTGGGCCAGTCTAAACTTTTACGATTTGGGAAAAGGGTTAAAATTTAATCTAGAAGACTGCATAAGTACCAAAAAACAACAGTTAACTTAGCTTTTCAACTAAAATCTCTAACTGCAGCTTGTTTAAAGCTTAAAACAAGCTGTTACGAAGTTTTTAATGAAAAGCAGCGATAAATTACTTTTGGCTTACATGTTCATTGTATTACATTGTGTCATTATTAAAGTGCATATTATGAAGCCTTGTCTCAATCTTTACAAAAGAGATTGCACAATCTGACCATTTCCCAACAAAATCCTACATTTTATCATGTTCATAAGCAATTCTTGTGCAATCAAGAATTCTTGGCAAAAGTTTTGAACTGTAAAATATTTTTGTTTTAAATTCCCCATTCATAAATACTGTAGATAATTCGCATCAAATTTGTACAAATTCTTATGCATTGTCACTATTTCCCGGTCCCACTATTTCCTCAATGATTCAAACAATTTCTTAACTAATTTGGGGATTCATGATTCTGTAGCATTACAATGAATTGGTTATGAGGCAATCAAACTAAAACCATAACCTAGAACGGCCGCGGCCATGTCGCAGTTGATAGCCCATCTGCCTCTCATTCGAGAGGACCCGGGTTCAATACCCAGCCACGGCGGGTGGCACTAAACACCACAAACCACCACAAACTACCACAAACCACCACAAACTACCACAAACCACCACAAACCACACCACAAACTACCACAAACCACCACAAACCATACCACAAACCAACTTAAAGATCAAATTTATCATTAATAGTATAAAAATTAAAATCAATTGATAGAGAAAAAAGTTTAGGATATGTGAAACCTTGGCTTTCTCTTTTTCAATGTGTCAGTATAAAAGAGTTTTAAGCTTGCTGACAGTAATGCATTGGCGGATCCAGGGGGGGTTCCGGGGGTTCAAACGAACCCCCCTCTGTAGCCTGATTCTTTCATTTTCATGCAGAAATTCAGTCAAAAGTGTGTAATATTTGTAAAACGAACCCCCCTTTTTGTAAAAACGAACCCCCCTCAAAGAAATCCTGGATCCGCCGCTGTAATGGTGCACATTCAAGTTTTATCTGCTATCCCAGCACAAATAATTGTTCTTCCTAATCCAATTTCAGCCTTGTATAATTTAAAGAAGTAACTAATAAGATGTATTATTCTATAATATGGTACTTTTGATAATTTCTTTACATTCCATAGGCCAGTTTAAGACATGCTGAGAAAACTAATTAATTAATTAGCAGCTACACTGCATGATAACAAGACTATAAATGAATCTGCCTCTGTATCTGATTAAGCAATTAAGATAATTATCACTTTAAGCTTTAATAGAATGAAGAAAGGGAAAATATAGATAATGATTGTCTATCTTTAAATTTCATTTATACTGGAAAAAAATGAAGTAAGAACAGCATGTCCAGGAATGGTTACAATAAAATCTAAATTCCAAACCCAGATCGTGAGACGCCAAGCGGGAAAGAGAAGGACACAAAAGGACATATAGAATAGTTAACAGTTTGAACTTTTTATACTATAAATGATAAATTTTGTCTAAGTTGTGTTTTGGAGAGGTTTGTGGTGGTTTGTGGTGTGGTTTGTGGTGGTTTGTGGTAGTTTGTGGTGGTTTGTGGTAGTTTGTGGTGGTTTGTGGTGTTTAGTGCCACCCGCCACGGCAAATACCCTAACTGACAAAAATGTCACCCATCAGACAATGGTTTGATATCATGAACCTATGTGGGGGAGCAGCTGGAGGCTCATATTGGTCATTTCTTTGAACATTTTCTTGGGCAAAACTCAAAGATGCTGAGTTTGGTAAAATTTTAAAGCCTAAAAGGTATATCCCACAAAAGCATTATTTCATTAATTTCTGATATTCGAACCCCCATCACAGAAATCCTGGATCCGCAGCTGATGTTATAGCAAAAGCATTAAGAGAAAAGGAGTAAATACTGGTAATCAGCATTTTCTTTTTTTTCTCTCACTGCTTTTTGAAGCTATCTTGAATAAGGAAGTCAAAATCTGGGCTCGTTTGGACAAGATTTGAAACGAGCCTAATGTTCAGTTAACCCATTATTGAACAACAAAATTTTGGGCTGTTTTAAATTCAAAGATCATGCAGACGACAATTTCATCTGGATTATTATTTGCTTTTTTGGGTCATTTAGGGTAGAAAAAATTGTGGGAAATGAAGAAATTGCTTGTCACAAGCAATTTCTTCATTTTCCACAATGTTTTCCTAGGCCTTTTTCTTGAGAGGCATCAAAAGGCCTAATTGTGTGGGAATGGGTTAGAATGTTTATGAATACAATGTACATGTACAAGGAAGGGTGTTTGATTACACATATCAGATAACATAATAGTTATATACAGTTTCTGTACTTAATTGACTACTACACTCATTTGTCATTGATATTAGTTAATTCTTTCCTAATTAGAAAATATTTATAGAGTCAGACAACAAAATGGATTAGGAAGCCGATAAAGAAAGGATTTGTGTAAAATGTATCACCGCCATGATGCACAAAGCGAAAATGATGTTTGTCAGCATTTTTCTTTTGCCTCAATGTATTACCGAGCATCTATATGGTACATCAAAACAGGACTAGTTTGGGAAAAAATTAATCATTGACTTGGGCAGATATGATTATAATATTAATTACATTATGAAGACAGTTTATCAAGTCAGCTTTGTAATATTAAATCATGAAGTGTTTGATAACACTGGCTTATCATTAGAGTATTCAGTTTATACCTTTCCCAAACAAGCCAACACTGGTTAGAAGGAAATGCTGATAATCATGCGATTTTCCTCAGCACTTTCCTTTTTGTTATATACAGATTGTATTCTTTTTGTAATATTAATTTTTTATCAACTCTTTTCAATAAAGGGCTAAGACCAGTCAAAAGTTTCATCCTTTGGGAAAGGGTCAATCATAGATAATCTAAATATGTAACTTCATGAAATTTATCATATGAATATGACATTGTCACAGTAAACACAACATAAATAATAACATGATTTCCCTGTGTCACCATTATTGTCCCAGTTTGGAAAATGTATCGAAAATGTATAGCTGCTTTTCAATGAAAACCTTGTAACTGCAGCTTAAAACAAGCTACAGTTACCAGGTTTTCTTTGAATAGCAATGGTATGCTTTGGACATAAAGTAAAGCAAGAACTGTCATAGGACAGCGCACTCTGCTATATGCAAAGTCTTTCTAGTAGGCATGTCAAAATCAACAGACGGAGAAAGAGAAATCATATCTACATGGTGATAACAGAATGTTCATGAATTTCAAGAACACCTTTCTTCCGAGAATGTACAACTAACCAGCTCTAAGCCCACTCATTCTACCAACATAGGATTGAGGCTGTTGGAATATGTTGCTAGCTGTCATTACTGCAGTCACACTGAACATTCCACAGGCGATAATCCGAGTTTTCTCTGATGAAATTCGCTCTTTGATATGTTGATGTCGCTCATTTATATCAGAGCGCACTACCACTCAAAAACAACGGAAAGTGAGTTGTTGTAATCAATGGCTGTTCAGGTTAGGGTTGTAGCAAAACATTGCCTATAAACCTTTTAGAAATACATTTTGTTCTTAAATTTTTGAACAGGAATGACAATAAATGGTTCATTGATTGGTATCATAAGCCGTTTTAAGGATATCGTTTAAGATCAGACGGTGAACAAAGCGCCACAACTTGTGTCGGACTGTCCGTTGTTTTTGAATGGTAGTGCGCTCTGATGTAAATGAGCGACATCAACAAACCAAAGAGCGAATTTCATCAGAGAAAACTCGGATTACGCAGGCGCCTGACAGCCCACTTGGCAATATTTAGAAACAGTCCTGCTTTTGCCAGGTTCCATCAGCTTTAAGTCTGATTTTTCAGCAGTGCACAGCCACTACTGGCTGGCGACCAATTCTCGCTGTATACAAGTTCTCGCCAACTAATCTACCGGTATTTCATGGTTAATAATGAAAAGAGTCCTTTCTCACTTGCAAGTTATGTTGACATCAACTTCTTTCATTCCGAAAATAAATCATGATAAATAATATTACATCTTCACTGTGATACAGTATAGTTGGAGAGAATTGGTACAGGGCGAGAATTGGTCACGGTCACCAGTCACTATTGATTCGAGTCACCATGTACATAGTCATGTAGAACCTCTATACACTCCGGATGGATCCCTGCCCTTATTTGGAAGAAGCTCTTGCCTTTTCCTTCGTTCATAGAGTGATGGTAGGTATCCAGGGGCTAATATATCAGAAATTAACCCTTTCCCAAACGACAAAAGTTTAGGGTGATCCACTTCAAAGACTGTCACATAAGGCGTAAAAAAAAATATGTGTGTTTCCGGTTATACGAAATTTCAAAATAGGGACGGTAGGTCGGATTTTTTTTTTTTTTTTAATGGGACAAATAGGGAAACAAAATGGCGGAACAGGAAATCCCTAGGAAATCCGACAGTCTTTCCGAAAGTTGCAGAATGTTTTCTGGACATTCGGTCTGGTAAAAGAAAAACAATACCGCCACAGACGACCGAATACCCCCGCCCCTGGCTCCGCCGTCGTTTGTCGAATATGTCTGCTAGAGGCTACATGCACGCAAAAAGTACATGCTGTGTGCTTTGTACACCATCGCTAGTAACATTCATTTCTCAAGTAACGGTAGATCTAAGTTTTCTTTTTCTGAAAGTTGATCACAGATGCCGATATTAAATTTTAAAATGTGTCCAAAATCTCGAAAGTCAGAATGAATCTATTACTCATATGCGATGTTTTGAGCGAGATCAAAAATGCCGCAAACACAGACATTTGATGACGTAGTCATTCCAATATCATCACGTGATTTCTCCACTTCCAAATAAGGTTACGATTTACTATGATTTGTTTACAAAATGCGCGCGTGTCCACAAAGAGCGGGAAAAGGATGAAGCAATGAAAAAGACGCTATCTACGAAGTAAATACACTGATGTTAGATGGTTTTTACACGGACGCTTTGTATATTTCTGCCATGCCGCCTAGCGATTACACAAGGAATTAGGTCACGCTTAGTTGTACATATTAAAATGGTGTGCTTACTCGACCATTTAGACTGTAGCAGTAATCTTTCATAATTTAAACAAAAAGTAAGTGTTGACAGCCATGTTAATCGGCGATCGAGTGGCGATTGCCAGCGCGAGCCCTGAGAATCATTTCTACAATTTTTTGTGCATTTTGATATATTTACGGAAACTACCGAAGATTCCGGGAAAACCCATATTTCAAATCGTAACACGATACGCATCGTCGAGGAAGGATAACAGAATATGTAGATCTACCCAATCATAAATCGGTAATACCACGCCATTATCGATATACAAAATTCGTTACTGAAATACATCGGTTTTTATTGACCTAGTAGCGATATAACTTTCGGTGAATTGAACTTTTACCAAGACATGTCCCTAAAAATTGCTAAAAAAATTAGGGTCGGGGGTAAAAAAATAGGCACGGTCGGGTAACCGGAAACACACAACTTTTTTTATTACGCCTAAGACAAAATAGATGTTATTGAAGATAGAATTTGTGTAAAATATGGCATAGACAATATTGAGACAAAAGGAGAAACTGCTAGTCATCAGCAGTTTCTTCTTTTGTTTCTATGTTTTCCCAAACCTTTTCTCATAGGGACACCAAAACCAGGTCTTGTTTGGGAAAGGGTTAAACAAAGGAATGGGCTAGAGGCCCGTATCCCTAGCCACAAACAAGGTAACCTGGTGGATTCCTAATGTCTAGAGTGGCATCGAAAGTAATCAAACAGCTTTGTATGATATATAGTCACAATTAAATTCTGCTTTTTAAATGCAACATAATTTTGGTTCAAGTCAAACGTCCCTCACCCAGGAGCTGATCCAGAGGGGCTATATACACTGATTACTTCATTTTCAAGCAGAAATTCAGTAAAAATTGTGTAAAGAAGTCCATTCCAGTAAAACATCTTTTACGGTACCGCGGTATTCAAAACAGTGTTCATTTGCGGACAAAGCATTGCCTACCAACTATGTGCATTAGCAAAACTAAAAGCAAAGTTATTCACTCTAATCTTTGGCGATAAATTTCTGCGGCATTCGATTGTTTTAGAAAAGGAAGTGGCTAGGGATACGGGCCCGTATCTCTAGCCCATGGGAGCTAGAGATACGGACCCGTATCCCTAGCAAAACCCCCTTGTTTTTGCTAGAGATACGGGCCCGTATCTCTAGCGAAACGATGGGGTTTTTTGCTAGGGATACGGGTCAAACGACTTCCGGTCTAACATAACCTATCGTGTCATTTATGGAAAATCGATATTGATCCTTTCCCAAACTGCGAAATTTAGACTGGTCATTCTGAAATTAGTTCCAGAAGACAAATAATATATTATTTATATCTATTAACTAGAAAAAACGGGCGATATTGCAGGGGAAATGTCGAGGGAATGGAGAAATTGCTAAAACGAATGGTTTGAAATTGAAACTTCTTTATTTTTTCAATATATCATGTTATTTTATTTACCTTTTGACAAGAAGGTGCTGGCTGTTTGCAACTTAATCAGTGGCAATGGTTTCACACTTGCAGACTCCACACGTGTATAATTTGTATTAACCCTTTCCTTTGTTTAGATGTAAGACTATTCTTGTTTAATTGACAATAAACTGTCCTGTAAAAATCTAACCGGGGCTGAAGCTCACACAATTTGGACCGGCAGATAAATGTTCGCAGAGGAGCGAGATTTTCACTCTTTTTTCGATTGTAAGTGGTGAACAGGGGGCCGGAAGGGGGTCTGTTACCTCTAAATTTGGACATAAACGCCGAATTTTCATATCTTAACTTTATAATGAAGAAAATTGGGAAATTCTAATAAATCCCCTCCAATATTCAAACACAGGCCCGGAGAGGGGATGAAGCCCTCTTCCCCATATGAAATTGCTTCCTATGCCTTTATAATTTAGAATATGCAGTATTTATATTTTGTCTGTAGAAAAGGGGTGTCATCGCGTTGTTGAATAACTCAATTGCAACAATAATATCATCAAAAATAATATCATTTTCAGTTTAATGCAAAAAAAGGTGTAATTACATCTACACTTACAGCTGTCTTACAAGTTCGTAACCCTTGCCTTCGATATTTTGAAAGTAAGTCCAGCATAATTATAGACATGCAGTAGATAACCCATATAACTTTTCGGAAACGTTCACACCGAAAATCATCTGCTTCACTTATGTTCAATATAACATGTGCAATATAACATAAATAATATTGACGCAAAAGGATACCATGTAAATTACCAGCATTTTCTTCTTTTTTTCTTCATATTTTGTAGCCTTTTCTTTTTGGGACGTCTAGGCTTTTACCAGGTCTCGCAAACCAGAACAACAAACATTTATACCCGTCCAATTTAAGAGCTACCTCGGGAAATAAAACGGTTTATAAAGAAAGTATTTCTGCACATTATAGCAAAGAAAATATTGAGGCAAAGTACGAAAATTCTGATTATCAGAGTTTCTACTTTTGTCTCAATGTTTTTTCCAAGTAAGAAAGACCTCAAAACCAGGTCTAGTTTTGAAAGTGTTAAAGTAGTTTCCATTACTGGCCAAAATTAGATAGTCGTTGAACCCTTTGCAAAATTAAGGTTTTGACGTTCGTACACGAAAAAGTTTAAGAAAACATTGAGGGAACACAAGAAATTGGTTGATGATCTACCCTTTAATTTTCTTCTAATTACTTTTTTGTGCAATATTGCGGCTTATTGTATTAAAGTAAAATTTGCCAAAGTTTCATTATTGTTTAGTTTGGTTTCTCCTGGGAACTATGTACTCTATTCGCCTTTAAAGTTTCTTGTCAAACAAGAATAATCTAATCAAACGAAAGTTATACACACATCGTACGCGTGAAATCATTGCCACTGCTGAAGCTGCAAATAGTTAGCACCTTGTTGTCATAAGGTGTTAGAAAAATATAAGATATCAATACCCCAAAGGTTGTCAAACTGACGCTTTTTGACGCCCATTGACTGTAGACATAAAAAAGGTTTGCAAAACAATGTGAAGATTGAAGACAGTACTGATTGTGACAAGCAATTTCTTAATTTCTCACGACGTATTCTGTCCAGAAAGATAGAATTGTACTCGTCTAAAATCTTGCCGTCCGGGTTAAAACGTAAATACATGTAAATAGGCCTAGTTATCATACATAATGTATATATTTTACAATAAATGTTATACCACGAATAAAAAAATGTTACAATGCAAAATATAATTAAGTTTTCTCCTATTTTCATGCAACAATATTCCTCATAAATGTGACTCGACGTTCCGGGAATAAACTGATGATATAAAACTTAAAGGTTTCTATTTTAACCCTTTATCAAACGAGAAGAAACAATTTCAGCAATTTCCCCATTCCCTCGACATTTCCCCTGCAATACCGCCCGTATTGTCTAATCGAGACATAAATAATACTTTATTTGTCTCCTGGAACTTTTCAAAATGTCCAGTCTGAATTTCGCAGTTTGGGAAAGGATCCAGGGGTCTTGCTACCAATTTTTGTTTGGGGCCAGGGGCCAGTGAAATTGGGAAAAATAGCGACGTTTTTACCCAAATTGGGAAAAACTAAAACATGTTTGTATTCATACTGTCACTCAGTTTCAGCTGCAAATTAGACTGTAGTGGTGTAATATGCATTTGTACATGCTCTTGTTTAAGAATCTACTCTAAAACTGTCTTCAAAATGTTTGTAAATGAAGATGAGGTCTTAATATGGGGCATTCTGGGTCCTCAATGGGAATTTTGACCAGAGAATTGGGAAAAAAAGATACTTTTTGCCATGGGGAATGGGGCCGAATAACGGCCCCAAATTTTGGCAAACGAGACCCCTGGGATCAATATCGATTTTCCATAAATGACACGATAGGTTATGTTAGATCGGAAGTCGTTTGACCCGTATCCCTAGCAAAAACCCCATCGTTTCGCTAGAGATACGGGCCCGTATCTCTAGCAAAAACAATGGGGTTTTGCTAGGGATACGGGTCCGTATCTCTAGCTCCCATGGGCTAGAGATACGGGCCCGTATCCCTAGCCACTTCCTTTAGAAAAAGAAAACATGGAATGTTTTCACATCCCCATTCATTGTTTATTTTTCCGGACACCATTTAGTACCGCGGTACCCAAGAGAACCACCCTAATAGTAGGGAAATAAACCCCCCTCTTTGTATAATTGAACCCCCCACTCACAGAAATTCTGGATCCGCAGCTGTCACCCCCCCCCCCCCCCCCCTTTCCTCGTCCTTTTTTTAGTCCAGAAATTTTATGAGTTCTACTGTTACCTTCATTTTGATGGTTTATTGGGGGGAATATTTCTTCAATATAAATTTTACTTACAAAACCCAAAGAGCGCCACAGTGATGAGAAGTTTCAGCATGATTGTTCCAGTTGATCCTATGTTCTGAAAAAAATGAAACCGAAAATCAGATTTTTTATGACTTGTCATTTTTCAATGACAGCGGCGAGTATCAATAACGCACGATCGCCATTTTCTAAGAATTCAAGCCATGGCATAAGGTAAATTATTGGTGCGTCTAGAAATAAGTGTACTTACATTCAAATGAGGTAAATTGTGTACAATGTTTGACAAATTAATTTTCCGTCAGAATGGCGGTGTGACAGAATGATCATATGATGGTCATGTGACCTTTACACTTTAGACTGGAGACATTTCAACAAAATAGACTGGATTTTGCGTTAATCGACCAGTGTTCTTACTTTTGTGGCGATATTTTGTGGCGATAGAGTGATAATTCACTCTATATCCCGATAATAGCTTCAATTGCTCTTTCAAAGTTATTTTAATGAGAATATCAGTGACCAAAAAGTTCACCTTTCACGCTAAAATAGTTCACTGTCCTAGTATAGTTCGACTCAAGATTTAAATGTTGAAAATGATAGCCTCACCTATGATAAGCAGTGCTCACAAAGACTGTTATTTTGCAAAACACTTTTCTAAACAATATTTTGACATTTCTCAACACGAAAAAGAAAAGAATCTATTGATTCAAAGTGAACTCAGCTCTAAATGAAACCGGCGCAGGCACGTGGTTATGCCTATCTTTTTTATCACGTGCACAATTTTAGCCGACGGTTATGATAATTCATTATAGTAAGCATTGATCAATCCCGATCTTCCCCTTCCATATCTATATATCTGTGTTTTCTGACTTTGATAATTTTTAAACAAAACTTTTGTGAATTGAAATAGATCTAGATCTACAAATTACGATCTAGGTCTAGTAGGTTTAGGCTAGATCTACACCGATCATTTCCAAAATGATAGATCTAGGCCTACTGCGGTATTCAACATATGATCTCTATGTAATGTGTGAAGATTTTTTTACGGTTTCGAAAGAAAAGAACAAAATCATTTTTACCATATACCTATACTAATATCGTAATTTCGTTTATAGTCTGCGTAGGCCTGCATATGTCACAGCTAGGCCCTATTTACACTCAGGCTACTTCTGCATTTGGATTTAAGTTCGAACCAATGTCCGATATGCAGAACTAGAGTAAAAATGAAATTTAGACAAAAAAATAAATAAACAAAAATAATAATTTTTGCAATAAGGCCTTTTCCACTGTGACACTGCCTCAAACTGAGAAACGGAGAAAGTGTCTCTTTGAAATGTCCCATGAACTTCACATATGAAGTTTCAACCAATTTTGTACAATAACAGAAGACTGAGATCTGGCTTTCCAACGGTCGTTCCAATATTTCAGAATAAGCCTAAGTTCTATGATCTTAATGTAAAAAAAGTTCTATGGGGAGACCGGGATTAAATGAGCCACGGGTTAAATGAACCACTCCAATTTTCTCTCGCATATGATTGTCAATTTCACGGCCTCTGTGTAAGTACTCGGGGCAGGAATGTTTTTAGTATTCACCGGTGAAATGGATTCTATACCCCCCCCCCCCCCCCCAAAAAAAAAAAAAAAAAAAAAAAAAAAAAAAAAACGAAATTTCGACCTTAAAATCGGTTTTCACAATTCATGCATTCCGTCTTCGCACTACAATGCACAGCAAATCTCAGCGGTGTTCTTTACATTTTACAGATATATGATATCTTCAGAATGTAATATTGCAATCCGTTATTGCTTTCGTAGGATGGTTTCTTCACAAAAGACAAGTAGCCTATATGACCATGATGTATACCGGGGTAAGTTTAACCACTATGATAATAAGTGTAGAAAACGAGATTGTCTGTTGTATGCCTAAGCGAATTCTCTTGAAAACTGGAATAAATGTTTATTCTTTGAATGAACTATTGTGATATTATTGCAGGTAACACCCATTTTCATTATTATGAAGGAAATCTGGTGTTTATTTCTCTTTTCAGTGTGAATAATTATCGCAAACATGCCAATTGGTTGAACTTACCCCATGTACTGGTTCAACCTACCCCGTCAAAGGGGTTCAATGAACCATTTCACCAGCTCTGTTTAAAATGATTTTCTCTGGATTATGGATGTCGAAAATATTTGTCAAAGGTTTAGAAACATGCGAGAGATGTTGATCTTCGATATGGTATTGATCAGAGCACTCTGCGTGAAACTAAGAAAGCCCTAGTTGAAATTTATCAAAAAGTGGTTCATGATACCCCGGTCTCCCCTACATAAAATAGCACGGTTTATGTGGTTTTCATATGAATTATGGAGGGATTGAATCACATTAACACTATGAGGTTGGCCTGGACAAGTGAGCGGAAGGACATCATGTCGACTATGTTATGCCCCCAAACATTTTCGGGGAGCATAAAAAAGCTTCTCCAAATTGGCAATCGAGATAATTTTGCCATTAACGTCTGTCGACAGTCCACCAGTTATGAACATAGGAATACATTTATTAAAAGGGCATATCAACCCATTCCAAATAGGGATGTCCAATTCAAAAAACGTCCCTTATAAAGTATTTGAGAACAACATGGTCCCAGGCCAGCCTGCGTATACACCCAGTCTGGCCAGGAACCATGTTGTTCTCCAATAGCTTCCTCATGGTCTGTAGCAATCATATGAGAGTAACATGGATGCTCGCTAGATTGCATCTAGGCACAGATTGATCTTGAAAAGTGGCTGTCTCAAATGCTATAAGAGACGTTTTTCCAGATCCTGGCTCATAACATGCAAGTATTTTAAACTATCCATTCCCCATAACCATAACGCCGACCAATATTTTTCCTTGGGTATAGACCATAATGTAATTGTTGACTCTGGTAGATATTATTATGGGGTTCAAAACGACGCCCTGTCAACTTATCCTTTAGTATTGGGAACCCCCAAAAGCTAAGCCATGGCTAATACAATATGTTTATCGAACCTGGGTTCTTTTTAGCGTCATAATTTAAATTTTGGAAATGGTAGATCCAGATAAATTTCCGTAGGCCTATAGGCTATACTATTTCTTGATAACAGACATTTGCTCATTTTGAATAAATTCTCTCTTTTATACAATTGGTAGGGTGGTCACACTTTTTTCCAAAAGTATTTCAGTCCCTACAAAATATATACCAGCTTACAGAGAATATTGAGAGAAACATAAAACTGGTTGAATTGTGAAAATCGGACATTGCATTATGGAATAATGCTTATTCAGATTTTTACAAAGGGGAGATAATTCTGCCGAACTAGATCTACGTTATTGTTTATTTTTCAAAGAACTTCAACAAATTATATGTCATTTTCAAGGTCTGAATGAGAGGAACTCAAAACTGCTTACGTTTTTAAAATCGGACATTTAATAAAATAGTTACACCCCTTTGAAGTTTTACAAAGGACGAAATTATTCTACCAAACAATTTAGTTCTTCAATTTCTACCCAACAACAATTGTTATGTACATTATTTCAACCCTTCCCCGAACAAGATATGATTTTCACGATCATATACGAAAAGGTCTTGGAAAACAATGAGACAAAAGAAGAACATGCCGATAACCAACATTTTCTCCCTTTGCGTAAATATTTTCTGCGCTTCGTTGTGCGCATATCATTTCCGTGTCATTGCCTCCGATAAAAACAAGATTTTACGACACACAAAATAGAAATTTCAAACAAAAAATTAATTCAAACTTTCAAGTGATCGATTATTAACATTGTACCATGCTTCGTGAAGAAACAGCCTTTCAAAAGATTGACCCAAAAGAGCACCACACATTTGAACATGTCCATTTTGCAATCTGTAAATTCAATCTTATTTTTGGCTGCCTCACTCTTTCCCGAACAAGACCTGGTTAGACCTGGTTTTGACGTCCGGAACGGATTTTATTGAAGGTGAAAAATTTGAGGCGAAAGAATATTCTCTTTTACACTCGTTCTGTCGCCTGTCACAGCTTTCGAGTTGGGTGACCATAAAGTTTTACTGTTTGGGAAAGGGTTAAATGGATGTTTAAGAAGCCCATGAGAAACGCCAATTTTGCAAATCCTTTTGGACTGAGCACGAAGTGCTCAAGATGAGCTATTGTGGTCACTCACCGTCCGTCCGTCCGTTGGCCCATAATTCCTTGAAACACCTCCTACTCCTTAAAGGGGGACTAGCTAGGCTGTCGAAAATGCAAATGGCACAATAATTACAACAGAAATAACGTATGAAATTACCAACCTGAAGGGGTAGATCATTTATGTCCATTGTTACCACTCGTCGAGCTTTATTAAGTATTAAAATCCAAGTCAATTAATAACATGCTGGTCGTCCTTGTTTTTGTTTTGTAACGGCTACATATGCCCAACCTTCAAAAATCAATTACGTCAGAGATAGGGCCTACGTCATCTGTGCTCAGCGAGATTTACACACCGTACAACCGGCTGCGTAGAAAGTCAGCGAAGGCAGATACGGCATCTGATGTCATGTGCATGGTAGGTCAAATGAATTTACTTTTATAAATAAACGAAAGGATCTTTGGTATTCTATAGTTGATAAATACGCGTATAAATGTTCAGTGCTTGTACAAAATAAACCTTTTCACGTATTCCTCGCAAATAAGGTCACAGTCATCGACACAGCCGGTTGTACGGTGTGTTAATATCGCGGAGGTGTGTCTCGTTAACCTTGACCTTGTCTTGTTTTGAAGTAAAAATAGAATGTGTAAACACGCTTGTAAAGGATTGATCTATAGCAAAGGAAAGATGTTTTTCGCCGAGATTGAGGTTTTTATGCATTGCTAATTGTTTTTCCATGCACAAATATGAGTTCCCGAACAGTACGGAAGCATAATTTTAAACATAGAATGAGCCCCTTTAACAATTGGACCGATTTTGACAAAACTTTACAGGAATGTTCCTTGGATGACCATTTTTAAAAAAATGTTCGCGATTTTTTGATTCGTCAAAAAAATATGGGCGTGGCAGGACGAGGCTTATCGGACTTTAAGAAATTATGATATCATTCTTTACAAATCAACCATTCGGCCAATTTCAACCAAACTTTGCAAGAATGTTCTTTGAGTCACTGTCGTCAACATTTATGAATAAATTTAGGATCAATGGAGTTTAGACAGAAATTACCGATAAATCACGGGGAATTGAATAACACTTCCCATTGTTAAAGCCTTTGCGCTTGAATGCGCAAAACTGAAAGCACAAGATGTTTTATTATTTGAATAGATAGGATGTTGAAGAAGATACTGTAGGCTTTTCTAGGCTTTTCTGCCGCATAGTTCTTGCCATTTGAAGCCGAGTAAAATGACCTATTTTGAATACCTAATCATCGACTCATAATTCATCGGTTCATCGTATTAACATACACGGATGAATAGATCTATCTTCCCTCTTTAATTTGATATACGATTTATGAAAATCCGTCAAGAAATGGCAGTGCCAAAGCAATTTAATCACACATACCCACGCGTCGTTCTAAGGTAACGACCGAGTTCAAACAAAGAAACGCAGAGTTGACCCAATTTTTCAAATAGAGATTTAACGCGAAACGAAAGTGTGTCAGGTAAAAGTATTTTATCATAATAAAATATGACTATTTAGCTTCATGTTTTTACACACTTTTTGGCAATTTAATGTGTTATCTAGGCTGAAAATGCCGTTTGTAAATTACTCGTTTTTACATAGAATCAGATAGAGACAGTATTTTCAACACGAGACTGTAACCACTCTACAATTGGATATTTAGGCAAAGGGGAAGAGCTTGTTATCAAGCACTTAAATTTTTCGCCCGAGTGTTCCAAAAATTGTTCCTTTTGGAACATATGAACCAGTTCTTGCTTTTTGGAAAGGGACCATTTAATCGCGACAATTTCATCTTGAAGGCAGCATTGGAGATTTTCCATTCTAATGCTAAAAATTATGTTATTATCTTAAAGTGACATTTCACATTTATTTCATTTTTTAAAAGTATGTCTTGATGCAAAGATTGTGCATTCTAATGCGTAAAAATACCATCAGTTTTTTTAAGTCGTTATTTATAAGCGAAAAAAAAAACAAGAGGGCCAAGATGGCCCTAGATCGCTCACCTAATTCATAGTTGAGATACTGGCATGACCATGAAATCAATCTTACAACATTAGAAGAATATAAAAGAATGACAATGGCAATTTTACCAAATTCAAAGGCATAAAACTAAGGACTTTCTGTTCTGAAACAATTTGGAAAGGGCTTAAACCTTGGCTGGGAAAGGGCTTTATCTTTACCAAGACAGAAAAGAAATAGACTGTTCAATTTTGAAATAGCGTGGCAAGATGAGAAAATAATGCTAATTATCAGTCTTTTCTTCATTTGACTCAATAATTCCCCAAGCCTTTTTTAATAGGGACATCATAGGAAAGGGTTAAGACATTAAGATTTAATGTAGCTCTATCATTAATCAGATAAGAGCTCCATTATCAGATAAGGCAGCGCTTTATTTATTTTGGGTGGTCTATTATTGACTTTAGACAGTCTAACTATTTACTTAAGCAATGATTGCTGATAAGCTGATACCTGGTCAAAATAAATTTGTCTGAATTCCTCACTTGAAAATTCCCAAACCCACAACATAGGGCTTCTTTGCTTGTAAAGTGATGGTTTGAACAAATTTCACAATGATTGAGCAAATATTGTAATAAATTCTTACAGCAAAAACAAGATTTGACCCACTGACCCAGTTTTTGAACTTGCATGACCCAAGTTTTCAATGACCTACAGAGTACAGACATCATCAAAATATACGTCCTGAGCAATTTTCAAATAATTGAGCCAAAATTAGAACTTCCACAGCAAAAAGAAGTTTTCATTACCTTTGACCTTGACTAATAAATGGAATTCTTGATACTTGACCTTGTGCTCTAGTTTTTGACCTTGCATGACAAACTTTTTACATGACCTTTATATCATTAATAAAAACATTCTTAGCAATATTCATGATAATTTGGCTAAAAATGGGCACTTCTGAGCAAAAAGAAGGAATTTATCAAACATACCTAGTGACCTCAATTTTGACCTCACATGACCCAATTTTTTAAAGAACCTAGATATCAACCAAAAATACATTCTGAGCAATTTTGACAAGATTTGAGCCAAAGGCAGCACTTTTAGAGCAAAAAGAAGGATTTTAAATCATTTGACCTAGTGACCTACATTTTGACCTGGCATGACCTACTTTTTAAGATGACCTAGATATCATCAAGACAAAGATTCTGGTCAACTTTCACAATGATTGAGCAAATACTGTGACTCCTAGAGCAAAAATAAGATTTGACCTAGTGACCTACTTTTTGAGCCCATTCTGACCCCGATCCCAATTCTTTGAAGTATTTTGAACAAGAGGGCCAAGATGGCCCTGTATCGCTCCACTGGCTTTTAGACATTTAGACTACAAACTTCTTCAAGGAATACAATAGAGGTCTATCCAAAGAAGATTCATGCTACACCAGAATGAAATCCAATAAGTGATTAAGGAGCAGAAATGTTTTTAAAATTTTCATAAAATTACACTATGTTTCATATAGCGAAAAATATGCCTAGCCCACAGCGACCAAGCTTTTCATCCGGTCGTGAAGGAATTTGGAAGAGGTTCATGCAAGGTCAAGATTCCCGTGAAGTTTGGTTGAAATTGGTCCTGTAGTATTGGAGAGGAAGATTGCTTAACAAATTTTTTGAAAATTCAATTTAATTAAATTAACTAAAATTTTAGTTCTACACGGAAATTATTTTCTTTTAAGGAATTTAGAGGAGATTCATGCAAGGAAGATTCGTGTGAAGTTTGGTTAAAATTGGTCTAGTAGTTTTGGAAGAGAAGATTTTTCGAAAATTCAATGTGATTTAATTAATTAAAATTTAAGTTCTACACGGAATTTATTTTTTTTGAAGGAATTAAGAAGATATTCATGCAAGGAACATTTCTGTAAAGTTTGCTTGAAATTGGTCCAATAGTTTTGGAGAAGAAGAATTTTCGAAAATTTAATTTAATTTAATTAGTTATAATTTAAGTTATACACAGAATGGATCTTTTTGAAGGAATTAAGAGATTCATACAAGGAAGATTTCTGTGAAGTTTGGTTGAAATTGATCCAGTAGTTTTGGAGAAGTAGAATTTTCAAAGATCTTTCGAAAATTTAAATCAATTAAATTAATTAAAATTCAAGTTCAGCGCGGATTTTATTTTTTTGAAGGAATTTGGTAGAGATTCACACAAGGAAGATTTCTGTGAAGTTTGGTTGACATGGGTCCAGTAGTTTTGGAGAAGAAGAATTTCTAAAGATTTTTTAAAAAATTTAATTAATTTAATTCAATTAAAATTCAAGTTCTTCATGGAATTTAATTTTTTGAAGGAATTTGGAAGAGGTTCATGCAAGGAAGATTCCTGTGAAGTTTGGTTGAAATTGGTCCAGTGGTTTTGGAGAAGAAGATGTTTAAAGAAAAAGTTGACGCACGCACGCACGCACGACGGACACAGGGCCATGACATAAGCCCCGCTGGCCTTTGGCCAGTGGAGCTAAAAAGGATGACCCAAGGATCATATCTGTGAAATTTCATCCAATTCTGCCCAGCACTTTAGGAGGAGAAGATTTTTTTATGATTGTGAACGGACGGACGGACAGACAGACAGACGCCGGACAACAGACCGATCACAATAGCTCACCTTGAGCACTTCGTGCTCAGGTGAGCTAAAAACGCATTTAACCCATTACCGGACGACAGAATTCTGGACCATTCCAAATTCAAAGATGTTGCAGACGACAGCTTCAAGTGCATGGAATTTTAGATTTTTTGTTGCTTTTGTTTAGAAAACATTGTGGGAAATTGTGTGACAAGCAATTTCTTCATTTTCCACAATGTTATCCGAAGCCTTCTCTTGTGAGGGAGTCAAAAGGGGTCACTGTCCAGTAATGGGTTAAAGTTGAGACAGAAATGACAAATTCTATATAAATCTGAACTGTTGTCCACAACAATTTGTTTAATTTTAGCACAAAAATATATATTTCTCGTAAAAGGTTCAATATTTTGGCTTGAAATTTTCAGAATTTTCATAAGAAAATATGCTCTTTCAGATAAAATGAAAGTAAAATTTATGTAAAAATTATTGTGAAATGTCACTTTAATGTTACACTCTCATAAAATAAAGCCATTATTATTGTTATTTATCTGCTAAATTTCTGCCAACAAAAATAACACTTACTTACAGCCTCAACAGAAAGTGTGCCAGTCAAACACTATGTCATTTTTTGGCCATTCAGTCCCATTTTCTTGTGACGCAGCTAAACAAATTACAAAACCATGGCAACATACACAAGCTCAAGTGACAAGGAACATTCTCAGAAATTTTCATCCAAATTCCTCCATAAATGTATGGGTTGCGTTCACAAGATCTCAATTCGAATATACATAGGCACGGACGGACAGACAGAAAATTACCATCTATAGATAAAATATGAACACCTTCGGTGAAGTGTCAAACTGGTAAAACTGATTCTCTCGTATATAGTATATGAAAATTGGTTGTGTAAAACTTAGTATGGGTAAGTGAGATATTTTGGAAGCTCCATTGACCTCGAGAAACCAAGTGTCAGGCTGCCACCTGTAAATTGGAATGGGAATGAATATAATCAACACTAGGAAATATTGTTACACATAAGCTTTTATTTCATACCGAAAATCGTAATAATAAATATGTACAAATAGTCAAGTCAATAAAATGGTAAAACATAAACATGCAATATATTACAATGTAACTTATTGTCGCTTTTCAATATAAACTTCGTATCTACAGCTTTAAACAAGCTGTAGATATGAGGTCTTTGTTGAAAAGCAGCATTATGAATGAAAATGGTTCATTAACCCTTTACCAAACGACAAGATTTTAGGGTGATCCAGAGATTTTAGGGTGATCCAAATTCAAAGATGTTGTAGACGATAACTTCAAGTGCATGAAATTTAAAATTTGTTCGTCTTTTGAGGTAGAAAACATTGTGGGAAATGAAGAAATTGCTTGCCACAAGCAATTTCTTCATTTTCCACAATGTTTTCAAAAGTCAATATCTTGTAGGGAGTCAAAAAGAGTCATTGTGTGGTAATGGGTTAAGAACTTTATTCTACTATATCACAGAATAGTACAACAGGCGCACAAAACAAGAACACCCACATATAGACTGGCTACCACAATTGGAGTACTTGACTGGACTACTGGTTGACATTGATGATTCTTTGTTAACCCTTTCCCAAACAAGACCTGGTTTTGACATCCCTGATAGAAAAAGCTTGGGAAAACATTGAAACAAAAGAAGAAACTGCTGATAACCAGCAGTTTCTCCTTTTGTCCCAATATTTTGTATGCCATATTTTACACAAATTCTATTTTTAATAACATCCATTTTGTCACTTGTGGCACTTTTTGAAATGGATCACCATAAAATTTTGCCGTTTGGGAAAGGGTTAACCCATTCTAGCTCACAATAAATGACATGGCAGAGCATCCCTAGCCATTAGCTAGGGATTCTCTGCCAGGTCATTTATTGTGAGCCATACCAGATGTGAAAATTCAAGACTTGTCCAAATTCAATGATGTAGCAGATGACAATTTCAAGTGAATGAAGTCTTACATGTTTTGATCTTTTTTTGTAGAAAACTTGTGGGAAATGAAGAAATTGCTGCTCACAAGCAATTTCTTCATTTTCCACATTGTTTTCCTAGACCTTTATTGTATGAGGCTTCAAAAAGTGTCATTGTTTGGGAATGGATTAAGCCTTTTCATTAAGACAAAATCATATACTGACAAAAATCAAGTAATTTTTGGGACAACAAAACATACTGTTACTGAAAAGAATAATTTGTACATAATACAAAAAAATATTGAAAGAAATGTTGAGAAAATTTTGATAATATCTATTAAGAGTTTTTTTTCTTACACTTTTATCTATAAGAAAAGTCGAAACCAGGCTTGACAAATGATTCAGTTAAGTCAAATGGGTACCAGTCATTGTTTCCAGTTCTAGTTATTCAACCTTAGACAAACTACAGTGCAATTTAACAAATCTAATCTTACTAGGGATTCGAAAACAATGTCTTGTTCATGAAAGGGCTGTTTAAGCATGACAAAGTTTAATTTTCAATAAATAACTATGGTGTACTAAAGAGACTTCCTGCAAGTGCTTATTATGCATGATATTTGTGTGTGCATCGGTAGCAGTGCAATTTTATATCGTCGGTGTAAATGCAAAACCTCGTATGTCGATTTGTGCGATTTTCAAAGTACAAACTTGTGTGCCCAGTTAAGACAACATTTGCAGGTTTTGAGATATCTTTATTGATCAGTATTATTGACACATTATTTGTGAACAATATGTCCAAATTTCAAGTAAAACATTTCAGTTTGTGAAAAGTGTTACACTTTTTCCCCTCCCCTTTAAAATTTTCCAAAATCGAGATACGAGGTTTTGCAATTAAAACGACGATATATATCAACTAGGATATGGGAACAAAGGCCCAAAACGGATCAAGATCAGTTTGTATTTTGATGTGGTCTGATCATGATCCATAATGATCCCTGACATTTGCTATAGGTATTAGTTAAGCTATTAGATTACAGCATGGATCTTGATCAGACTGTGCATATGCACAGGCTGATCTGGATCCTTGCTGGTCTTAATCCATTACTAGACAACAAAATTTTGGACTTGTCCAAATTCAAAGGTGTTGCAGACAACAATAACAAGTGCATTGAATTTTACATTTTGGGGGGGGGGGTGTTTTTGTGTAGAAAACTTTGTGGAAAATGAAGAAATTGCTTGAGACAAGCAATTTATTCATGTCCCACAATGTTTTCTTCAGCCTTTATATTTAGGGCGTCAAAAAGCACCACTGTTTAGGAATGCCATAAGAGCCCCTTTTCCAGATCCTAAACTTATATTATGAGATTTCCTTGCTACAGAGGTCTTGCTGGTGATAAATAAAACACAAAATTTGTAGGCATATGTGTTGGAACAGAAAACATAGAGGGAAAAGCAGAAAATGCTGTTTAACTGAATTTTCTTCTTTTCCTGTAATATTTCAACAGATTTTTCTGTACTGTGAATGATAGACACCAGGGATCGCTTGGGAATGGTTTTAAGATGTGAGCAAAATATTTTACATTACATTATGATTATAATTTGATTGAATTGAGACACCAATAATGCATCTATTACTAACACTGGAATTACAGATAATGCATCATTCACAATAATAATATTGAAAATTTCTTGCACCAAGGTATACCATAAATTACATAATTGAAATATCATTTGATTTGTTATTGGCCATTTCCCTTACAAATCCTAGTTTTGATGTTCCAAAACAAAATACTGGCAGATTTGAAAAGCATTCAGAGAAAAGAAGAAAATGCTGATAACCAACATGTTGCCATTTTCTCTGAATAATTGTCATGCATGTTATTCATATTTTGTACATTTATTTCATTTTGGCAAATGAAATATTTAGGACCTTTCAAGTCTAAAATTATAATGTTCATGAAATGGTTTAACCCTTTCCAAAATGACAAAGTATATGGCCAAATTGAAATCAGTTTCAGATGACATGATAAAATTATTAGATTTACAATATGTTAACACCTTTAAGTAGAAAACATTGTGGTAATTAAATGTCAAAAGCAATTTTTTCATTTTACACAATTATTTCTCCATTCATTTTAAAGGGTGACAAAAGGTGTCAATGTGTGGCAATGCTGCGAACGAATAAAGGATAAAATGCTGATTATCAGCATCTTTTTCTTTTGGCTCAATGTTTTCCCAAGCCAATTCTTTTAAGGTCGTCAAAAGCAGGTCTTGGGTTAAATGGTGTCGTCACTTTTACAGATATATCAGACATATCAGACAGACAGATGAACAATTTCTCCTTTTTCAGCAGTAAAATGCAGTTATACATGTATAAGTGAGCAGTTTACTTTAAGTTCTTTCAGCCTTTCCGAAACAGGACCTGGCTTTGACATCCTCAAATACAGAGATAATGAAACATCAAGGCAAAAGATGTGATAATCAGCATTTTCTACTTGTGTCTCAATATTTTCTATCTAAATTAGATCTAATATCCATTTTGTCCTCTGCATGCACTTTCAAATCAGACCAAGATTTTATCGTTTGGGAAAGGGCTTTGAAGAATTGAACACTATCCCAAAATATAAATTTTCTATACAGATCTACACGTTCATTTACAGCCTTTTTTTGTGGAAAGGGAACATCATAACATCATTTCATTCAAATTTCAAAATCAGTTATACATTAAATATCAATAACATTCTAATGATTTTTGCACCCTCATCTTTCCTTCTATCCCTTTCCCAAACAACAAAATTTTAGGTTCACAATGACAATTGCTGTAGATGACAAAATGGCAAAAAAATTATGAATATTTCACAACAGAAAATATTGAGGCAAAAGAAGAAAATGCTGGATACCGGTATCAGCATTTTTTTTTATCTTGTCTCAATATTTTCTCAAACATTGTTTATCAGGGATGCCAAAACCAGGTCTTGTTTGGAAAAGGGCAGTTTGGCACATTAAAAACAAACAAAACAGTTACAACAGATTCTCTACTAATTTTCTTCTATCATAGCAACCTAAAAGCTGTGCAAATAATAGGTTAAAGGGGTCCTTTATTAAGTACCCATATCATTGCAAAAACATACTCTCCAGTGAATTTTTATGAAGTAATTCTTGAAGCAATGACGCTATAATGTTCAGCAAATATCTCGACAGCTCGAAGTTGTAAATGTGATAATTCATATAAGCTTAAGGTTTAAGGTAATCCACTACTAATAAGATTTTATGTGGTGTTGAAATATTTCGGGCGGCATCGTAAACATTTGGCAGTGGAAAATGCCGATTTTTTCTTTCTCAGATACATTACAAATGCCTACGATGTTGCACAAAAGATTCTGACCGCATGAATTTAATTAGGGCTGGCTACCTTAAACAACAACAACAACAAGTGATAATTCAACTCTAATCCATTTGAAATTTGCACCAGTTTTTACACAACAAATTTTTGATTGGATAAAATATCCTCTTATATTGAGCAATATTTGGCAGAGCCAAAGATAAGCTGGATGTTTTTTCAATTTCAAACCCAATGTTGTGGGTACTCATTTGAATCGTCTCAATGAGACGATTCCAATGAGTACCAACAACATACGGTTTGATGACTAATTAATGAAATATTGCATTTTGAGAAGCCAACACCCCCTCTTATCTGAAGCTCTGATTAGGCGAGATAGGGTCTCGTGATGGTTGAAGCCAACCGTTTGGTAATGATAATCGACGTTGATGACGGACGTTGGGAGAGTAATGAAATGTAAAAACATAACCATAGCCATCACTAAATTTGATCATACCCCCAATAACCCCTTGTCATAAAACATATTAATGAAAGTTAAGAAACCAATTACCAAAGATGAAAAAATTGGGGTGTATCAATTTGAAAGCAGCTTCAGGGACAATATAGGTGTTGAGAAAGATAATTTTGTGCGTGACATAGCAGAGAAAATATTGAGGTAAAAGGAGAAAATGCTGATGATCAGCATTTTCTTCTTTTACCTAAATGTTTTGCCAAGCCTTTTCTATTGGAGACATTTAAGTCTGTATCTACTATCTAAATCATATTCTATTGACTTTACACTTCAAACCCAAGGTCATAGAGTTTCAAGTCTTCTTTAAATAATCTGCGCCTTTGACAGGCACAGCAACATGGGGTAATTTTTTGTTCAGAAAAATTCCATTGGAATATGCAGAATTTAAACCCATGATCGTTCAGTCCCAAAGCCAAAGTTCCACTAGACCAGCGGGGCCCTACATTGTCAAACTGATGGCCAATAACTCTCACAAATACGTTCTGATCTTATCCATTAAGCTATCCAAGCTTGGCAAGAAGAAAGACAGGCCAACATACAAGCCGACTCCTATATATACTCCAAAAGTGGCTTTTGGGGTAACAAGTTCACATAACAGTATACTAACAAGTTAACAACAGCACTTCAGCATTTGATTATACATATTATATCATCCCTTTTCTTCAAAAACCTTGTAAATGGTGTAGTTACAAGGTATTGTATGAAAAGCAGCCATATGTCCACAAACCCATTCCCAAATAAGACCTGGCAGTGACATCTCTAATAATGAACACTTGGGAAAACATTATGACAAAAGAAGAAAATATTTTCCACCCAAAAAGACCTAAAAATTACAAACTCTATTCACTTGAAATTGCCGTCTGCAGGATCTTTCAATTTGGACCTGCCTGAAATTTTGTTGTTTGGTAATGGGTTAAGTCTTTTCTATAAGTTGGTTTTTGTTCACAACAGGTCTCCGGTTGGTGACCCCAGATTGGACCAGCACAAAATTTAGCCATTGGTAATGAGTTGAGACTCCTCTAACTTGGTTTTTGTTCACAACTGGTCTCCGGATGGTGACCCCAGATTGACCTGCAATCTCATTGGTTGACCTCTCTGACCCATCCCTAGATCACCTGATATGTCTTCTTGGTATTGGGGGAACTGAAATGAGAAGAAATACAAAAAATTAATTAATATTCTTTAAAAAAAAAAATCCACGCCAATTTTAGACATCTCCATTAAGAAGACAGTTTCAAACAATGAGATGACTGCTTGAACAGTAAAAAAAAAATCAGAAATCATTGAGGAAAATGAAGGAAATGTTGGTTACCAGTATTTACTTATTTACTGTCATTGTTATCCCGAGCTATATCTAATGGCAATTTCAAAATAAACTCTTAGGCATAATTGAAATGCTAGCATCTTCAACCCATTACCAAATGGCAAAATTTTGGACTGTTCCAAATTCAAAGATGATACAGACGACAATTTCAAGTGAATATATTTTAATATATTTTTGGTCTTTTTGGGTAGAAAACGTTGTGGGAAATGAAGAAATTGCTTGTCGCAAGCAATTTCTTTATTTTCCACAATATTTTCCCAAGCGATTTGCTTTAGGGGAGTCAAAAAGATTCACTGTGTGGTAATGGGTTGACCAACAAAAAACATTCATGAAACACAGAGTCAGAAAGGACAATGGCAAAGCCAGAGTTTGAACCCATAACTCCAAGATTGATAGACTCCTGATGTTACCCATTGAGCTATTAAGGATTGGTAGCTATAGATCAAGGAAGGAGAAATAATGTATGTTAGTAATTCCTGCTATTAATGTTCCAATCATTATAAATCTACAGCAACAGATAAGTTGGGGGGTGTTCAAATAATCAAAAGCATGATTTAAGGTCTTGAGATTTTTAATCATACATGTATACTTGAAGTTTAGGAAAATGGTAGAAAACAGGTGATAAAAAAAAAGATTATCTATTTGTATTGTTCTACTAAGGAATCTTTAGATATATAATAATGGAATACAGTTTGCTGTAAGAATAATTGGGAATAATAAGGGTGGGGGAAGCAATGAGTATATGAGTTGCTAAGAGAGTTTCAAGAGTGCCACAGTCACAATATAAGGTCCTCATTGAGATTAAGTTTTCTTTTTGCCCGACACAGCACATGGTCTCAGGCCCGTAGTAAGCAGTTTAATATTTGGGTGGCTTAAGCCCCAATGTCTAAATATTGGGTTGGGGTGGGGTGGGGGAGGGGGGGGGGGCCTAAATTGAATTTTCCTTAAATTTTCAGTGTGAAATAAGGACAATTCTGCATTTTTGGCCAACTTTGGGGGGGCTAAGCACCCCTAGTCGCCCCCTGTTGTGACAAGCAATGTCGTCATTTCCCACAATCTTTTCTACCCCCAAAAAGACCAAACATTTTAAAAATTTCATTCCCATGAAATTGTCGTCTGCAATATCTTTGGATTTGGACATCTAAAATTTTGCAGGGTGGTGATGGAAACTGCCTTTCTGCATCTGTATTTACAGTTTTGGCTAAAACAGTGAGAACTGTCTGAGTGCTTCCTAGTAGTCTGCATCGTGAGTATAGCAGCTAGCTATTTGTTTATTGTGATGCTATTTAATAAAGTGCTGGGTTAAAGTTAAAGAGTTACTTGCATGCATGTGTAATGTTAGCATCATCGCTTTCTCTTTCTCTGGTTACTTTCTAATAAATTCTAAAACAAGCACATATCATTTTTAAAGAAACTTGTAAATCAAGCCAAAAGCTGCAAAAGGTTAATTCCAAGTCATTTTCCTGAAAGCATGGATAAGCTTGATACAGAAAGAATGATAAATTCTGAATTACTTTTCCCGCTTCGGTAAAAAGAAGTCTAACTTGAAATACTAACAATCTTTAACAAACAAAATGCAGTTGTGAAACATAAACATCTTAAGATTACATTACAGTGTGTGTTTTTTCATTTTTGAGTATATTATCAGAACTGACTTCAAAAGAGTTCTCCTCTATTCCTTGTTCATGTCTATGTGCCATTACATTAATAAATTTTCTACATTTACTAAGTCTAACATTTGAGTCAAAATCTTGACAAAGGTCTTTTATAGCATTTGCGCACAACATGGATCCAGACCAGCCTGTGAATAGGCACAGTCTGATCCAGATCTATATTATTCTCTAATTGCTTCTTTATCGCCTGTAGCAATAGTTACTGTAAGAAGCACTAAGAATTCTTATTTTACACTGCATTAACCACAGGCTGATTCTGAAACTTGGTTTTCTAAAATGATATAAGAAACCTTTTTCTAGATCCTGGCTAATTTATATTTGTTGCCTGCAACATCTTTCAATTACGACAAACCTAAAATATTATCATTTGGGAAAGGGTTAATAAGAAATTAAGCATGACAGTCAGAGAGTAAGCTACCACATCATTTCCAAAAGCAGTTAGCATTAGTAATACCCATTCAAACTAATTGTAAAATATTATTGTGGTATAAATTCACAAACCTATCAAATTTTCAATCTATTTCTAAATTACATAACAAATCTGAATGGCCAAGGCACAAGTCTTGTCCAATCAGATGGCTTGTTTTATATTTAGAATTGTTCATAAATACAAACTCAAAAAGTTGATAGAGAATTGTGACCTATACCAGACAAAAAGGGGCCTTGGTCCTTTCTCAAACAATCTCTGAGCTAAATAGGGTTTATCAAAGTTTATAACAATTTTTCGGTTACATTGCACAGTGTGAGCACTGAGCAATATGTTCCTGTCATTTCTCTCACCAGTGCAATCCCAGCCAAGCCAGCGCCAGCTTAAAGGCCATCTAAGATACATGTAGATGATTTGTAAACAATTCAGGCACTGGTGAGTGACAGATGAATTTTTCCATTTTTTTATGTCAACCAGACTTAACAATTTTCATAGTAACAGAATATCCCTTTCTGGCAGATAGGTCACTTTAGTAATAGTGAAGTATTAATAAGCAAGTTACCTCCACCACAAACTCTTATTCCTATATCACAAAGTCAAAATGCCCAAGTTCAATATTTCATGCCTGAAATTCTAAACATCTATTGAGCTTTGTCATGAAAAAAGGTACATGGCAAGATTAAAATGTGGGCATTTGTTTCATTATGACTTTGTGGTATAGGAGTAAATCAACAACTCGGTGCATGTAACTTCTGTAAGAGCATAAATCATTGTTAGAGGCCTACATATAGTCGCTTTTCAATGAAAACCTCGTAACTGCAGCTTAAAACAACCTGCAGTTACAAGGTTTTCGTTGGAAAGCAGCGATATATTGATGAGTTAGGCCCAAACTAAGGTATCTGCATACATAATTAGATGCATTTACAATAGCTTTGCACTAAGCCATACATATGCATCTACAGGAGTCTTGCACCAAACCCAGAAACTAAACCTCACCTTATACTGCATGTAGTTCTACCTATATAAATTAGGATTATTGATGTAACAAAATATATTAATCACCGCTTTTCAATTAAAATCTTGTAACTGCAGCTTGTTTTAAGCTGCAGTTACTAGGTTTTTGTTGAAAAGCAGTGTTATTTAACATAACGATTATTCAGGAAAATAAGTTTTAAATAAAATTAAGAATGCTTATCCTTAGTTCAACCCTTTCCCAAACAGTTTCACACTTTCTCAAACAATATTTTTGACACATCAAAACTCAGAGGTGCATGGAGCAGACTACAAATATCACTGTTGCAAAGTGGAAGAATTTTCTTTTCTCTCTAAGCATTTCAAAATAGTTTTAATTTCTTTTACTTCCATAAATTGAAATGTTTGAAATACATACTCAAATAAGGAATCACAACAAAAATACTTTGAGAATTTAGGAGAAAATGGTAGCCCTTTTCACAAGCAAGCCCCTGTTTTGGTGTAATTGATGAAGATGACTTTGGAAAGCATTGAAAGAAAAGAATAATATGTCCACACTAGTGCTGTGTCATTAGCTACCTGGACACAAAGTTCCAGCTCGCTAAAAACAAGAGTTGTCCGCGGACAACATAGCTCGCCTATACAAGAGCTTGTCACAAAAAGAAAAGTCAAAGGACAAAGGTCAAGGTCACTGGGTCAAATGTCATAGTCTCAAGGTCAAGGTCATTGTATGAGGTATCTATGTGTGAAATATCAAGGCTCTATCATCAATAGAGCATGATATATTGGCCAGGTTAAAGTTTTTTAAAGTAGGTCAAACTCCAAGGTCAAGGTCACAAGGTCAAGGGCAATGGTCCCAAATGAAAGGTCTTGTCGAGATGTATCTATGTATGAAATACCAAGGCTGTATCTCTAATAGTGCCCGAGATATAGGCCAGGTTAAAGTTTTTCAAAAGTAGGTCAAACGTCAAGGTCACTAGGTCAAAAGTCATGGTCTCAAATGAAAGGTCTTGTCAAGATGTATCTATGTATGAAATATCAAGGCTGTATCTGTAATAGTGCCTGAGATATAGGCCAGGTTAAAGTTTTTCAAAAGTAGGTCAAACTCCAAAGTCAAGGTCACTAGGTCAAAGGTCATGGTCTCAAATGAAAGGTCTTTTCGAGATGTATCTATTAATGAAATATCAAGGCTGTATCTCTAATAGTGCCTGAGATATAGGCCAGGTTAAAGTTTTTCAAGTGAAGACGGGACGGGACGCGACGCGACGCCGACACTAGGGCTGTGACATTAGCTCCCCGGACATAAAGTCCCGGCTCGCTAAAAAGTAGAAATTGCATGCCAACACATAATTGGAAAGAAGCATCTAAGTGAAAAATACCATCACAATAAAATTGTTTCTTTCTCAACAATTCCCTGGTTTTGACGGTCCTATTAGAGAAAGCTTTGGAAAACACTTATAACAAGAGTTGTCCGCGGACAACATAGCTCGCCTATACAAGAGCTTGTCACAAAAACAGCATTTTTTTAAAGTAGGTCAAACTCCAAGGTCAAGGTCACAAGGTCAAAGGTCATGGTCCCAAATGAAAGGTCTTGTCGAGATGTATCTATGTATGAAATATCAAGGCTGTATCTCTAATAGTGCCTGAGATATAGGCCAGATTAAAGTTTTTCAAAAGTAGGTCAAACTCCAAGGTCAAGGTCACCAGGTCAAAGGTCATGGTCCCAAATGAAAGGTCTTGTCGAGATGTATCTATGTATGAAATATCAAGGCTGTATCTCTAATAGTGCCTGAGATGTAGACCAGGTTAAGTTTTTCAAGTGAAGACGCGACGCGACGCGACGCGACGCCGACACTAGGGCTGTGACATTAGCTCCCCGGACATAAAGTCCCGGCTCGCTAAAAACAGAATAAAATGTTTGATAACAAGCATTTTCCCCCCTCCTCTCTAATGATTTCAGTTCCATGACCACAGATTTCTATGTTTTAATGATATCAAAGATGTGAGACAGAGTGTAAGGCTTATCTTGAACATGCTGTCCTGGGCTGTGTTCTAAAGGTCCATTTTCAGAAAAAGAAGAATGTGTTGATAACAAGTATTTTTCTGCTCTTGCCTCAATATTTTGTGTTATTTGTAAACGCATATTTCATTTATAAACACCTATTTGACTGTATGAAGCAGCTTTCAAATTGGAAGACTAAAATTTCATCATTTGGGAAAGGGTTAATTGCAAAAGTCTCAACCTTCTAAACTTCCAACAAGAGTGCCATGGTCACAATATATGCCGCCACTTATAAAACTTGAGATAAAAAAATGACATTGACAAGGATTTATAAATATTCACACAAAAACCTGTAAAAAGTTGAGTTCACAAAAGGTTTTTATAAATATCCAGTCATAAACCTGGAAGGAATTGCGTTCATGAGGCTGAAATATCATTAAGCCCCAGAGACTAAGGTTGAAGGGGACATAACTCAGGCAAAAATCAATGTACCATAAAATCCTTACTTCATGCACATCTACCAATTTAGGTAATCACATCCACCAAGTTTCATTAGGATCCAGTCAGGTTTTAAGGGGGCATAACTCTGGCAAAAATCAACGAACCATAAAATCCTTCCTTCATGCACATCTACCAATTGAGGTGATAATGTTGACCAAGTTTCATTAAGATCTAGCCAGAAACATAGGAGGAGTTGTGTTGACAAGGCTGCAATTTCAATAAGCCCCAGAGACTAAGTTTTAAAGGGGCATAACTCTGGCAAAAATCAATGAACCATAAAATCCTTCCTTCATGCACATCTACCAATTGAGGTAATAACATTGACCAAGTTTCATTAAGATCAGCAAGAAACTTAGGAGGAGTTGCGTTGACAAGGCTGCAACTTCAATAAGCCCCAGAGACTAAGTTTTTAAGGGGCATAACTCAGGCAAAAATCAACGAACCATAAAATCCTTCCTTCATGCACATCTACCAATTGAGGTGATAACATTGACCAAGTTTCAAGAAGATCCAGCCAGAAACTTAGGAGGAGTTGCGTTGACAAGAAAAGTGGACGGACGTACGGACGGATGGACGGATGGACGGACAGACGGAGAAGATGACGCCAATATACGTCCGCCTCCGGCGGCGTATAAAAACCATGCACTAATATATCAAGAAAATTTTGCTTAACTCTTTCAAAGAAACAATTTTTTCACAAATAATTTCACAAGCACTGCAAAAAGGCAATAAGATACGAAAAGCCTTTCACATGGGTACTGGAAGTCAAAATGTGGAAATGGATTTCAAAGACAGGTTCTTGCAAAACATGCTATATCGACAAAAAATGGTGCTATCCCTATTTTCACCTAATCATTGTTTCAAAAACCAAAGCAAAGGCAAAAGCATTGAATTTTGCAGAAATATGAGACCTGTCATACTAAAAGGGACCTTATCAGAAGCAAAAAAATCCACGTTTTGACAAACTTGTCAGACTCAGCGCAGGTCTACCAGATACTGTATGCAAAAAATGAACATAATATTTTAGTATGATAGGGAAAGCATCCCAGAAAATTATATACAAGTGAAAAGTGACGGTCCTATTCTGGCTGCGCAGAGTGCACAAACTACAAACTGACTAGGGCCAATATTTTTCACACTTCCTATAAGGTCCTTTTTAGCATGATGGGTCATATATATGAAACATGCAATAAGAAACCACGACAGTTCAAAAATTCATATTTTTATTGGGCTCATATCATTGACAATTTCTCACTCAAGGACAATTTCTTGTTGTTCCTTCTCACTTTTAATGGACCGCTACCGAGATCCAAGAGTTATCCTGAAATTGCCCTTGATTTAGCAGGATTTATCTCCCTTGAAAACAACTGGGTAGTTCCGGTCTATTTTTGTAGATACACTAAAGAGTAAAATTCATTACTTCGCACGCAAAATACGATTTTTTTCTTTACAAACGCATATTTAGCAGAATCGTCGTATACCATCGGATTGTTCAGTTACTACTGATTAAACCAGAATAAGTTTCGGCTTTGATTTCATCCAGTTGATATGTTTAATCCAGGTTAAACATCGGCCTGTTGAAAGCCATAAAAAACCTCTGCCCAGCTCGCCGCAAATTTCCATAATTTCCGAATATAATGGTCGAGCAAGTTTTTGTTTAGTTTTGCATATTGTAGAAACAATGTATTTTCAATATTTTATTTTAGTTGGTTTATTTTCACTTTATTGATGATTCTGCATGGGTGTCATTGAAAACGTGAAAAATGTTGTAATATTCAACATTAATTTTGGAATTTGTTGATCCAAGTCGCTCTTCACAAGCGGTCAATATGAGAAAAAGTCTCCTTACTGTGAAATAATTTCAAAATCCAAACAACTACACATCTAAAACGCTTTTTAATTATTAAACATGAATTAATAAAAAATATTTTCGTACATTTTGAGAACAAGAGGGCCAAGATGGCCCTGTATCGCTCCACTGGCTTTTAGACATTTAGACTACGAACTTTTTCAAGGAATACAATAGAGGTCTATCCAAAGAAGATTCTTGCTACACCAGAATGAAATCCAATAAGTTATTAAGGAGCAGAAATGTTTTTAAAATTTTGTTAAAATTACACTGTTTCATATAGCGAAAAATAAGCCTAGCCCACAGCGGCCAAGCTTTTCATCTGATCATGAAGGAATTTGGGAGAGATTCATGCAAGGAAGATTCCTGTGAAGTTTGGTTGAAATTGGTCCTGTAGTTTTGGAGAAGAAGATTGTTTAACAATTATTTGAAAATTCAATTTAATTAAATTTATTAAAATTTAAGTTCTACACGGAATTTTTTTTTTTTGTTAAGGAATTTAAAGGAGATTCATGCAAGGAAGTTTCGTGTGAAGTTTGTTTAAAATTGGTCCAATAGTTTTGGAAAAGAAGATTTTTCAAAAAATTAATCTAATTTAATTAATCAAAATTTAAGTTTTACACAGAATTTATTTTTTTGAAGGAATTAAGAAGAGATTCATGCAAGAAACATTTCTGTAAAGTTTGGTTGAAATTGGTTCAGTAGTTTTGGAGAAGAAGAATTTTTAAAGATTTTTCGAAAATTTAAATCAATTAAATTAATTAAAATTCAAGTTCTGCGCAGATTTTGATCTTTTGAAGGAATTTGGTAGAGATTCATGCAAGGATCATTTCTGTGAAGTTTGGTTGAAATTGGTCCAGTACTTTTGGAGAAGAATTCTTTTTAAAGATTTTTCGAAAATTTAAATCAATTAAATTAATTAAAATTCAAGTTCTGCGTGGATTTTGATCTTTTGAAGGAATTTGGTAGAGATTCATGCAAGGAAAATTTCTGTGAGGTTTGGTTGAAATTGGTCCAGTAGTTTTGGAGAAGAAGAATTTTTTAAGATTTTTCGAAAATTTAAATCAATTAAATTAATCAAAATTCAAGTTCTGCACCGATTTTATTCTTTTGAAGGAATTTAGTAGAGGTTAATGCAAGGAAGATTTCTGTGAAGTTTGGTTGAAATTGGTTCAGTAGTTTTGGAGAAGAAGATTTTTTTAAGATTTTTCGAAAATTAATTCAATTAAATTAATTAAAATTCAAATTCTGCACAGATTTTATTCTTTTGAAGGAATTTGGTAGAGATTCATGCAAGGATGATTTTTGTGAAGTTTGGTTGAAATTGGTCAAGTAGTTTTGGAGAAGATGTTTGAAAATTGTTTACGCACGCACGGACGGACGGACGGACGCACGGACGCACGACGGACACAGGGCCATGACATAAGCCCCGCTGGCCTTCGGCCAGTGGAGCTAAAATTGAATGTATAGTTTTCTCTCAAAAAGCTTTTAAATCCTCTCCTTTGGCATAGTTACTGACCTTCTAGTATGACAACTTAAGTTTTATTGATTGGAAAACTTAAAGGATTAACAATTACTTGTCTACCGACAAAAGGTAATTGGAATGTCAATTACCACGGACCTTGTGTATATCACACCAACCAGTTAGCCAAATTCCTTTAATTGATCTCCGCAGATAAATCGCAAGTTACTGTATATTAAAGGGACTTATCATAATAGACAAAAGATTGACAGACCCGAATGATAAATTTATAGGCATGACAAAATTCCAACTTGCACCCTTAATTACATAATTTTACGACTTATTAAACACATTTGCTTAACCCATTACCACATTATGACGCCTTTTGACGCCCTTCAAGACAAAGGCTTTGGAAAACATTGTGGAAAATGAAGAAATTGCTTGTGACAAGCAATTTCTTCATTTCCCACAATATTTTCTACTCAGAAAGACCAAAACTTGTTTAATTAAGTTCACTTCAAAATGTCGTCTGCAACATCTTTGAATATAGAAAAGTCTAAAATTTTGCCATTTGGTAATGGGTTAAGTATGTTAAACTGAGTTTGCTAACCCGTGCCAAACAAACAGAAAGAAAAATAAAAAACTGTTGACAGTTTAACCCTTTCCCAAAGTACCGCCCTTTAGACCGCTAAAAGAATGTTAAAATAAGACTGCAAACCCGTGCTAAACAAAATTGAAAAAAATAAATAAATAAATAATAATAAAAAAAAACGTTGAAAGTTTAACCCTTTCCCAAACGACAGCCTTTTAGGCTACTCAAAAATGAAGGCTGATTCGTGTGACGAAATAAGGCAAAAAATGTGTAAATTGTAGCAAAACTATCAAAGGAGGGATAGAAATTGCACATTGTCAACAAGTTTTCCTTTTCACTCGAAATTTTCCGAACAAAATTCAGGGTCGTCAAAACCAGGTCTTGTTTGGGAAAGTTTGAATTATAAGGCCTATCATCAGCAATGAATGATATTGGATAATGATTTTGGATTTATAACTATATAGCAGCTGATAAAGCAGGGTAATTAATTCTAAAATTATTATTTCAAATCTTAAACATACATAATGGGTACGTATTTCAATCATCTTTGGGAGATGATACAATGAGTACCTACAGCATAGGGTTTGAAGAACAATTTAAGACATTTTGCATGTTGAAAAAGCGATACCCGTTCTTATCTGTAGCCCTTACCGGAAGCGGAACAACCCAATAATTCAAGGAGGATAATTATCAAGGGAGATCACCCCAGAACCCGTTACACGGCCATTCACAGTTTTTACATCAATTTTGTTGTCTGTGCCACCTTCCAGTTTAAATTAGTCTAAAATTTTGAAATGTAGAAAAGACTATGCTTCTTTCCACTAAAAATATCTGTACAAAGTAAATAAAGGCATGGGAAAAGGAGAAATTGGTTAACCTTTTCCCAAACAAGACCTGGTTTTGACGTCCCTAAGAGAAAAGGCTTGGGAAAACATTGAGACAAAAGAAGAAACTGCTGATAACCAGCAGTTTCTCCTTTTGTCACAATATTTTCTGTGCCATATTTGACACAAATCATGTCTTTATTATCATCATTTTTGTCGCCTGCAGCAGCTTTCAAATTGGACCACCCTAAAATGTTGTTGTTTGGGAAAGGGTTAAAACACATACATTACAAATCATCTAGCCATTCTATTAGAGCGTCTAGTTTGTTATTGGACAAATAAAGTGTGTTTAATCACCTGTTCTATAAATAGTCATGCAAAGGTCAGGGGTCAAGGTCAAAAGACCAAGGGTACTTCATCACTTTTTGTATCTAGGTTTTCCTCTAAAATCTCAAAATAAAACATGAAAATAAAGCACAAAATAATGATATAATTATAGCAGAAAGAAAGATGTTTTGTGTAACAATAGTGCCAAAAAAATAGCTATTTCTTATCTTATTTCTTTTTTCATCCGTGACTTTGATTATTTTTTTAATGTATATCCCACTACCAGACGGCAAAAATTTAAGGCTTATCCAAATTCAAAGATTATGAAGATGACAATTTCAAGCAAATTGAATTTCACAATTTTTTTGTCTTTTGGGGTAGAAAACACAGTGGGAAATGTCACAAGCATTTTCTTCGTTTTCCACTATGTTTTCCAAAGCATTCATTTTGTATGCTGTCAAAAGGCATCAATGATTGGGAAAGAGCATGTATAATGGGAGAAATATTGTTTCACAATTACAAGGTATGGACCTTTAAAATTCGAAACATCACAAGTTTCAAGAAAATTATGAATTTTCTAAAAGCAAGAACGACAGACAACTGAATTCCTAATTTTTGGTAAGGCTATATGTTATAAATAAAGGAAGAATAATTGTGATATAGAAGGCCAAATTAAGGAAATATACATGCAAACACAACAAATGAACATTAAAATTAAAAGCCCCATTATGATAAAAGACTAATGTATTCCTTTTTTCTTTCTTTTTTTTTTATCAAAACCTATGTATGCAATTGACAAAACAATATAGGGATACATAAACATAGTAGTAAACTTATTTATACAATCTTTAGTGAAGACATTTAGGTACTAGTATAATTTCATACAGTTGACACTAATTCTCTAGACATTTAACTACATTGAACAAGTTGATGATGTAGTAGGAAAAGGAGTAGAGCAACGACGGGTATTATCGACCACTTAAGGTTCAAATCATGTTACGGGTGAAACCGGCTGACTGTCCTCCTAACATCGTTGACTGTCACCGAGATTCAAATATTGGCTTTCGATTGCGTGTGTTACCGACCATATATCTTTGAAATGTAATAAAGTGCCAACGTTTTTATAAGATGACCTTGAGCAGTCTGTTATCGACCAGTGTGGCAGTTATCGACCACTTACCCAAAAGGTTATTTATTGTTTGAAAGTTGATGTACGGGTGTAAGATCCGTAATCTCTATGCAGAGGTCATTGCTTTTACAAATGATTGATTACTTCTAGGGAGGTTGTTTAGTAATAATCTTAACAACAATGACTGATCAGAAGAGTGTGGGGTATTATCGACCACTGGAGGTTCAAACCACGTGGAAGATGAAATGGGTTGACTTTTGTTCTAACGTCGCAGACTGTCAGCCATATTCAAAAAATGCCTTTCAATTTGTGTGTGTTACCGACCTCTGAACATAGTTACAGGAAGAAGGGCACCTCTTTGGTCGGTAACACCCGCACTCCGTAAATGTTTGCGGCAGTTACCGACCACCCATGTATCTAAGGTCAGACAGCTTACTTAGTCATCAGACAAAGTTAGAGAGGTGAGAAATTCAATTTGGCACTTGTTTTTATAAATGAAATGGAAAAATACAAAGCGCTTTATCATAAAAATCCATTTCTTCAGTGAACATAGCTCTTAACTCATCGGATAAGACGGCCATTTTGTAAATAACGTTCATGTGTCTCTTGCAATGAATGGTTAAAATTTCTTGAAGAACACCTGATTTTGGGTAGAAATGTAGACATAATACTTGGTAAAGATCTACTGTGTCGGATTTTTAAGTTATAATGAAATCTAATGAGATCATATGATGGAAATGGTAATCAAAACAGTAAATGGTCGATAATTCCCGATGGTCGAAATAACCCGACGTTGCTCTAATCATCAATTTCTCTCCCATTTCTATAAGATCTAAAATTCATTAATTTTTTTTCTAAATTTAATACTATATCTCTACAATTGAAACTATTTTTGAAAGATTTTGTTATCCACTTTTTGATTTCTACAGACAGGCACAATGCCAATACTTAATGAGCTAAATTTTATACATTTTCATCAAAGTCCATTTTGTTGGCAGAAGCAGTTTTCAAAGTAAATAATTAAAAATTTTTTGTTGTTAAGTAAAGGATTACTGAATCATGTAATTTAGCAATACATTTTGTGCTAAAAATATATTATATTGACCATTATGTTTTGATAAACCGTTGGTGTTGTTATAAAATCTTATAACTACGGCTTAAATCAAGCTGTAGTTACGAGATTTTATGACAACACCAACAAAATGCTTTTATTTGTCCGAAATTGCATCACATTTAGCTGGATAAAATCGTTCCCTATTGATGCATCAGTCAACCATATTTTCTGTCATTTACACGATCTAATCTATGTCTAGATAACTAGTGAGCACTGTATAAGAAATCAGACCTGTTCATACCTCAGTATGTTCTTTATCCCCTAATGAAGGACTTGAAACTGCACTAATATTACTGTTATTCTCTCCTATAGATATCTCACTATGGTCTATAATCATATCTGTATCTGAATCTCTTTCATGGTGAAGATCAGTCTGAAATTGTAAACAAATATCTCATATTTATCTCATATATTTGAAGAAATCTCATATCTAAAAGTGAGACACAGCACTAACAATACTGTTTTCCCCTATAGATATCTCACTATGGTCTATAATCATATCTGTATCTGAATCTCTATCATGGTGAAGATCAGTCTGAAATTGAAGCAAATATATCTCATATTTATCTCATATATTTGAAGAAATCTCATATCTAAAAGTGAGACACAGCACTAATATTACTGTTATTCTCTCCTATAGATATCTCACTATGGTCTATAATCATATCTGTATCAGAATCTCAATCATGGTGGAGGTCAGTCTGAAATTGAAGCAAATATCTCATATTTATCTCATATATTTGAAGAAATCTCATATCTAAAAGTGAGATATGACACTAATATTACTGTTATTCTCCCCTATAGATATCTCACTATGGTCTATAATCATATCTGTATCTGAATCTCTATCATGGTGGAGATCAGTCTGAAATTGAAGCAAATATATCTCATAATTATCTCATATATTTGAAGAAATCTCAAATCTAAAAGTGAGATACAGCACTAATATTACTGTTATTCTCCCCTATAGATATCTCACTATGGTCTATAATCATATCTGTATCAGAATCTCTATCATGGTGAAGACCAGTCTGCAATACGTCAAGATTTGTCTTGTTTATCTCATATATTTGTACAAATCTCTTGTCTGAATTTTAGAAACTGCACTTATATTACTGTTGTTTTTAAAAATATGTTAATTATTAATGTAAGATTTTGGGAATTAAGAAACTATCATCAAAATTAGATATGCACATCTTTGATTGATACTAAGTCTATATGTGACCCGTCACGCTAAAAGGGACCTTATAGGAAGTGTGAAAAATATTGACCCTAGTCTGTCTGCACAGTCTGCGCAGCCGGACTAGGGCCTATATTTTTCACTTTTAAGTAACAAGAGGGCCAAGATGGCCCTATATCGCTCACCTTAGAGATCATCAAGATGATAATTTTTGTCTCAACTCACATACACAACTTCCGGACAACGTTCATTAAAATAAATTTAAACAATGCTGGTAGTAGAGAGTTATACTACCATGGGAAGTGCAAAATTTACCTTATGGATATCTGATAAACAGAATTGGAGAAGATTGTATCATTATGAGACAATTCTACATACAAAATTTCAAAAGCCTTACGCCAAACAGTTTAGGAGAAAAAGATTGTACTAGATTTCCTTCTTTGTCTCTATATGAAATTTGATACCCACAACATAGGATCAATTTTCCTTGTATCACAATAATTTAAAGTATTTTGGTAGACGACCTTGAGATGATTCGTCACACAAAATTTCAATGCCCTAGGCCAAATGGTTCAGGAGAAGATGATTGTACAAGATTTTCTTCTTTGTTTCTGTATGAAATTCAATACCCACAACATAGGGCCAATTTTCCTTTTATCACAATAATTTGAAGTATTTTGGTAGAGGGCCTTGAGATGATTCTACACGCAAAATTTCAAAGCTCTAGGCCAAACAGTTCAGGAGAAGAAGATTGTACAAGATTTCCTTCTTTGTCTCTATATGAAATTCGATACCCACAACATAGGGCTAATTTTCCTTGTATCACAATAATTTGAAGTAGTTTGTTAGAGGGCCTTGAGATGATTCTACTCACAAAATTTCAAAGCTCTAGGCCAAACGGTTCAGGAGAAAAGATTGTACAAGATTTCCTTCTTTGTCTCTATATGAAATTCAATACCCACAACATAGGGCCAATTTTCCTTGTATTACAATAATTTTAGGTATTTCTGTAGAGGGCCTTGAGATGATTCTACACGCAAAATTTCAAAGCTCTAGGCCAAACGGTTCAGGAGAAGAAGATTGTACAAGATTTCCCTCTTTGTCTCTATATGAAATTCGATACCCACAACATAGGGCCAATTTTCCTTTTATCACAATAATTTGAAGTATTTTGGTAAAGGGGCTTGAGACCATGCTACATACAAAATTTCAAGACTCTATGCCTTATAGTTTGGGAGGAGAAGATTTTTTAGTAATTGTGGACGGACGGACAGACGGACAGACGGACGAACGGACGGACAGACAGGCGGACGACGGACGGTGAGCGATCACAATAGCTCACCCTCAGCACTTCGTGCTAAGGTGAGCTAATTATCTGAAAATGTAATGTTGTCCCTATCTTCTTATATGTTCATTTTTCACATACAGTATCTGGTTGACCTGTACCGAGTCTGACAAATGTGCCAAATTTAGGATTTTTAGACTTTTGATAATGTCCCTTTTAGCGTGACAGGTCACATATACTAAACTACAAAATAGGTACTTTCACAAAGTATTTGCCAGTTGTTCAAGGGTACCACTGAAATGTACACACATACATGTATATAGATGTATCTCGCTCATATTTAACCGTTTACCTTAACCCTCACATTTAATCAAGACATGGTTTTGAAGTCCCTAATAGATAAGGCTTGGTAAAAACATTGAGGCAAAAGAAGAAACTGCTGATAATCAGCATTTTCTCCTTTTGCCTAAATATTTTCTGAGCTATTATGTATGGAAATCCCATCTTTTTCAACACCTATTTTGTCATTCGCAAAAGCTTTAACACGGGACCCAAATGTTGCCGTTTGGTAAAGGGTTAAACTATAGATGAATATATCTTGCTCGCATTTAAACTATAGATGGATGTATCTTGATCTCATTTAAACTAAAGATACATGTATCTCACTATTTGGGAAAGAGCTGATTGGTTACTCACCTCCATGAGTTGTTCTTTGGTAGTTAACATTCTAGCTAGTGGCTTACAACAACCAGGACACGTCTCCATTAAATTAGGTCTACTATTGGTTAATAATGGTTTTAAAAATCTGAAATATATATGCAAAATTTCTTAAGGCCGGGTCAAATACAATTCTGCGTCCACATGACATCCATTGTGGTAAAAAAATATCCCTTTCAACTGACCATTTTTGGAAATGCTCCGGACGTGATGTGGACACAGAAATGTGTATGTGACCAGCCTTTTAGTGTTTGATCAAACATCAAAACTAGGTCTTCTTTGGGAAAGAATTGGTCTGTTTAAAAGGAGTTTGTATGGACTATCTGTAAAGCTGCATTCTCTTCACCCATTTATACATTTTAATTTATAATTAATTGACCCTTTAACTCTTTCGCTGCCAATGTCGCCGAAAAGCGACTCATAGGAAGACTGCCAAAGTCGCCGATCGGCGACTTTCAAACAATAGCTTAGGTCATTCAAGGAGGGGCAATGTCATCCGATCATACTGCCTGATCAAAAGTATGCTACTAGGCAAAACAAATTATGTGCAATGATTCCTGAAAGTTTAAGCTTAATATTATCGAACAATACTTTTTTACTATTCTATAAACTGATAAGCCCTCTTATGAAGTTTCCAAAATTTGGCACTGGAAATAGGACAATTCCAGAAAATTTGGCAGCAAAAGAGTTAAACAAGGGTGAAATTAAGGCAGTCTACCCCTTATGAGATTCATGCGATGTCAGAAATATTCGGACAATGTCAAAAACATTCATTGGTGGAACCCACCGTGTCTGGAAAGGTAACGACGCAGCTCAAAAAAGCCGATGTTTCATGAATCTAAAAATGGCCACATTATGGGTATTCTTCCTTAATAAGCAAAAGCCTCATACCTTCTATCAAATTTGTACCATTTGGCCACTAGGTATGCTTTACCAAACGACCGAGACTGTATATCGTCTTCAGCTTGGCTTCCTAACTGAAATCACAAGCAAACAAAATGAATTTATTTGACAAACAGTTTAGACTTGAGCTATAAATATAGTGATAAGATGGTTTCAGTACATCACCAGATGGCAAAAATTTTGGACTTTTCCAAATTGAAAGATGTTGCAGATGACACTTTAAAGTGAATGATTTTTTTCCCCTAGTAAAAACAATGTGGGAAATGAATAAATTGCTTGTCACAAGCAATTTCTTCATTTTCTACAATGTTTTCCCAAGCCTTTATCCAGTGGGGCTTCAAAAGGCATTGATGATTGGAAATGGGTTAAATGAATTTTTTGTCTTTTATCTTGTTTTTAGTAAAAGTAATACCACTTATGATAACTAACAATGCAACCCTTTGGTGGCAGTTTTTCAATTCAACCATTTATATATCTTTAACTTTTTATACTAGAGTATTAAAATCCTTATAACTGTTTGAGATTTTTTTCTCATATCTATCAACAATTTTCATGCATCTTTAAGAATGAAGTATTTCAGAAATATATGTTTTCTTTTTAATATCTGTTTTCCTCATACATTAACTTATGTGTGTAAATGCATATCTGTAGACAATTGAAAATTCTGCATATCAAAATTTCAAATTCTCTACAATGAAAAACCTTTTATCACTTAAATTCTATGATGAAACAGATTTTTTTTTTCAATGATAACTACAGCATGCACAGAGCAAACAAGAAATGATAATTTACAAAAAAAAAATATTGTTGTCATACATCTATCTAATATATTCAACTATAGCATTAACCAAAGTCAAAATAAAATACAAATTTCCAAATTAAAATAAAAGAAAGAAAAGGCTTTGCTTTATCTTGAAATAAGTATTTCCATATTTTCCTCAGTATCATGACTGTTTATTTTGCATTTCATGATATGAGAATGATTGAATCATGTGAAAAGTGTCCAACAAAACCCTGAAAAAATTTTACTGTAAATTTGTAAAATATGATCTAGATAAACATGAGCAGTGGCACTATTCCAAAATAAAGCAATGATTATCATACATGCTGACAACAAAATATACCTCAGATATTAGTAATGGAGATACTTGATGTATGATTAAATTGGGCAACTCAAACTGAAAACAATGTGATTGTGAGTGGTTATACATGAATGATTAACAAGAGCTATCTGAGGACAGCAAAGCGTGACTATCAAATGCTGGCTAGTGAAAAATTCTAAGTCTGAAAAATGTAAAAATTCCACTAAATTACAAGTTAGAATGATGAATTTTTGCCTAGAGGCTGATAATATGGTCACGGAGGCACATACAACGCTTCAGAGCAATAGCATTAGTGGTAACAGAGATTTGAGAAACTTGCACACGAAAACTTAACCAAAGCATTACGCCAAAGCCAACACTGATGCCTGGGTGACTAGAAAAGCCCCCCTATTCTATGAATAGTCGCTATAATAATTGGCAATTTTTTAATATTTGGGCCTTCAGAAAAGTACAAAATAGAGTTGAGAAAAGATGCTTAGAAATATGATTATGTTGCTGAAATAGCCAAGAAAGTAAAAACAAGCTTTCAAGCAGGGTTTATCTACAACATAAATTCTCAGTGATTTTAAGGATTCAATATAACTTGATCTCTCATGTAAAAGATTGCAGTAATTGTAGATTTCTACTAAGGACTTATTTTCGCCACCAATAACTGATGAAAGCAATTTACCAATTCCCAAATATTGACAGTTTTTGAAGCCCAACAAGATAGAGCACTTTTGTACCTGTGACAAGAAATTTCTTCATTTTCCACAATGTTTTCTACCAAAAAATAAAAGACTACAAAACAAAATTTAATTTCACTTGAAATTGTCGTCTGCAACATTTTTAAAAATCAACCAGCTTACAATTTTACCAACTGATAAAAGATAAAATTTGCAAAATCTCAGGGCAACTATCTGCGTAAATATTTATAGTAAAAGAGTTGAATCGAGTTGAAGATGACACATTATAATTATGTAAGTGAGTGCTTGAATTTTTTATTCAATAATATGTCTATAGTTCTAAACAGAGAGGTGGAAAATGGACAGTGAACAATCAAAATACCTTATCCTCAACACTTTGTGCTAAGGAGAGCTAAAAACAAAACATTCAGTCGAAACAAAATGTAAGTGTAAAGTGTACAAACCGAGGATGGTTGGTTGTCTATGGGAGAGCCGCCCGATCCCCCACCCCGGGGCACCTCCATCGTACTATACTGCCTCTGTTTTGACATGGCCTTGGGGGAGAGAAAAGCACATTCTAGGATATTACATGCACAATTACAAACAAGAGGAGGGGTAATGACTTGGCAAAGGATAACAAGATATGAAAGAAAAACATTGATGCCTTCAGAACACCTTTTTTATTATTATTATCTTTTTTTTTTCAAAATAATTGACTTCAATATTTTAGCCTTTCCCACACATTGGCACTTTTTGACGCCCCTCAAGAAAAATTTAGTGAAAACATTATAGGAAAAACTGCTCGTGACATGCAATTTCTTCATTTCCTACAGTGATGATTACCCAGAAATACAATGTACCAAAAATGGAATAATTTCATTCATTTGATATTGTACTGTGCAACATCTCTGGATTTGGAAAAGGGTTAAATGACATCAATATTTGACTTTGATTGGTTAATTGGGGTTTACTCCATTTTCAACTGCTATATATTTGACTTTGACCTTGATCAACAACCAAGGTATAGTCAAAAGGAATACAGAAATGAACTATGAGAAGCCTACCGAAATTTTGTTGTTGTTGTTGTTGTTTTTTTTTTTTTTTTTAGACAAACTACATAACATGTGAACTATTAATGTGAGAAAACAAAGATTTCATTCATGAGTTATCCATCCCTACGGTGTGAATACTCAACTAAATAATCTTAATGAACATAATTTCCCACAGGGGTTTTGTGGAGAAAAACCGATTCAGATCAGTCATGACAAAGGACAACAATACAATCAGACATGTCTTATGAAGTTTTCATTGGTCTGACATTTTTGATATGCGAGATGGTCATTGATAGTTTGCTCTGACAAAATTTTACACAGTCCGACAGATCAGCCAATACTGTCTGAGCAGATGCCTGACAAAAATTTCTAGTTCTTCACCATGTTTAGATTGACATATTGTTTGTGAAAGGGTACAGTTGCAGATGCTCATTTGAACAAGAGATGTTTGTAAAACATATATGCCCCCTCAAGGGCCTACATTTGATGTAGGTCAAAGTCCAAGGTCAAGTTAACAAGGTCCAAGGTCATGGTCACATATGAAAGGTCTTGGTAGGAGGTGTCTATGTGTGAAATATCAAAGCTGTATGTTTAAAAGTAAAATGACACATAGGCCAGGTTAAAGTTTTTACAAGTAGGCCAAATGTCAAGGTCATGGTCAAATGTGAAAGGTCTTGGTTGGAGGTGTCCATGTGTGAAATATCAAGGTTGTAGGTGTAAAAGGACATGATATATATGCCTGGTTTCAGTCTTTTTAAAAGTAGGTCAAACTCCAAGGTCAAGGTTGCAATATTCAAAGTCATGGTCAAATGTGAAAGGTCTTGGTAGGAGGTGTCTATGTGTGAAATATCAAGGCTGTAGGTGTAATAGGACATAAGATAAAGCCTATGTTAAAGATTTCTAAAAGTATGTAAAAATCAAAGGTCAATGACATACAGGCCAATGTCATGGTCAAATGTGAAAGGTCTTGGTAGGGGGTGTCCATGTGTAAAATATTGACTGTATAGGTAAGAGGACATGATATATAGGCCTAGTTTAAGTTTTTTTAAAGTAGGTCAAACTCCAAGGTCAAGGTCCAAGGTCATGGTCAAAAGTGAAATATCTTGGTTAGAAGTGACCATGTGTGAAATATCAAGGCTGTAAATGTAAAATGACATGAAATATAGGCCAGATTAATGTATTATTAAAGTAGGTTAAACACCAAGGTCAAGGTCACAAGGTCCAAGGTCATGGTCAAATGTGAAAGGTCTTGGTCGTAGGTGTCCATGTGTGAAATACCAAGGCTGTATGTGTAAAAGGACATGACATATCGGCTAGATTAAAGTTTTTTTAAAGTAGGTCAAAGTCCAAGGTCAAGGTCACAAGGTCCAAGGTCATGGTCAAATGTGAAAGGTCTTGGTAAGATGTGTCCATGTGTGAAATACCAAGGCTGTATGTGTAATAGCACATAAGATATAGGCCAAGTTTAATTTATCTAAAAGTAGGTCAAACTCCAAGGTCAAGGCCACATGGTCCAAGGTCATAGTCGTATGTAATAAGTCTTGGTCAGAGGTTTCCATGTGTCAAATATCAAGGCTGTATGTGTAAAAGGACATGATATATCGGTCAGGTTAAAGTTTTTCAAAAGTAGGTCAAACTCCAAGGTCAAAGTCACAGAGTCCAAGGTCATGGTCAATTATGAAAGGTCTTGGTAAGCTGTGTCCATGTGTGAAATATCATGGCTGTATTTGTAAAAGGTCATGAGATATTTGCCGGGTTTAATTTTTTCAAAATTGGTCAAACTCCAAGATCAAGGTCACAAGGTCCAAGGTCATGGTTAAATCTGAACGATGTTGATAGGAGGTATCTATGTGTGAGATATCAAGGCTGTATGTGTAAAAGGACATGAGATATAGGCAAGGTTAAGAATTAAGTGTAAAAATCAACAAAGGGCAATAACTCCAAGAATTTGATTGGCAGAGTTACGGTTCTTGTACACTGCACCTCTCCATAATAAAATCTATTCACCTGTAAAGTTTCATGATTCTACCTTACATATTTTTTGAGTTGTGCTCCGGACAAGAATCAAGTTATAAACTCATTAAAGGGCAATAACTCAAAAAATTTGATCAGCAGAGTTACGGTTCTTGTGCACTGCACCTCTCCATAATGAGATCTATCCACCTATTAAGTTTCATGATTCTGCCTTACATACTTTTTGAGTTATGCTCCGGACAATAATCAAGTTTGAAAATCAACAAAGGGCAATAACTCAAAAAATTTGATCGGCAGAGTTACGGTTCTTGTGCACTGCACCTCTCCATAATGAGATCTATTCACCTGTAAAGTTTCATGACTCTACCTAACATAGTTTTTGAGTTATGCTCCGGACAAAAATCAAGTTTGAAAATCAACAAAGGGCAATAACTCAAAAAATTTGATCAGCAGAGTTACGGTTCTTGTGCACTGCACCTCTCCATAATGAGATCTATCCACCTGTAAAGTTTCATGATTGTACCTTACATACTTTTTGAGTTATGCTCCGGACAAGAATCGAGTTATAAAATCAACAAAGGGCAATAACTCAAAAAATTTGATCGGCAGAGTTACGGTTCTTGTGCACTGCACCTCTCCATAATGAGATCTATCCACCTATGAAGTTTCATGATTCTGCCTTACATACTTTTTGAGTTATGCTCCGGACAATAATCAAGTTTGAAAATCAACAAAGGGCACTAACTAAAAAAATTTGATCGGCAGAGTTACGGTTCTTGTGCACTGCACCTCTCCATAATGAGATCTATTCACCTGTAAAGTTTAATGATTCTACCTAACATAGTTTTTGAGTTATGCTCCGGACAAAAATCAAGTTATAAAATCAACAAAGGGCAATAACTCAAAAAATTTGATCGGCAGAGTTATGGTTCTTGTGCACTGCACCTCTCCATAATGAGATCTATCCACCTATGAAGTTTCATGATTCTACCTTTAATACTTTTTGAGTTATGCTCCGGACAAGGTTTGGTCTACGGACCGACCGACCGACATACGGACGGACCGACGGACCGACAGACCGACCGACCTTCCGACCGACACTTGCAAAACAATATACCCCCATTTTCTTCGAAAGGGGGCATAATAATCTTGACATCATTTGCTCTTATCTACAGACACAACATTGCAAGGAGGATAAATACACTGGTTAATAGGCTGAGTAAAGTATATTCATGCATTTTCCTGGGAAATTTAATAGAAAAAGGAAACAAATAGATCCAGACTGAAAAATTTCATATAGTATTCACTTACAATTCAGAAAAAGATCGTAATAGATTCTTCTGCAACACTTTTGAATATGGGTCATCCTATAATTTTGTTGTTTGAGATAGGGTTAAAGTACTCAAACAAATAAGACCTGGTTTTGACGTCCCTTATAGAAAAGGCTTGGGAAAACATTGAAACAAAAGAAGAAACTGCTGATGACCAGCAGTTTCTCCTTTTGTCTCAATATTTTCTATGCCATATTTCACAGAAATCCTATCTTTAATACCATCCATTTTGTCATTTGTGCCAGCTTTCAAATTGGGCAACCCTAAAATTTTGTCGTTTGGGAAAGGGTTAAAGTACTCAAAACACATTCTTTTTACTGAAGGGTGAATATTTTTGCAGCAAGGCATTTGCCAACCAGTCTAATTCCAAGTATGGCTTTAAAATTACACAACAACCCATCCGATTGGCCGAGGCATATGTCTCGGCCAATCGGATGGCTTGTAATGTAATTTGGATTTAGAAAAGAAATTCAGGTTAGAAATGTTGGTGAATGCGACACCAGTTTATCTGGATAAAGCAGGGATATTGTTTACTTACAGTTCTAACATCATCTGTAGGATTCCTGTCATCTTCTTCTACTCCAACCCTATATAATACAAAATAACGAGAAATCTGACAATATTGTAATGTTGCAGTTCAATAAGCAAATGAGGTAGAATGTCGAATTGTTGTAGGAAGGTTTGTTATAGTATTTAAGGGGAAATAAACACTTCTCGGTTGAGCTTAAGGTTTGCATCGACTGTGTTTGTTTCTTGCCTTGAGCCTCGGCATGTTACATTTGGTGGCAGCGGTGGGATAATGACAACTGTTACAATATTGTTGGAAAGCAGGAAAATGCAGATATTTGTTGCTTTTCAACAAAAAGCTTTGTAACTGCAGCTTGTTTCAAGCTGCAGTTACAAGTTTTTTGTTGAAAAGCAGCTTATTGCCAATCTTTCAACATTTAAAACAAGAACTGTCTCAGGACAGCAAAGCATGACTATCAAGTGCTTGACAGTGAAAAATTATAAGTACAACAAGTATCTGGTGTTGTATGCAACACATAAAGTCCCCTACCGGCTTCACATTGACTCAATATGGTAATCAATAATAGATTAAGTTGCAGGATCCATTTTTTGCCATATTTTCACTATTTCCGTTACCATAGCAACCGCATTTTTCGTCAAAGAACAAAGATAAAATGATGTGCATAATCTACACATTGCCATCTAGTCATATACCAAGTCTCATCAAATTAGCTTGCTTACTTATTAACTTATCGCAGGATCCAATATTTTTTGCCATATTTTCACTATTTCCGTAACCATAGCAACAACAATTTTAGTCTAAAAACAAAAATAAAATGATGTGCATAATCTACACATTGCCATATAGTCATATACCAAGTCTCATCAAACTAGCTTGCTTAGTTATTATCTTATCGCAGGATCCCATTTTTGGCCATATTTTCACTATTTCTGTAACCATAGCAACCTCAATTTAAGTCGAAAAACAAAAATAAAATGATGTGCATAATCTACACATTGCCATCTAGTCATATACCAACTTTCATCAAAAACGCATGCTTAGTTATTAAGTTATCGCGGGATCCAGATTTGAGCGGACAGACGGACGGACGGACGGACAGACTGACAGACGGACGGACAGACGGAGGGCAAACCTATAGTCCCCTCCGGTGTGAACACCGGTAGGGGACTAAAAAGGGTAGAAATTTCATACAGACAAATTCCAGAGTAACAAATCCTTGCTTAGAGGCTAATATTTTGGTCACAGAAGCATGTGCATAGTTCGAAAGCAATAGGTGTTACAGAAAAAAGTTATCACAGATACAGTCAAATCTCTCTATGTCGAACTTCGTGGGACCAACGAGAAAACTTCGACGTATAGAATGTTCGACGAAGAGATATTTTGGAGACAAGTGGCCATCATCGCTTTTATGGTTACTGAATATCCCCCCTTGGACTTCGAAATTGGTTCGACGTAAGGAGGAAGTTCGTGCAAGAGAAAATGACGTATAGAGGTTGAAATATATAGAAATAAAGAGCAAACAAATCGGGACTTGAAAATTACTTCGACGTAGGGAGAACTTTGGCTAAGGGAGGTTCGACATAAAGAGATTTGACAGTATATTGAAGTTGCGCGCATATACTTTTTAAGTCCAAAAGGGTAAAAGTATGTTGTCTGATAACAAATATACCCACCTAATTTGTAATAATTGTAACATTGGTGTAACAAAACCTCCACATAACATCACTGTTATAAGTACTATAACCATTGTGGCTGATAACATATGTTGTCTGATAACAAATATACTCACCTAATTTGTAATAATTGTAACATTGGTGTAACAAAACCTCCACATAACATCACTGTTATAAGTACTATAACCATTGTGGCTGATAACATATGTTGTCTGATCACAAATATACCCACCTAATTTGTAATAATTGTAACATAGGTGTAACAAAACCTCCACATAACATCACTGTTATAAGAACTATAACCATTGCAGCTGATAACATATGTTGTCTGATAACAAATATACCCACCTAATTTGTAATAATTGTAACATTGGTGTAACAAAACCTCCACATAACATAACTGTTATGAGAACTATAACCATCGTGGCTGATAACATGTGTTGTCTGGCCTCTGTTGCAGTATTACGAATCGCCAATGCATAAGCTATAGCACCTCGTAAACCTGTAAAATAGAGATTTTATGGCATAAGTAGGTTGATTTAGTTTGGTTTTATTTTTGTAATTCACAAGTTAAGGTCACAAGATTTAAATTTGGTTTTAAGCTTCATCTACAAAACCTTACAGAACAAGAACTGTCACATAGCCAGTTTATAATTTATACACTGTATTCGCTGCTATATCAAAATACTGCCAGGGCAGATCTTCTTATTTTCATGAAGACTTCAAATTTTATACAAAATCATTGGCCTCTTTGAAATGATTTCACCTGCCTGTAAGAAACATTGATTTACTATAGGGAACAAGTACAGAATCTTAGTTCTTGCATTTTCTAAAGGCAGTACAATAGCTGTCAAGGGTATCTGAATGTCAGGAGTGTGACATTTCAAGTTAGGGGGCTGAGGGCCCTAGTCCAGGGAAATGCACAAGCCAGGGGTCCACAGTCTCCTGGAAAATTCTGGATGTTATTGATTTCATTGTCCTCTTGTGTGCATTGAAGACCAGGAAATGCATCCAAGTGGACAATGAAATCAGTAAAATCCAAATCTTGTTAACCATACTAAGTGTTAAAGTGAATTAGTTTATCAATTACCAATGAAAATAATCATTATACCCCCCACAACAAAGTTATGGGGGGGTATACTGGATTCAGGTTGTCCGTCCGTCTGTCCGTCCGTCCGTCCGTCCGTCCGTCTGTCCGTCCGTGGACATAATTTTGTGTCCTCTTCTACTCCCACAGTTTTTGACCGATTTTGCTGAAATTTTAGCAGGTTGTTTCCTATCATATGAAGTTGTGCACCTGCAATTTTCATCTTGATCCAGGCAGTAGTTTCAGAGTTATGCCACTTTGAACTTTAGCACTTTTTCAGTGACAATGCGCTAGTGGGGGGTATTTGTCCGCTTTGCGACAGTTCTAGTTTTATATTTGAATTTTTATTCCGTCATATTCTTTCCGAAAATGCATGTGCTCAAGAGGTGTAAGCGTGTGCACATGATTCAGACTTAACCCTTTCCCAAACGGCAAAATTTTAGGGGGATCCACTTCAAAAACTGCCACAAATGACAAAATGGAAGTTATTAAAGATAGAATTTGTGTAAAATATGGGATAGAAAATATTGAGACAAAAGGAGAAACTGCTGATTATCAGCAGTTTCTTCTTTTGTTTCAATGTTTTCCCAAACCATTTCTATTAGGGACGTCAAAACCAGGTCTTGTTCGGGAAGGGGTTAAAATGTGTGTGACACATGCATAATGCATGTGACTTGACAGGTATGCAGTACACTTACCCGAAAACATCATCATATGCATGGTATTGATAGATATTTTGTTACGTCGACCTAGATTCAACAGGAATGATAGAGGATAAACATTTAACCCTCGGGCTATTATGATTGAGACCTGAACAAATGTTAAGGGAAAACATCAATAGAATAGGTAACACAGCATTTAACACTTCTCATCCTGTATACATCCCTTTACTGTTGTGATCAAAGCTTTGGCAGGCAGTTTAATTTTTTGTAAAGTAGATAAATCTCCAAGGTCAAGGCCACAAGGTCAAAGGTCTTTGACACAAAAGAAAAGAAGACTTGGTAGGAGATTTCTATATATGTACAATATCAAGGCTCTATCAGTTATAGTTCCAAAGAAATATACTAGGTTAAAAGTTTTGTCTACATAACCAATACGATGTGACACTGTGACGTTAGCTCCAAAGAAATAAGTCCTGCCCTGCGTTCAGTAGACAAACTGTTAGCTAATGTTACCAACATGCGCTTCTTCTTAGACCCAAATTTCACAGAATTGACCGAGTATTCCGAATGAAACGGCTTACTGTTAGCTAACGTTTTGTCTTACTGAATGCAGGGCTGGCTTGCAGATAAATGAAATGTCAATGATAAAGGATACAAATGCTGCGAGTATAAAGAAAACATTCCACTCCACATTTTGGAATGTAAATACTGACACACCGATGTATAAGAACACAAAGTTTTCTGCCATAAAGTTCATCAATTCAAATAGCTGAAATGAGATAACAAAACATTTTACATTAGCAGACGACAAAATATTGGACTAGTCCAAATTCATAGATGTTTTAGACGATAATTTCAAGTGAATAAAGTTTTACATTTTTAGGTCTTTTTGGGTTGAAAACAGTGTGGAAAAATTAAGAAAAAGCTTGTCACAAGCAATTTCTTCATTTTCCACAATGTTTTGCAAAGCCGTTATCTTGTAGGAAGTAAAAAAGAGTCAATGTGTGATAATCGTTTAATGTTTCCTAAATGTCACAATAAACAACATTTTTTCTCTTAACCATGACCTTGACATTTGCCCTTTACTTTTGCCAAAAAAGTTCAATCTTGGTATCATTGGAAAGGACTTTTAACAAGGAATATCTACAGATATTTGATATAATTATGATAGGCTTAGCTCATAACATATGATTTAGATACTAATACTAAGACAACCAGCCAAACAATCAATCAGGAAAAAACTATTTACCCAAGATCTTTTTATATACCAGTATTTTATTGGCAAAATGACTATTATTTTTTAAGATGACACATACCTGTTTGGTTCTAAGTTTGGACTCATCAGATAAGTTGTTATACGTATAATGAGCTTGACATATACCACAGAATAACACGGCTACAATGCCTGTAAAAAAGAAATAAAGAATAAATTACAATATTCATTAACCCTTTCCTGAACAACAAAATTTTTGATGGTTCAATTCAAAAGCTTCTGCAGACGACAAAATATGCGTCAATCCAGATTGGCTGTGTGTACAATATAGTTTAGAAAATATTGAGGCAAAAGGAGAGTGCTGATTATCAGCACTTTCTTCTTTTGTCTCAATGTTTTCCCAAGCCTTTTCTATTGAGGATGTCAAAACCAGGTCTTGTTTGGAAAAGGGTTAACCCATTCCCACACAGTGAAGATTTTTGACACCCCTCAGGAAACTGCCTGCTGTGGTCAACAAAATGGATGCTGATAAATAAAGACTATGTCAACAATATAACACAGAGAATATTGGTGCAAGAGGAGAAAATGCTAATATCAGCATTTTCTTCTTTTGCCTCAATGTTGTTCCAAGCCAATTCTATTAGGGAAGTCAAAACCAGTAGTCCGGCAGAAAGAGCACTTGACATGGATTTAGATACCATAGAAAATGTTTTTGTTGTTTCTGAAAGCTGACATGGTGTAGTTATGAAAAATGGCGGGTATTAACCGGGTACCCTTGAGCAAATTCTTAGAAATCAAGATGGCGTCCAAGATGGCCGAATGCCATGGAACACGATCATATATCTGATCAAATGGATACATTTATGACATAAAATTGTTAGGACATGTCCAGAAATGTTAAGAAAGTACCTGTAATGCAAATAAACAGTGAAAGTTTCAATATTAAGTGGTATTTCTACAAAAATCTGGTAAATTTGTAAAATCTTACCCCACCCACCTCATTTAACATTGAAAAATAAAGTTTCGCATAATACTGTTAACATTTGCTTTAATCTATTGAAATAAATACTCTGATTTTTATCAAAATTATGAAATTAAATATTCGCAATGATAAGTCAGGCAAAATTGCGTCTCTAAGAATTCAAATTGGCACCCAAAAATTGCGAAAAATGTGATTTCTTACAAAAATAACAAGTACAGTGTATTGTCTTTTGGTTGTCTATTATTTTTTTAGAATAATATATAAAAACATATATGACGTACATATATGTGAATACATGTTAATGTACTAGCACCAGCAGCTTAATGCATTCCTTATTTACATACAGAAAAAAGAAGAGATCCTATATTTTACCCCACCCACTCCAATTTTCAGTATATGAAACTCATCTCAATCTTAACCCATTACCAAATAGCAACAATTTAGACAGCTCCTAATTCAAAGATGTAACAGACGACAATTTCAAGTTTATGAAATTTCAAAATGCTTGGTGTTCCTGGACAGAAAACATTGTGGGAAATGAAGAAATTGCTTGTCACAAGCAATTTCTTCATTTTCTACCATGTTTTCCAAAGCCTTTTTTACCAAGGGAGTCAAAAGGAGTCATTGTGTGGTAATGGGTTAATAGAACCGCAACTAACAGACTTAAGCAAATCATATTAATACAAATTTGATATAATCTCTTTGCAAAACAACCCATGGATTTGCTGCACACTAGATGCGACGTCTGTCATTCATTGTAAATAACTCTTTTTTAAACCACCTCTGATAAGAAGCATGGATATTTCGAATTTTATGACAATAACAATCCTGACAATAAAGGTTTATGATCGCTTGATAAATATCCACGACTGAAAATAAACTCTTTGTCAACTCTGAAAGGCTACTTTTGAACACATTATAAGACGACCTTCATCATTCGGGTTAAATTCCTGTAAATTCAAATGCTGGTTCTTTCAAAGACCACAAAGCAAATTTTAGTGCACCCAAACATTTTCTATAGAATCATGTCAATTGTAACTAAATGGTTGCATACCTAAGCATTTGTTCACTTTGAAACAAACACAAGTTTAGGATAAAGTCATCACACAAGACATTTACTGCGTATTTTCTCGGTATGATGAGAAGTCAGGGATCGTTTTCCCGCCAAGAAGCATCCTTAACCACTTTCCTTATTGCGTACACAACACATGCTGTTTCCAATAATTTGTTTTCTGCAGAGTAGACCTTGAATCATTGCCTAGATTGACTTGATTTCAGTCTGCTCTAGCTGGTTCATTTAAGGTGACGGTTGATCACGAGTATTATACCGGCATCTATCAAACCGTGCTTGTACTGGTCCAACATATCAGTCGTTGCTGGTAATAGACTGCAACAAGCAACTTTAAATGATTCACAAAATAGACAATGTCGTCATAGCTGTTACAATTATGAGATAAATTGACGTATAAAGATGCATGAAAACGTTATGTATCTAGGATTTTAGGTATAAGATTAATTCGATTTCAAAGAGAACCAGTTCTGTGTAACCTTAAGTAGTGTTTCAGGCACCTTTACCTTACCTCCTGAAAATCAACGCAATTGATATGGCTACTTAAACATTCAATCAATTTACAATGGCTTAAGAATGAAAGCCAAACAAGTACTTAAAATAACTAAATTGTGATCACTAAGACGTTAAATTTATTTGTGCACTAAATATACATTGAGCAGTTACTGTCAATATATACATTAAGAGGCAAAGTTGTGACATGTCACAAAAGAGATCATCTGGGAAGTGTGAAAAATATAGAATTTGGTCAGACTACGCACTCCGCGTAGACTGGCTAGCATCTAAGCTTTTCGCCGAAAGGTAATTTTCTGGATCTAGACCTTATTATATACATACATTTCCCAAATTTAACACTGGTTGTTGTCTGCTTATTCTGAATTTTGTTTTATTGACTTTCCACAGGGTCCCTTAAGCATTACGGGTCACAAATTATTTTTCATATCATTCTGTTTGCTGAGCACATATTGTTATAAGATGTCTTAAGACCATTTAATGAAATTGTATCAAGGACAGTAATGCTTTCAATTAGTTTTTTTTTTCCAATGGGTGTAGAAGATAAGATGGTAAGTTGACATGACCTTGCAGCTTCAAGCCCATAAGAAGCAAATTCATATGGGGGGGGGGGGGGGGGGGCTAAGCCTAACTTCCCTAACTTGTCAGTTTACAATAAGGAAATTTCGGCATTTTGGCCAACTCCCCCCCCCCCCCCCCATTTACTTACCGACCTGGTCGTTTGGAATTGACTCGTTTTGTAAAAAAATCATTCTTTTATTAAGGACGAAATTACTTTTTCATGGATATTGTAAACAGATAAGAGAGCGCAAAGACATTATTTTTTTTTTCAATTTCAAATCCAAAGCCTATGTTGTGGGTACTCATTTCATTTGTCTGTAGAAAACAATGAGTACCCACACAATAGGGTTTTATGAACATTAAGAGATATCTTGCATTGTAAAAAAGCCAATACAACCTGTAATCTGTAGCCCTGTATAAATTGTTTACAAACCGTTAGAAAATGTGTAAAAAGGATGTACAAGTCTTACAAAGTGTTTTGAAAAGGCGGCCATTCTGGAAGTCATTTCAAGTTCTCAAAAACACTATATCATTTAAAATTTTAGTTTATTGTGCAGTTTTATTTTCTTGAGTGTTTTTTTACAAAATTGAATGAAGTCAATTGTTGTACATTTTTGAAGATTTTTTCCTATGCTAAATGTAGTGGGTGGGGTAAGATAGTGCAAAAACGCTATATTCTGGTACAAATTTTACTAAATTATATAAACTAAAGATCTAAGACGCTCTTAGCACTTCACATGAATGAAATGAAATAAGTTATTGCCATTTCAAAGACGATTTTAGAACACTTTTGATGTTTTTTTTTAAACCTAAAACTTCATAATCCGCCATCTTGGACGCCATCTTGATTTTTGAGAATTGCTCAAGGGTACCCGGTTAATACCCGCCATTTTTCAAAACTACAACATGTTAGCTTTCAGAAACAACAAAAACATTTTCTATGGTATTCCAATCCAGGTTAGGTCAAAAAATGCCATTTTTCTGCCGGACTACAGGGTCGCGTTTTACTAACAAACTTACGAAAATTTTTGAAACAACAACACATTTAATTGGCCGAATAATTACTGTAATGATTTCTCTTTCAATCAGAGGTGTTGTTACAAGGTTTTTGCAACAGTCAATGTTAGTAAAACGCGGCCCTGGTCTTGTTTGGAAAAGAGTTAATAGTACATGTACTAAGTTAAAACATTTAAAGACTTTCCCAATCACTGCATGGTTTTAACATGACTATGGATATTGCTTTGTAAATACTTAGGAGAAAAGACGAGAATGCAAATGAAGTGTATCAGCACTTTCTCTTTTTTCTCTTCAAATTTCCTATGTAATGGCATGTACATTTACCTAAATTTTGGTAAGAATTTTTTTTCATAATCTGAAACTTCTTTAGATTAGGACAAGTCTTATATTTTGCTAAATGTTTAATTCGACAGACAAAATACCTGTTAGAGCTGCCCCTTCCGCAGTTTGAAATGATGCATAAGACATCAAGAAAAACAGCGCTGTTTCCAGGAGCGGAAAATCTCGAATCTTTGTGTACTTTGTTAGGAGGGCTGTGATCATCCCGATCCCTGAACCAATCAGAAACGATCCTCCAAAAATACCCGCAAAGTTACCGAGGGCTTTCAGAAAGGCGTGAGCACTGAAACCCTCAGAAGATTCTTTACCATAGGCCTCTACAGAGCTGCAAAATGTGAAACAGGGTTATGGATATAAAGAAGTGAAAGCTTTTCAAAATGTCATTTTTCATTTATTGTTCACCAAACCCTATGTTGCGGGTACTCATGTGAATCGTCTCATCGAGACAATTCAAATGAGTACCCACAACATAGGGTTTGGATTTTGAATAACAAATTTAGAATGCCTTCACCCCCCCCCTCTTATCTGTAGCCCTGATTTATTGTTATGTGTGAATTGATAAAACATGTATGGTAAGGGTCATATGGAATTAGTACATTTACCACAAAAGGTGAATAAATGAAATATGAACAAAATCACAATTTCAAAAGCAGAAACCATTAACCCTTTCCCAAACAAGACCTGGTTTTGACGTCCTTAATAGAAAAGGCTTGGGAAAACATAGAGGCAAAAGAAGAAACTGCTGATGACCAGCAGTTTCTCCTTTTGTCTCAATATTTTCTGTGCCATATTTTACACAAATCCTATGTTAAATAACATCCATTTTGTGATTACTGGCAGTTTTTGAAGTGGATCACCCTGAAATGTTGTTGTTTGGGAAAGGGTTAAGTTGTTTTTATAGATCTACAGCCAAAGTATGTATTAACATTTCCCAAACGGCAAAATTTTAGGCTTGTCCAGTTTGAAAGCAGCTGCAGACGACAAAATAGAAGTTGTTAATATTAGGGCAAAAGGAGAAAATACTGGTTATAAGCATTTTCTCCTTTGCCTCAATGTTTACCTGAGCATTTTATATCAGGGTCATCAAAACAAGGTCTTGTTTGGGAAAGGGTTAAACTGGTTGTAAGATTTAAGCTCAGGAAAATTCATGTGAAAGCAGTAATCATACTATTTCCTTGGCAAATAAAGGCTCTAATCAGCATCTTTACAATTATTATGTTTAATATCAAGCAGAAGGAAGGCTTTACCCATTCCAAAACAACAAAATTTGGACAAGTCAAATTCAAGGTGACACAGAATGAAAACTATCTGTGGTAGGGTGAAAAAGGGAAAAAATGTTGGCAATCAGCATTTTTCCCTTTGACATTTTTCCAACTTTATACACTTAGGCACGTCAAAAGCATCATTGTTTCATTAAAGGTTAATACTTGCACTTGAATGCTGACTAATCTGGGACCATATTCTTAAGTATGACAATAGAGAGTGGCCGATGTTTGCATTTTGGTTTTATAAATTATACCGTAATTAAACGCACTAACTATGTATCAATGATAGATACATCGTCTTAAACAGGTAATTTAACTCATAACTTGATTTAACTAGAAGACCTGAAGGTCTTGAGTCGCTCCACAGGCCTGAATTTCTTTAAATATTCAATCCAAGTTTTGATTAGATTGTTCAATAGTTGTGTTTCTAAGAGCAAAAAGAAAGTAAAACTAGATTGTACAAAACATGTGGTTCTTTGAGCAAAGAGAGTAAAACCCTGTTTGCCATTTGAGAAAGGGTAAAAGGAAACAAGAGAAAATTCCAGATCAGGATGATACTGGCAATGATCATTTTTCCTTCGACCAAACAGATCTAAACTATCATTGATTACTCCAAAATAGTTCATATTTCTAAAAATAGATTTCATTGTTCTAAAAATAGATTTGGGGAAATACCCTATTTATAAAATAACCAGAAAGCCCTGATTTTCTTGTAATTTCAAATCCAAGTTTTTACAAGATTTTTCAATACTTTTGGGTCTTAGAGCAATAACAAAGTAACTAGAAAGCTGAAAATACCTTCATATAAGATTTAATGGTTACCAAGATTTGTTTTGATTAGAGTGAATTTGACTGATCTAGTTTGATAATGAAGTCATAATTGGCAATTTTGTCAAATTCAAAGGCATATAACTGGGAATGTTATATTACTCTAAAGCTAAGAATCACACTAAAATAAGATCTTTGCCTCACTTACATTTTGTTTTAGGTTTTGACCTGATTGATCATTATTTGTGGTTGAAAAGAGAATGAAAATAAAGTTGAAAACTACAATTTGTCAAATTCAAGGGCAGATAAATCATGATTTACGATTCTAATGAAGCTGACAATTACATCCATGCAAGATTTTATGGACAATTAAGATTATAACAAAGTTTCCTGTTGATTGTTGGATATTTATAGTCGTTTGAGTAAAAATAAGGTCAAAAATGGTAATTTTGTCAATTTCAAGGGCACATAACTCATGATGCAATTTTCAAATCAAGCTGAAAGTTGCACCCAGGCAAGATCTTATAGTAACCATCATTCTGTCCAAGTTTTGTCTTGATTGGTCAATATTTGTAGTTGCTAGAGTGAAAACAAAGTAAAAATAAAGCCGAAAATGGCAATTTTGTCAATTTCAAGGGCACATAACTCATGATGCAATTTTCATATCAAGCTGAAAGTTGCACCCAGGCAAGATCTTACAGTCACCATTAATCTGTCCAAGTTTTGTCTTGATTAGTCAATATTTGTAGTTGCTAGAGTGAAAACAAAGTCAAAATAAAGTTGAAAATGGCAATTTTGTCAATTTCAAGGGCACATAACTCATGATGTAATTGTCAGATCAAGCTGAAAGTTGCACCTAGGCAAGATCTTATAGTCACCATCATTCTGTCCAAGTTTTGTCTTGATTGGTCAATATTTGTAGTTGCTAGAGTGAAAAAAAGCCAGAACAGCCATTTTTTAAATTCAAGGGCAGATAACTCCAGATTTTCTGATTCAATCAGAATCAATTGAAGGAATCTGAGAGAGGACCACCCAAAGATCATTCCTGTGAAGTTTGATTGAAATCCATTGAGTAGTTTCTGAGGAGAAGATTTTTAAAGAAAAAGTTGACGACCGGACGGACGGACGGACGCACGGACGGACGCACGCACGACGGACACAGCGCCATGACAATAGCCCGCTGGCCTGAAGGCCAGTGGAGCTAAAAATCTCAAATCAATAGCCTGGCATACCTTTGTAAATGAAATAGCATATTGCTAATCGGCCATTCATTTTGGGACATCTATAGCTCAATTATAATCGAGCTTATCATGGCTCACTATATAGCATTCCTTTGCCTAGACTTGTTATGACAAACTTGCTTGAAAGCAAATGTATAAGCCTTATTGGATCCTACAAGTAACAGAATAAGTTATCTTACAAATAGGCATGGTTATATGGGATTTTTTTAATTTTAATTTCATTCAATCATGCTTTGTTAACAGTTGCTTATTTCTGTGCGTTTCAAAGGTTGCTACTTAGGTTTATTTATTAAAGCAAGGACATAAACATTGAATCATGCTCTCCTGGTCTTACTTGTTTGCAAGAAATACATGCCTCGAAAACCCTAACATTTTGTTGATGTTGGAATGTTGGTTTTTTTTTGTTTTGTTTGGTTTTGTATTTTTTTAAGAAATATGCATTTTTATTTAGCTTTAATTTATTTCAATACAAATTACAGGTGTGAAACCCCACAGAACGACAGGCATGATAAAACAAATATAGTAGAAAAATAAAAATGTTGTAAAAAAGAGCCTTTGCATAAAAATAATAATTACGATCAAAGAAACTTGATGTCCCCGATAGGATAAAAGCAAGTCACAACTTAAAGGGGGAATGGCACCTAAAATCATGCAAATTTTACAAGAAATTCGTACAAAATAAATATGTATTATGAAAATATGGCCTTTAAATTGCATCTATGCCAAATCTTAGCTTTCTATCTTGTGTATTGGCTAGGATGTCGACGGACTTAAAACCCCATATGTTCCATTATTGTAAATATTAAATATTATCCCCGGGACAACAAATCATGGGGTTTTAAATCCGTCGACATCTAAGCCAATACACAAGGTAGAAAGCTAAGAATTGGCATATATGCAATTTAAAGACCATATTTTAATAATATATACAGTCAATCTTGCTCAAGCGACCACGTGCATTAAGCGACTTTTTGCTTGAAGCGACCACTCTCGGGTCCTCCCGATGAAATTCCTTCTTTAAATTGTTGTATTAAGCGTTTTTCCCCTAACGCGACCAGCGACCGGCATTTTTGGGGCCCTTAAACAATAGGATGATAGTTTAAGTGACCGTTCCACATTACAGATAATTTGTAAAAGGTGTCAAACGCATGTAGATCTACTCGAGATGAAAGCTGTGAAATTTGCCCATTTAAGGACAATTTAATCACCTGTGAATTCAATCAAAACTGTAAACAATACGACTCGACGCTGACCAATGGGGCTTCACGAAAGAAAAAAGCTGAAACCAATGATATCGCATGTGGCTAATATTGTTGGTGTACCAGTTTGTTTGTTGAGCATTTTGGATTGCCCTAATTCAATTCGAAAAATGTTCCTATCATAACCTCTTCACACACTAATCTGAATTTACAAGTAAGTTTTCATTGCAAATTTCATGAAAGCATGTGTTATCATAAAGTTTTAACTTTGGTAGACTTAGTGTGTATCATTGACCTCTCTAAAGTACACAGATTTTTTTGTTCGATTAAATTCACATACAAACAAAATCAAGTCCAACACTTCAAATATAAACAAAGGGAAATCACTCTGTCATAGCAAAAATCCTCGAAGTTGAACAGAACTGCTGAAATATAACACTGTATGTCATCAATCCCCACTTGTGTTTTCACAAATTGATTAAATAAACAAGAGGACCATGATGGTCCTATATCGCTCACCTGAACCAAAATGATATGAGCAACACTTTTCTTCAATTCAATAAACATTTATGACTATAAGACTGAAAACTAACTTATAGTCAATAACTTTGTGAAAATCAAACTCATCTGAGATCTTATGGTGCCAAACATTGTGTCCAGGTTTTTCTTGATTGATAAATAATCACAGATTCTAGAGTATAAACAAGGTCGAAAACAGCCAAAGAAGGTATTTTTTTCAAATTCAAGGGCACACAATTCTCGACTTTCTGATCACATCAGACTGAAAATCTACCTCATCCAAGATATTATGGTCTCCAACATAGTGTCCAAGATTTGTCTTGATTGGTCAATAATTGAAGATTCAAGATCGAAAAACAGCCAGAAATGGGTATTTCGTTAAATTCAAGGGCACATAACTCTCAACTTTCTGATCGGATCAGACTGAAAATCAAACTCATCCGACATATTATGGTCCCAAGCATTGTGTCCAAGTTTTGTCTTGATTAATTGATAATTGTAGATTCTAGAGTGTAAACAAGGTCGAAAACAGCCGAAAATGATAATTTAATCAAATTCAAGGGCACATAACTCTCGTCTTTCTGGTCAGATCACACTAAAAATCAAACTCATCCGAAATCTTATCCTCTCAAACATTGTGTCCAAGATTTGTCTTGATTGGACAATAATTGAAAATTCTAGAGTGTAAACAAGGTCGAAAACAGTCAAAAACGACAATTTTGTCAAATTCAAGGGCACATAAGTCTCGACTTTCTTGTCTTATCAGATTGAAAATTCTAGTCATCTGAGATCTTATGATCTCTAACATTGTGTCCAAGTTTTGTCTTGATTGATTGATAAATGTAGATTCTAGAGTGTAAACAATGTCGAAAACAGCCGAAAATGACAATTTTATCAAATTCAAGGGCATGTAACTCTTGTCTTTATTGTCAGATCACACTGAAAATCGAACTCATCCGAAATCTTATGGTCTCAAACATTGTGTCCAAGATTTGTCTTGATTGGTCAATAATTGTAGATTCTAGAGTGTAAAAAAGGTCGAAAACAGTCAAAAACGACAATTTTGTCAAATTCAAGGGCACGTAACTCTCTTCTTTCTGGTCAGATCACACTGAAAATCGAACTCATCCAAGATCTTATGGTCTCAAAGATTTTGTCCAATATTTGTCTTGATTGGTCAATAATTGAAAATTCTAGAGTGTAAACAAGGTCGAAAACAGTCAAAAACGACAATTTTGTCAAATTCAAGGGCACATTTAACTTTTGACTTTTTCGCCTGATCTGACTGAAAATCGAACTCATCCAAGATCCTATAGTCTCCAACATTATATCCAAGTTTTGTATTGATTGGTCTTGATTGATTGATAAATGTAGATTCTAGAGTGTAAACAATGTCGAAAACAGCCGAAAATGACAATTTTATCAAATTCAAGGGCACGTAACTCTTGTCTTTATTGTCAGATCACACTGAAAATCGAACTCATCCGAAATCTTATGGTCTCAAACATTGTGTCCATGATTTGTCTTGATTGGTCAATAATTGTAGATTCTAGAGTCTAAAAAAGGTCGAAAACAGTCAAAAACGACAATTTTGTCAAATTCAAGGGCACGTAACTCTCTTCTTTCTGGTCAGATCACACTGAAAATCAAACTCATCCAAGATCTTATGGTCTCAAAGATTTTGTCCAAGATTTGTCTTGATTGGTCAATAATTGAAAATTCTAGAGTGTAAACAAGATCGAAAACAGTCAAAAACGACAATTTTGTCAAATTCAAGGGCACATAAGTCTCGACTTTCTTGTCTTATCAGATTGAAAATTCAACTCATCCGAGATCTTATGATCTCCAACATTGTGTCCAAGTTTTGTCCTGATTGATTAATAAATGTAGATTCTAGAGTATAAACAATGTCGAAAACAGCCGAAAATGACAATTTTATCAAATTCAAGGGCACATAACTCTAGTCTTTTTTGTCAGATCACACTGAAAATCAAACTCATCCAAGATCTTATGCTCTAAAACATTGTGTCCAAGATTTGTCTTGATTGGTCAATAATTGTAGATTCTAGAGTGTAAACAAGGTCGAAAACAGTCAAAAACGACAATTTTGTCAAATTCAAGGGCACATAACTCTCGACTTTCTCGTCTAATCAGACTGAAAATTAAACTCACCCGAGATCTTATGGTCTCCAACATTGTGTTCAAGATTTGTCTTGATTGGTCAATAATTGTAGATTCTAGAGTGTAAACAAGGTCAAAAACGGTCGAAAACGGCAATTTTGACAAATTCAAGGGCACATAACTTTTGACTTTTTCGCCTGATCTGACTGAAAATCGAACTCATCCAAGATCCTATAGTCTCCAACATTATATCCAAGTCTTGTATTGATTGGGCAATAATTGTAGATGCTAGAGTGTAAACAAAGTTAAAAACAGCATTTTTCGTCATTCAGGGGCAGATAACTCCACACTTTCTGGTCCGATCTGGCCCATAATCGAACTCATCCGAGAACTTATGACCATACTTGTTTTGACAAAGTTTGGTCAAGATTGACTAATATTTGTGGATGCTAGAGTGTAAACACCAAATTGTGGACAGACGGACAGATGGACAGATGGACAGACGGACAGACGGACAGACGGACGACGGACAAAAAGCGATCACAATAGCTCACCTCGAGCACTTCGTGCTCAGGTGAGCTAAAAATTTGGTCACTATATCAACTGCAGATTTACTGTAACTTCATAATAAATTGTTCGTTCGATCATAGCCCTTCTAAATAGAATATTTTGTGGAAAAATAACTTGCATGAAAAGTTAAATTTTGTATTCAGCGACCGTTTTATTAAGCGGTCACTTTTGGGATTCCCCCAGGGTGGTCGCTTAAAACAAGATTGACTGTATTTAATTTTTTGTACGAAGTTCTCGGAAAATTTGCAAGATGTTAAGTGTTATTCTGCCTTTAAAAATCCTCCAATTTGGACCAGCTCAAATCCATGAGTTTTAACACTCATTTTTGAAATAAGGCCACAAAGTTTGACCTTTTGGAAATTAACCCACACAAAAACCTCTTACAAATGATGACACCTAAACCTTTCCAAAACAAGAAATTTGATGTTCGGTCCTGATTGTAAAGAAAGCATTGGTAAGGATTTAGAGAAAACTCTGATTACCAGCACATTCCTTTCATCTCAAAACTTTCCATACTTTCTAACAGCTTTCCCCGGTCTACATTCGAAGATAGCGCAGATAACAATTTCTAGCAAATTGAATCTTACTTAGTCTTTCTTGGTAGATAACATTGTGTGAAAGGAAGAAATTGCTTGAAAGGAACATTTTCTCCATTTTCCACAATGTTTGCCCATGCATGTTTCTTCAAGGGCATCAAAAACTGTCAATGTGTGGGAATTATTTTATTTGAGACATAGCTTATATCATATGCATCATCGTAAAACATAGACAAACCTAAAATGGATGTCATTTAGGAAAGGGTTAAATAATATTTTACATCCCAAGAATTTGGCGGATGGACAAGCATTATCAATGTACATGCTAGCTTAGAAGGGACCTTTCAATCTTTCCAAATTAATCAGGATATTGACAATGAAATAAGTCGATTCTTCTATTATTTCAATGTTTTCCCAAAGATAGATTGACCACAGGCATTATTTGGAAGACAACAAATGTGGGGATGGGTTCTTATTAAAAAATTACCCTCTTTAACCCTTTCCCAAACAAGACCTGGTTTTGATGTCCCTAGAAAAAATGGCTTGGGAAAACATTGAAACAAAAAAGAAACTGCTGATAACCAGCAGTTCCTCCTTTTGTCTCAATATTTTCTGTGCAATTTTTCACATAAATCCTATTGTCAATAACATGTATTTTGTCATTTGTGGCAGTTTCTGAAGTGGATCACCCTAAAATTGTGCCGTTCGGGAAAGGGTTAAAGCATGCATGCAATAAAATGTAGTCTAATCACCTGTTAGTTTTCATATCTTGAACTACCCTAAATGAGATATTCAACATAGTTAAGAATGATAAAAAGGATGAGTATTAGAATATCAATGGAAATGATCACACCAAAACAAATATAAACAAACTTTGACCACACCATTTTGTTCAAAAAGTTTGTTTGTATATGATTTCATGTTGCCTTTAACAAATTTGACTGGACATAAATGCAGGATTAATTGTCTATTGTACTGAATGATTGTGCAACTGTACTAATCCAGTATCAGCATGAAAAAACTCTGATCTATAACTTAATGGAATTGTTTCTTCATAAACAATGACTTTATATACTTGTATAGGTAAAAACACTTTTGGCCTTAGCAACATAGTTCAAAGAAATTTTTGTAGTGCTGAAAAAGTAACAGTACCAAAGGTTTAAAATGGCAATTGAGGCATCAGCATTTATTACGAACAGACTTGTGCCAACTTTTTGATATACAATTACACAAAAACTTTTCTACCTTCGAATGAGTTCGGTAAAAAGCACTTACGACCAAAAATTGAAGTTCATTAGTAAAACTGGCCAAGAAGATCAGATTTTCTCACATCAAACCTCTAGGCAACATTTTTCAGAACTGTTCTTAATACAATCATGAAGAAAGGTCAGAACCAGGTAATGTTTATGAAATGAAAAGCAAAGCTTAAGATAACAGGAGGTGATGACGTTTCAAAAAGAAACATTTCGCTAAATGTTCATTAAACCCAATGTTATAGTACTCATTGGAATCGTCTCATCAAGACGATTCAAATGAGTACCTACAACATAAGGTTTGAATTTGAAATAAAACTAGAATATCACTGAAAGTGATCATACCCCCCAAAAGCGCAGTTTTTGTGCATTTCGAGAAGTTGATTTCATTTGAACAGGGAGCTGTTCAATTGGGAAATAGAGCTAACAAAAAATCAACAGACCAAACAACACATGTAAATGTTGCAAAAAATACCAATTTTCAACAAAAGGACATAGCTCATTTAACAATCCCCATGCCCTGCCCTGCCATGCTGATATTTTTCAATAAACCAAAAATTCACAACCATGTAATGAAGACAGTCAATCAAGGTACATGCCTGTAAGATTTGGTTCAAATTGACCGTATAATTGCTTTTTTAAAGAATTTTCTCATGATTTCCTCAAGTCTGATAAGCCCTGCCATTACCAAATTTTTTGCAAATCAAACATTCACGAACAAATTTTGAAATAGGTCACCAAATGAACATTCCTGCAAATTTTGGTAACAAAACACAGAATAAAAAATTCACGATCAAGTTTTGAAAAGAATCATCCAAGGAACATTCCTGCCAAGTTTGGTAAGAATTGGCTCAGTGGTTAAGGAGAAGATTTTTGAAGAATTATCTGACAATTTCTCGAAGTTTCTCGATTAGCCCCGCCCTGCCACACCCACATTTTTTGATGAATCAAAAATTCATGAACATACATTGAATGCAATCACTCAAGGGACATTAGTGCCAACTTTAGTTCAAAATGGTCCATTAATTGATTTTTAAAGAATTTTCACATGATTTCTCTAAGTCCAATAAGCCCTGCCCTGCCACGCCCACAATTTTTAACAAATCAAAAATTCACGAACAAATTTTGAAAAGGGTCACCAAAGGAACATTCCTGTCAAGTATAGTAAGAATTGGCCCAGTGGTTAAGGAGGAGAAGATTTTTGAAGAATTATTTAACGATTTCTCGAAGTCGGATAAGCCCCGCCCTGCCATGCCCACATTTTTTGGCGAATGAAAATATCATGAACATACATTGAATACAATCACTCAAGGGTCATTCCTGTCAAGTTTGGTTCAAATTGGCCCAATAATTGATTTTTTAAGATTTTTCACATGATTTCTCTAAGTCCAATAAGCCCCGCCCTGTCACGCCCACAATTTTTGACAAATCAAAACTTCACGAACAAGTTTGAAAAGGGTCACCCAAGGAACATTCCTGCCAAGTTTAGTAAGAATTGGCCCAGTGGTTAAGGAGAAGATTTTTGAAGAATTATCTTACGATTTCTCGAAGTCGGATAAGCCCCGCCCTGCCACGCCCACATTTTTTGGCGAATGAAAAAATCATGAGCATACATTAAAAACAGGCACTCAAGGGTCATTCCTGTCAAGTTTGGTTCAAATTGGCCTAATAATTGGTTTTTAAAGATTTTTCACATGATTTCCCTAAGTCCGATAAGCCCCGCCCTGCCACGCCCACAATTTTTGACAAATCAAAAATTCACAAACAAGTTTTGAAAAGGGTCACCAAAGGAACATTCCTGCCAAGTTTGGTAAGAATTGGCCCAGTGGTTAGGGAGAAGAAGATTTTTGAAGAATTATTTAACGATTTCTCGAAGTCAGATAAGCCCCGCCCTGCCACGCCCACATTTTTTGACGAATCGAAAATTCATGAACATACATTGAATGCAATCACTCAAGGGACATTAGTGCCAACTTTAGTTCAAAATGGTCCAATAATTGATTTTTAAAGAATTTTCACATGATTTCTCTAAGTCCAATAAGCCCCGCCCTGTCACGCCCACAATTTTTGACAAATCAAAAATTCACGAACAAATTTTGAAAAGGGTCACCCAAGGAACATTCCTGCCAAGTTTAGTAAGAATTGGCCCAGTGGTTAAGGAGAAAGATTTTTGAAGAATTATCTAACGATTTCTCGAAGTCGGATAAGCCCCGCCCTGCCACGCCCACATTTTTTGGCGAATGAAAAAATCATGAGCATACATTGAAAACAAGCACTCAAGGGTCATTCCTGTCAAGTTTGGTTCAAATTGGCCTAATAATTGATTTTTAAAGATTTTTCACATGATTTCTCTAAGTCCAATAAGCCCCGCCCTGCCACGCCCACAATTTTTGACAAATCAAAAATTCACGAACAAGTTTTGAAAAGGGTTACTAAAGGAACATTCCTGCCAAGTTTGGTAAGAATTGGCCCATTGGTTAGGGAGGAGAAGATTTTTGAAGAATTATCTAACAATTTCTCGAAGTCGGATAAGCCCCGCCCTGCCACGCCTACATTTTTTGACGAATGAAAATATCATGAACATACATTGAATACAATCACTCAAGAGTCATTCCTGCCAAGTCTGGTACAAATTGGCCTGATAATTGATTTTTAAAGATTTTTCACATGATTTCTCTAAGTCGGATAAGCTCCGCCCTGCCACGCCCACAATTTTTGACGAATCAAAATTTCACGAACAAGTTTTGAAAAGGGTCACCCAAGGAACATTCCTGCCAAGTTTGGTAAGAATCCGACCAATGGTTGAGGAGGAGAAGATTTTTGAAGAAAAACCAACAGACGGACCAACAGACCAACAGACAGACCAACAGACAAGCTGACTCCTATATACCCCCCAAATTGAATTTGGGGGGTATAATTATTAGTCTTCAGTCCCTCCCACTTATCTATTGCTCTGGTAAAGCATGATAATACATGTACCTACCCTGAAAGAACAATAGCCACCGCATCATTCAGAACACTCTCTCCAAACACGAGTGCGTATAAAGTCATATCTACATTCAGATCATTGAAAATAGCCAGAACCGTTACTGAAATTAATCATCATAATAATTTTATTTTAAATCAAAACCCTTTGTTGTGGGTAGTGATTAGATCTGTCTAGAGGAGACAATTCAAAAGAGTATCTACAATATAGAGTTTTATGTACAGCTAGGGTTGATTCCACACTACCAGAAAAATAAGTGAAATCTATGATACTATAGAATGTTGGTTTTGAAAATAGAAAGAGACTGACATTGAAAATAGACCACCAAAAGGATAAAATGTTTCTTTCAAATCCTAATAAAACATTAAATGGGTATAATTACTTTTCTTTGCGATAAGTAGAATCACAATATTCCAAAAAGAAATAATAGTATTCAGAATTTCTAGAAATGTTGGAATCCCTACCTGGGTCTGTAGCTGAGATTATAGCTCCGAAGAAAAAACAATCATTAACTGTAAACTCTATAGGTAAAAATCTTGTAAACGCATACATCAACCCTCTGAAAATATACACATAACATTATGATTCAATATATCAGTACTGTTTTAAGCTGCAGTTACAAGGTTTTTGTTGAAAAGCAACAGTAGGATATCATCCTCTTCCTGATAGGGCAAATAAGTTAATATATTGATGCATCCAATGCTTGATACATTGATGCACCCAATGCTTTAATTGGTTAAATATTTTCTTAATGCCAAAACTACCTTATACTTTACAAGAACTTTTTCATCAATGTTTCCTTCGGACAAAACTATTGCAATTACTTTATTGGAGGAATTAAGGTTACACGAAGGATCAGAAAGCCTGCGTAATGTGAATAACAATTGTCGTCAGCAATTTCTTCCTGTTCATTTTTACTTTATTTTGTTATTGTTTTGTTTGTTTGGTTTGCTTTTTTTAAACAAAATTGCTTTATCTAAAATACAGATACATGAAAACTTTTGCTTATATAATATGTAAAAAGTAGTACGTACCCCACTGCCATGCATGATATGGTTGTTCCTATAAAGGCATACATTGTGATCGCTCCAAAATTCTTGAAGAAATGTTTCTGAAATTTAAAGACAAAACATAATTAAATATAATTATCTTACTCATCAGTAATACTGAATCATACTATTACATATTTTCTCCCACCAATAAATAAAAAGTTTTTTCATCAAAGACATTACATTTCTGATTTTTTAAAATAAATGAAATGGGATGTTTGTTTTGCATATTTTCAAATTTTAGTTATATATTAGCATATCACAAAATAAGATTCAATCACATCTTTTTAATGGTGATATTTTTTTTATCTTATTTCCTTATCCTTCTTTTCTAACTAATCCAATGTACACTTCCACACAAAGAAATAAGAATACTTACCCTTTTCATGCTATATCCTGCCTCAAATATAATCACAGGTAAAAATACATTGAAGAATATCTCTGGGTCAAATGTCACCTGCAATAAATGGTACAGAAATGATACATTTGAAACTCGCTTTGTTGACATTGGTTAAGTCGCATTTCTTATTAAGTCCAGTCAGCATCAAAATGTTAAACTTAAACAAAATTATTTTGAAACAAACAACTATATAGTGAAATATAGAAGAGAAAGGAGAGAGCCATGTTTATATAATGATAGACCAAATCATCTTTTTTAACTTGTAGTTTGCATAATATACTAAGCACAACAATATAGGGATATCGGAATTGGTTTAATATTTTACCACGAAATTTCCAAAATTTACTCAAATTTCTTCAATAAACTTGTTCCTCAACATCTTAAAGAACAAAAATTCAAAAGGTTTTCGGTCACACTATTACAGACTGGTTAATCCTCGGGCATATGTAGCAGTACCGTCTGTTTCGAAAATCGCATAATAGTGTCTATACTGCGTATACGACTTGTAGGGTCCAAATCTGTGTTTCTTGAGATTATCCCTATATTTGGATGCCTGCAAGTTTAAAGTGGTCCTGAAAGATTCCAGTGTGTTCAGATGCCAGTTATTTTCAATCAGTGAACTTAAAACCTTTAAGATTGCGAAAGAACGGAATAACATGCCGATCGGTTGCTTGGTCAATGCAACGGTCAACCCCACAATTATACGCTTTGTGACACAGCAAACTACAATACAACATTATTTTGGTAAACTGCAAGCTTGACCTTTCCTACATCTGCCAGTGTTGGCGGTCGGTTAGACGACAATGTTGAACCATCTTTACACAGCTAACAACTTGTTTGTGAATATGTACTGTTTAGTTTTCATCAAGAAATGCGGAAATCGCATGTGTATGCTCAAAAGTGGCCCATTTGTGATTTTCAATGCTAACCCCTCTTTATATATACCTATGTTATGAAATCAACGACATGTGACTGCACAATAATTTCCCACAAACCAAAAGTAATAATAGTTTTATCAAAAAAAGTATAACAGCTTCCAATAACCTTAAAATTTTAATTTCTATTTATCATTGAGTTTCATTATCCCTATATTGTTGTGCTTAGTATATATCCAGAGCTAAAGATAAAAGGGGGTAATTGCTTCATCGGGAGGATTCCAACGAGTACCCATAACATTTGGTTTGGATTTGAAATAATAAATTTAAAATCCCTTTATGCCCTTTGAATAATCTGATTCTTCTAAGTACTTACAGTTTTTTCTAACGGTGCCTCTTCTTCCACTTCTGTGACTATCTTATCTAGTGTATATTTTATAATCTTTAATTCTGTGATATTATGAACTTTTTCTGAAAAGTTTATGAATATAGCCTCTGGTGGGCTATTCTTGGTGTATTCCTTTGTTAAGTTTGCATGCGCTGTTGATTCTATATCTGGCAAGCTTGTGTAGCGTATAACTGCACCAACGATCAACCCTGGAACGAACAAAATATTGTCATGTTCTAAATTGTTGTCACAACATTATAGAACAACATTGTTGTGACGACATCTTAAGCCTTTCCCCCAAAAAAGAATCTATACCTTTCATATTTGCAAGAATCTACAGAAGAAAAAATGAATGATATGGAATTAAAAAAATGTGTATGTTACAGTCCTGAAAATATTAAGGCAAAAGGAGAAAATGCTGGTTAGCAGCATTTTATTCTTTTTCTTCAATGTTTTCCCAAGCCATTCCTACTGAAGACATCAAAACCAGGTCTTGTTTGAGAAAGGGTTTAATCAAGCTGCAGTTACAACAAATTCAAAGATGACCAATGATATAAAAAATATAGCAATATTGCTATAAGATAGCAAGTTTCTTCAAGTTTCTCTATTATAATCTAAGCTCTTATCTTAACCCTATTCCAAACAATAATTTGTAGCTTTTAGTGCTTTACTAGCAGAGGTGAAATTTTTATTGATAGCACTAAGCAGTGGCGGATCCAGAAGGGGTTCTGGGTCTCAAACAAACCCCTTCTGTAGCCTTAAGTAGAATTAGTTCATTTTCAAACGGATATTCAGTCCAATTGTGTTATACTAGGAAGGGGAACCCCTGGTGTCAGGGCTGGCAATCGACCGGTCACCCGGTTTGAACCGGGCGGCTTTAACCAGTTAAAACCGCCCCGGTCAATACTCCAAGTGGTCGATTGGTGGTTGATTGGTGGTCAATTGAAAAATTTTAAGGGTCAATTGCTAAATACTAATGGTCAATTGAAAAACTGTAATGATCAGTGATTCTTTTTGTTTTGGATTTTTTATTATTCATATTCTTGAAATTGAAAAATTGACTGTTTCGACCCTACCAAAGGTACTCATCAGGTTGATTTTGTCATCACTAAGTACACTATAACAGTTCCAGATAGGGTGTTTTGGCTTCATTTTGATACAACTGGCTGGTGTGCTTATTTAGTTACAAATCTGTCCTGCAGCAGATCCAGGTTTTCTGAGAAAGGGGTTGGAACTAGCTGCGATATTGTAGCCACAAACTTGATGATGGGTATTGGACTATTGGTTTGTGAAACTAGATCAAAATTTGAATAAGTTTTGGTTACATTAATGCAACTAGGTTGGAACATACAACTGGGGGTACCCTATTATTATACAAATTTGACGGAGTTTCCATATCATATTGAAAACAATCAGAAGTCATTGATTCGGTCGGCACAATCCATTCAGCCAATCAAAAACGTTGTCAGTCATAAAGTGCTGACCTGCACTCATTCGGTGGAGGTGAAAGCTTCGGTCTTTTTCGTTGAAGCATTACCAACTTTCAGCATTAATTATCTTGACGACTATGCCTGATTATAAAAAATGTGTTGGTAGTTAGAAAGTTTAAAGAAAGAGTTTTGGTTATCAATTTTAACGATGGATTTTTTAAATATTCTGCCTCAAAAACGGTATCCTGTAACGATAAAGACCGAGGAAGTACCCTCGATGAAAAAATTAAAGTGAGGCTATGACGTCATGCCGACTGATTCTATAGGGGGCTTTGTTTAAACTCCTCTGTCTTCCCCCACTGTACAGCACAGTGTTTTACACAGGGTTTTCCACACGAGATAAGGATCAATAGTCCAATCTTATAAATTGGATGATAATGAACTCTACAAAACTCAATCAAAAGTTCCCAAGTTCTACGCTATAGCTTGGCAACCAACCACTGCTCCACCCAAATGTCACTTTTGAAAACATGTACAAATATTGTTGAAAAATTGGAAATCTTTTGCAAACAGCTTAACCATCCTATGTCAAGCTTTTCATTAATTCCAACTCTTACCATAAATAACTGACAACCCAGTTTCGTGTACAAATCGGAACCGGCGATGCTTGAATAACCAAACTGTCAAAATTGTCAGCAATAAAAGACCTAACAACATTAAAATGGTCAAACTGTCCGTTTTGTGTTTGTTTGTGACAATTTCTTCTTCTTCTGTGTCGATCGCTGGACCGACCGGAATGTCCGGAACTTGTGCCATAACGACAGAATATGTTAAAATTCCTAGTTGAAATGTCAAAAATTTCTTGATCGACTCCATTTTGGAAAATCACGCCCCCTACACGGTGGCGCAGAATATTAGCTAATCGTGCGTTCTGCTAGATGATTCAGGGGCGTGATAGCGCTGAATCACTTTTATTTACGGAATTGCGACAAATACAATCCAAGATACTCTTGGTGGAAGAAACGACGCAAAGAAAATTCACTCAAAAAATGCTTTTTTAATCTTCAACAATTAGCTCATGTTTGAAGACAAGGCTATGCCTAAATGCAGTTTAGCCAGCATCAATGTTACTCTGTTGTAAACCGTTTGGCAATACCTTCCCGTTTGGCAATTTCAAGGTATTGCGAATCCGCTCGATCCATTTGGAAATGGGAAGGGGGCGTGGCAAAGTAGTTCCTTCTACAATACCATGACATCGTATCCTATTACATTCTTCAAATGTAATGTTTTTAAAAGTGGAAACTATCAAATAAGCTTAAAATCGAGTTGTATGTGAAATAAGAGGTGGTGTGATATGATACGAAGTCTTATGTTGCCACGGCCGCTTTTGTGACTAAAGATGCATACCTTTTCCCCTGAAATAACTTATTTTAATATCTATGCCAGAGAAAATCTTTTCAAAACAAAGAGAACAAATGAGAAACCAGTGGCGGATCCAGAGGTGGTTCGGGAGGGGGGGGGGGGTTCAAACGAACCCCCATATGAAGCCTAAAACCAGTGGCGGATCCAGAGGTGGTTCGGGAGGGGGTGGGTTTCAAACGAACCCCCATATGAAGCCTGATTATTTTATTTTCATGCAGAAATTTAGTCAAAAGTGTGTGATACTAGTAAAACGAACCCCCCTTTGTGTACTAACGAACCCCTTCACATAAATCCTTGATCCGCCGCTGGAAACTGGTGATAAATAGCATTTTCTCCTTTTTCCACTAATATTTTCTATGCTAAAGGACTATTTCAATTTGAAATCTCGACAGTAGGTTGAGATTCGTTTTGTTCCTTTTTACTTTCATATGTACATGTTTCACTTTTTAGCAATTTTAAATTACTATGGGTCAATTCCATTCAATTAAAAATGCCTAGAGATTAACCCTTTCCCAAACAAGACCTGGTTTTGACATCCCCAATAGAATTTGCTTGGGGAAACATCGAGACAAAAGAAGAAACTGCTGATAACCAACAGTTTCTCCTTTTGTCTCAATATTTTCTGAGCATTGTTTTACACAAAAATGAAAATTATCAGCATTTATTTTGTCATCTGCAATGGCTTTCAAATTGGATAAGTCCAAAATATTGTCGTTTGGGAAAGGGTTAATACATATTTCTAAAGATTCTTCTTCTTTAACATTTTCTTGCGACATCTAATTTTGGGGATACCTAATCTTCTGCTAAATTAAAGCCAGCAGCTAGAGCTCAGATCTTAAATAACTTCAGACAAAATTAAATGGGTCAGACATGTTTGCGATGTGTACAAAGTTGCGTTTGGCTATTAGACTTGTAGCAATATTCTGCCTAATCCGAGTCTTCTCTGATGTAAATACGCTCTTTGATATTTTGATTTTTCGCTATTTACATCAGAGAGCGTTGCTCTTTGAAAAAATCAAGAAGTTCGCAACAAATTGTTGCGCATCGTTTACCGTCCGATCTTAAACGCTATTGTTAAAACCCCTGATGATATCGATAAATGAACCATTTATTGTTATGGCTGCTGAAAAAATTACGACCAAAAAGTATTTCTAAAAGGTTAATAGGCAATGTTTTGCAACAACCCTCACCTGAGCAGCCTTTGTTTACCTTGACCTTCCATTCAAAACCAATGGTTATACTCATCCAGCAGGCCGATTTGAAATGAAATTTTTGGTCAGGTATGACAAAAAATGATTTATGAATCTATACCCTACAGTGTTTTACCGAGTGATTCGATATGATACACAAAAACAAAGCTTCAAGTTACTTGTAACGTTACCGAACTTTCCGCTGTTTTCAAAGAGCAACGCTCTCTGATGTAAATAGCGAAAAATAAAAATATCAAAGAGCGTATTTACATCAGAGAAGACTCAGATTATATTCTGCCTGATCGCCGATGAGTAGTCACCAACTCTTTATTGACTTTATTGTATCCAAGAAATACCACTGTTTGATCTGTTGATTTTCGTTGATCGATTACTAGTTTATGATAATGAATAATAACAAGTTTAGAGGTCTTTAATCGCCAAATAAAAACCGATGTCTGACAGACTACATGTGTAGGTAAAAAGTAAGGTGCTTAGTGCCGAGGTATTTGCCTTAACATGTAGTTCAGAGCAGAGAGGTTTTTATTTGGCAAATAAAGACCTCTAAACTTAATACCGTATAGCACTTTATTTCTGCGGGGACTTTATTTCTGCTTTTTCTGAGGTCCTGGACGGCACCGCAGAAATAAAATCCGCAGAATATTAACCCTGGATGTAGAGGTTGATATTGTTCTACAATTTTAGTCAGTAGGTGAACAAGTTAAACACTTATCCCTTGATGCAAAGCTCAATGTCATAACAATGGAGTTCTTTCCCATTCAAGAATAGTGTAACTACAGCTTTAATTTAGGTGCAGATAGGACATTTTTGTTCATTCATAAACAATGATTAAACAAGTTTGACGGATTGGTAACAGTTTGACATGTCTTTACTTTCACACATATATGAATACGACATTGTTACCCATAACAACTTTATCAGTGACTGGGAAAGGCCTGCGCCATGGGCCATAGTCACATTGAAATCCCAAATGTCACATTGTTTTAGTCAATGAGTGGGTCCTTGTCCGATTGAATTTTGTTGTAGCCAAGAAAGGAGAAATTTTACTCTATATTTGTCACATCAGTTTTCAAAATGTCACATTGATTTTCTAAGAGGATGGGCCATTGTCACATTAAAAAAATGTTTAACAAAATCACTGCTTTATAGATAAATGAATGGGATTATACCGGTAATCCCTTAACCATCACAGAGTAATTGGAATGTTTTGTAAGCACCGTCTTTCAAAATATGTTTCATACAGACTAAAACTGATTTCATGGCACAGAAATAAAATTTTGAATTTGGCAAAGTGAGAGACCGCAGAAATATGTTCCGCAGAAATTGAATTTGGCCACTTTCAGGAAAAACAGCAGAATTTGGACCCCGCACAAATAAAGTGCTATACGGTATTATCTCCATTATAACACAATTAATTAGAAAACACACATTCGAAATGTGTTATTTTGTGGAAATTCTGCCATGATCTAGTTTTCGGCGTAGGAAACACATTGGCGGTTTAGTGACATCATTGATGATGTCATTTGACATTACCTTGACGCCACATGACGCTGTGGCACATACACAGATGCCTTGTCAAGTGAGTCGGGACTCCATGTCCGGGAGTTAATGTCACAGCCCTTGTGTCTGCGCAGGCGTCGCTTCGAGTCTTCAGGGGGTTACAGATAAACGTTCTGACGCCCCGGCGATGTGGTACTGGCATATTTTTTGTAGAATCAGAGATATTGTCTTAGATTAGTTGGCGGTAGGCCTACAGGGAAGACTGGGTTTATCCCAACTGTGCTGCCTCGTTAAATAAAGTCTTTATTATTATTATTATTATTATTATTATTATTATTATTATTATTATGTTGTTGATTGATAGAGGCATTGGTCAACAAAACAGAATATTTTCATGATCGAAAGCGTGTCAGCCAATATAATTTCTGCTAGTTAAAACCATGTGGCAGTGGAACGTTCCACCAAATGTTTACGATGTTGCAGGCATAAGTTCGGATTAGGAAACAAATTTTAATGATGTCGCTCCAAAAATTCCAATGTCGCATGATTCCCAATAGGGGTGGACTACCTTAATTCAATTATCAGCAATCTATTAATAAGTTGGCAAAGCTGACATGAATCATTCTACCATTATGTCAGCAAAGCCATAAGCCATCAAAGCAGAATACCAGAATAGAGCCATTAATCTGACAAAGTACAGCCTATATTTGCAACATGTTCATAAGGTAGTCCATCCCTAATGAGATTCATGCGACATCGGAATTAATCCGGCAATGTGGTTAAGATACAGCATTGCAGCATTCCATCACCATATGTTAACGACGTCACACAAATAAGTTCGGATTAGGTAACATATGTTTACGATGTTGCATGAATCTCATTAGGGATGGACTACCTTAATTCAGAATGATATCAGCAATCTATTAATAAGTTGGCAAAGCCGACATGAATCATTCTACCATACATGAGCAAAGCCATAAGCCATCAAAGCAGAATACCAGAATACAGCCATTCATCTGACAAAGTACAGCCGACATTTCCAACATCTTCCTAAGGTAGTCCATCCCAATTGAGATTCATGTGACATCGAAATTATTCCTGCAATGTCGTTTAACATGCAGTTGTGGAACGTTTCACAGCGGAATAATATCAATGTCACACATATCAATTACGATAACGTTACAAAGTTTAACAACGTTGCTCAAAAATTCTGAAGGTGCATGAATCTTATAAGGGGTGGACTACCTTAATTCTATTATCAGCAATCTATTTATAAGTTGGCAAAAAACGATATACACTTTTATCATTCTACCATATGTCCGCAAAGTCATAATCCATTAAAGCAGAATACCAGAATACAGCCATTCATCTGACAAAGTACAGCCGACATTACCAACATGTTCTTAAGGTAGTCCATCCCTTATAAGATTAACGCAACATCAGATTAGTATTCCAGTAATGTTAACTTTCAGCCGTGGAATTCTCCACCACTGCATGTTAATGATGTAGCACATATAAATTTGGATTAGGTAACAATGTTTACAATGTCGCATGAATCTCTTTAGGGGTGGAGTACCTTAATTCAATCATCAGCAATCTATTGTTCAGTTGTAAAAGCCGACATGTAGCATTCTACTGTACATCGGTAGAGCCATAAGCCATCAAAGAAGAATACCAGAATGCAGCCATTCATCTGACAAAGTACAGCCGACATTTCCAACATCTTCCTAAGGTAGTCCATCCCAAATGAGATTCATGTGACATCGAAATTATTCCTGCAATGTCGTTAACATGCAGTTGTGGTACGTTTTACAGCCGAATAATATCAATGTTGCACATATCAATTTGGATAACGTTACAAAGTTTAGCAATTTCGCTTGAAAATTCTGAAGGTGCATGAATCTCATAAGGGGTGGACTACCTTAATTCTATTATCAGCAATCTATTTATAAGTTCATGTGGCAAAAACGACTTACACTTTTATCATTCTACCATATGTCGGCAAAGCCATGATCCATTAAAGAAGAATACCAGAATACAGCCATTCATCTGACCAAGTACAGCCGATATTTCCAACATGTTCTTAAGGTAGTCCATCCCTTATAAGATTCACGCGACATCAGATTAGTATTCCGGTAATGTTGTTAACATTCAGCTGTGGAATTCTCCACCACTGCATGTTAATGATGTCACACATATAAGTTTGGATTAGGTAACAATGTTAACAATGTCGCATGAATCTCTTTAGGGGTGGAGTACCTTAATTCAATCATCAGCAATCTATTGTTCAGTTGAAAAAGCCGACATGTATCATTCTACTGTACACCGGCAGAGCCATAAGCCATCAAAGCAGAATACCAGAATACAGCCATTCATCTGACAAAGTACAGCCGACATTTCCAACATCTTCCTAAGGTAGTCCATCCCAAATGAGATTCATGTGACATCGAAATTATTCCTGCAATGTCGTTAACATGCAGTTGTGGAAGGTTTCACAGTGGAAAAATATCAATGTGGCACATATCAATATGGATAACGTTACGAAGTTTAGCAATGTCGCTCGAAAATTCTAAAGGTGCATGAATCTCATGAGGGGTGGACTACCTTAATTCTATTTTCAGCAATGTATTTATAAGTTGGCGAAAACAACAAACACTTTTATCATTCTACCATATGTCGGCAAAGCCATGATCCATTAAAGTAGAATACCAGAATACAGCCATTCGTCTGACAAAGTACAGCCGACATTTCCAACATGTTCTTAAGGTAGTCCATCCCTTATAAGATTCACGCGACATCAGATTAATATTCCGGTAATGTTGTTAACATTCAGCCATGGAATTCTCCACCACTGCATGTTAATGATGTCGCATGTATAAGTTTGGATTAGGTAACAATGTTAACAATGTCGCATGAGTGGAGTACCTTAAGTCCTTAATTCAATCATCAGCAATCTATTGTTCAGTTGTAAAAGCCGACATGTATCATTCTACCGTACATCGGCAAAGCCATAGGCCATCAAAGCAGAATACAGCCATTCATCTGACAAAGTACAGCGGACATTACCAACTTCTTCCTAAGGTAGTCCATCTCAAATGAGATTCACGGGACATTGGAATTTTTTTGGCAAATGTTGTTAACATGTGGCTGAGGAACTTTTCGCCGAGTAATGTTTACAACGTTGCACATATAAATTCTGATTACATGACAAATGTTAATAATGTTGCTCGAAAAATTTTGAAGTTGCTCAAAAATTAAAGTTTTAAATTACGCCTGTTTTGATAAAATTTCGCCTCCATTTCATTTTACGCCTTTAATTTCCGTCACTACTATACACAGTGACTAAGGCGTAAAGTATAAATCTGCCACTGTTACAAGCGTAAATTGCCATTTACGCCTCATTTACGCCTGTTTTCCAAGCGGAATCCGCCTCTTTTTTTCGTACAGGATCTTCCATGTGAATCTCATTAGGGGTGTACTAAAACATCAAAATTTATATGAAGGGACAAAGTTGGGACTTGACAAACACTTCAATTTTTTCAGGAATATTGACTCATCTTATGTCGACACGTCAGTTTGGATTGAAATGTTCTCTCACCAATAGTATCACAAAAACCAATTCAAGACTCTAGCTGCTCTCTCACTTAGATGATTCACATCCATTGGTGGGATACAAATGACTTAAATCAAATAGCAAAAATCTGGCCAAGCCGGTGTATATACCCACAATTTCTGAGTATAACTTGATAGCCCATAACTGGTCAAGAAGACTTTGCAAACTTTTTGACTGGTTGGTTTGTCTTAAACTTGAAGTCAAAACATGCTGATGCACCATCAATCCTGAAAATATATATAAGCCCTATTGTATAAATACATTTCTTTGCTGGGGCCATCCATCAATTGATGGCATGTTGCCAACTCCCAAAGTTATCTTCGATTCCACAAAAAATTGTTGTTGCCCCATTGCTGGTTTCACATTCCATATGTTTATGTGACACAAAAGCATAAGGTTGTGCATGATGCAGACTTTTCACTATAGTCTACAGCTATATATGATGTGAAGACTGCCCCGGATTATTTTTTATTGTAAATGTTGTTTAATGATGCACAGACTGTTTACAAGTGCATGATGCACTGACTGTCCACCCCAAGCTTAAATTATACAGGCTATGCGTGATGCACAGCTTATGCTTGTTACAAGCAAATTCTTAATTTCCCATAATGTTTTCTAACTAGAAAGTGGACAGAAAGTTGCAAAATTTCATTGCAATTGTCATCTGCAACTTCCTTCAATAGGCACCCTACGTATTGAACAAAATTTTTCAGTTAATTTGAGAGAGAGTTATAACTTAAATTATTTGTTTCCTTGTTATCAAGCATGGAAAACTAAGTTTGAAATTCCTGAGTCCTTTTTCTATCAGAGGCTTTCGTTTGTAAGGTGCTTAAAACCAATTAGTAAATTCTGGGAACACATTGATAGGTGCATAGGCCTATAGAATACATTTGAAATTTGTTAGTTTTCATAAAATAAATGTCTTATGCCGTTCGTAGCTGTGCTAGGTAACTTGAAACACCAAGTGAGTTCTGTCGAAATTTCCCAATAGATCGACAGGCTTAATGAGATAATTATGCTCTAATATTAGTTTTTCCTATTGTATTTATTGAATAAAAATCTTTTCTGACCTTCTTTTATTCTTCGTAAAAGAATTAAAGGGTTTAAGTAACAAAGTATAGCTAGTTCAGTGTCGTACTTTCCGACCTTCCCATTTTAAAATGGGGCGATCGGATTAACAATTTTAAAATGGGGATATGCCCATTTTAAAATGGTAAGTATTGCCAAACGGTTTACAACAACTCTCAAATGGTTGCTAAAGACCACGAGGAAGCTATTGGAGAACAACATGGTTCCTGGCCAGACTGCGTGTATACGCAGGCTGATCTGGAACCATGTTGTTCTCAAATGCTATAGGATCGTACTAAATGCAAACCGCAACCATTACTAAAACACAACCCCAACCTTTTGACCCGGTACTGTAATAATCACATGTGCGTGATTTTTATTTTCCGCATGGTATATTACTTCCGCTTGGCATTTTCTTTCCGTTTAGAATAAAATGAAGATATACATAATAAAAAAAAGTTTTGCAACAAAATGTACATATCTGTAGTAACCAAAATAGTTTTGTTTTAACATAAAATCAAACGTTTACACAATAGATTGTAGCTAGAGAACACAAACAGATGAATTTTATACCGCAATCGCGTGCGTCTCGTACTCCAGGTGCGCATTTCCGGTTTTCATGTCTGCCATGGTATTCATGTGTATGGAACATAGTTCTAGAAAATATTTAGGTGTGAACGTAATTGTCTTTGCCCAGCATAAAAAAGGCCACTAAATAGAATTTTCTGCAACGCTGTGGGACTACGCCATGGACTTACGTTAGAAGGACGTTATATCGCTAATGTGTTTCTACGTGGCAGAACCGGCGAATAAGATGCCTTTTTGAATTTTGCGCATCTCAAAGCATAAGTAACAATTTGAGGATGCTATGTGAGCCAATTTGTGTGGTTTGAGATAGTCCCGGTCAAGGACGTCGTAGAAAAGGCCACGAGAAGATGACCGTCATAATTTCGTTACGTCACGGCAAAGATGTTCCTTATCAAGACCAAAACTTACGAGTGGCTTCCACAAGAATTTCAATATAGAGTATCCACACTTACCATCCGTGATCGTCTCTACAGATAAACGATTACTAGACGTTGATCATACGTTGTAATTTCCCTGACGTTACACCATGAACGCAGCAGACTTGACTGGTATAGAGTCCTAAATGCTTTAAGCCAAATTAAGCGTATACAACACTGATGGACTCCCATTATCATCCATTTCTTTCTGATTTGTCACCCATAGAGCACATACGGTGCATTTAAGGAAGACGTGTGCGTGATCGTACTGACGCGAATGACGTTCAATCTCTTGATAAAGTAGTGAATGTTGATACTGTGTACAAACAATTTAAGTGGATTAGAAAACTTTTCACGGTTGTTCTTGCTTGAAAATGGCCGCACAGTCCATACCGAATTCTATTGTAACTTTTTATTTTGACCCCTCACCTACGTCAAGACAATGTTTCTAACACAATATTTAACGTTACCACAAAGCGACCTTTGAATGTTCTGCGTAAATGCATATGCTAAAATATATATAACGGTTGTGAAATAAATATCACAGAAAATACATTTTTTCAATTAACAAAGTCAGTGTTGCTAAACTTTTTTTACATGGTATATATAGTTGGATTCGCTTTGCAAATGTTGAGATTTTAAAGGATTTATAGCTTTTTAAATATTTTAATGAGTTGATATTATAATTTCGGTCAATTAACCCTTTCCAAAACTGCAAAATTTTAGGGTGATCCAAATTAAAAGCTGCTGCAGACGACAAAACTGATATTGATAAAGATAGGTTTTGTGTGCATTATAGCATAGAAAATATTGAGGCAAAAGGAGCAAATGCTGATTATCAGCGTTCTTCTTTTGTGTCAATAACGTTTCAAAAGCTAATTCAAATAGAGACTCAAAACAAGATCTTGTTTGATTTAGGGGTAAATAGTGTTTTCGGATTGTACATTTTCAATTTGATTGCCTTTTTTGTTAAACTATGAAACTGGGATAATTTATTCGCCCCAATTAAAGAGGCCAAAAAATCGCAAATTAATTGTCTAGAATAGAGGCATCGGATGCATTTAAGCGCTTACAACAACTGCTGAGCGTTTAACTCTTTATAAAAACAAGTCCTGGTGGTGTAATTCATTTTTTATATACAAGAACAATAACTAAATAAATAAGTGAAAAATGAAATGAAAAAAAAATATTATGAAGCATGTCCCATTTAAGTAGCATTGTTACGTTATGCACCAACACACTATCTTGAGTAGTCCAGAGACATAGATAAACATTGTTATTATATGTCTCTGAGTAGTCTGTGTATTGTATGGTGGAAAAGGCGTTTTAACAGCGTCAATGTGACCTTATATGGTTTGAACGCACGAGCGCCGTAGGCCCGAGAGGGGGAAGCACGAGAGGGAGTATACTCGCTCTTAACCATTTTCCAAATGTCAAAGTTTTAGGGTGATCCACTTCCAAAAAAGCCAAAAATGACAAAATGGATGTTATGAAAGATTGCATTTGTGTAAAATATGGCAAAGAAAATATTAAGACAAAAGGAGAAACTGCTGGTTATCAGCAGTTTCTTCTTTTGTTTCAATATTTTCCCAAGCCCTTTCTATAAGGGACGTCGAAATCAGGTTTTGTTTGGGAATATGTTAAGGTGGTTCGGGTGTTCCTCCAGAGAAATTATGGTTTTGTAAGACTTGTTTTCGTGCATTCTATGTGATTTTCAGACATACAAACGGATGTGCATATTATGCGTGATGGGCGCTCCACCCTTGTATGATGGATGATCTGTTTTCGCGTCAATGTGACCTTGTGGTTTGCACCAACATAATTCTACATGATACATGATGGATAACCTGTTTAAGAGTCAATGTGACATTGAGGTTTGCACCAACATAAATCTATACAATACACAGTGAATGACCCCGATTAAGTGTCAATGTGACCATGTGATTTGTACCAACAAAATTCTATATGATACATGATAGATAACCCGTTATATTGTCAATGTGACCCTGTGGTTTGCACCAACATAGTTTTATATTATACATTGTGGATGACACATTTTAGTGTCAATGTGACCTTGTTGTTTGTACCAACACAATTCTGCATAAGACATGGGGGATGATCAGTTTTAGCGTCGATTTGACCTTGTGGTTTGCACCAACACAAATCTATGCAATACATAGTGAAGGACCCTTTTTAACGTCAATGTGACCCTGTGGTTTGCATCAACACAATTCTATAAGAACTATGAAAGATGACCCGTTCTAGCGTCAATGTGACCTTGTGGTTAGCACCAAAACAAGTATATATGGTAAAGATGGAAGACCCGTTTTAGGGTCAATGTGACCTTGTGGTTTGCATCAACACAATTATATTTGATAAATGCAGGATGAACCGGTTTAGCCTCAATGTAACCTTGTGGTTTGCATCAACTCAATTCTATAAAAATCATGGCTGATGACCCGTTTTGGCGTCAATGTGACCTTGTGGTTTGCACCAACACAATCCTATAAGAATCATGATGGATGACCCGTTTAATCGTCAATGTCACCTTGTGGTTTGCACCAACATAATTCTATATGATATATGGTGGCTGACCAGTATAAGTGTCGATATGACCTTGTGGTTTGCACCAACACAGTTCTATACATAACATTGTGGATGGCCAGTTTTCAAGATCAATGTGACCTTGTGGATTGCACCAACACAATTGTATATGAAACATTGTGGGAGAGCCGTTTTAATAGTGTAAATCAGCCATTCCACGAAAATTGACCCATTTACTGAAAATGCATGTCGCCGACCTTCATTGAATTATTTAACACCTTTATCAATCAGGTACAATAAAAAGCAAGATATTTTTTATCAAGGGACATAATTTGCAATAAAATAGTATGATTTGTAAGTTATTCAAACGATTTTATGAATGTGCTTGCTTGTGTTGAATATTGCAAAAACGTCAAAATGTTGATGTCGCCGCACAATTTTTTGTTCTAAACTACCGTCCAAATCAGTCCTTTTTTGACTTAGACTTTGTTCTCTTGGACATTATTTTCCCAAAACCCTACTACAACGACTAAATTAAGTATGACTCCATCATCATACATGTACTAGAATTTAAACATGTTTATTTGTATGTCGCCAGATTTGCCTATGTGACCGTAACGAACTTTCAAAGGCATTAGAGAAAGCCAACTTTTCTCTCAATTTGCCGTTTTTCAAACTAGTTTGGTCCGAGAATGGCTAAATTTAACTATCAAAACCCTAAAGTTTATGAATATCTTATTTTTTCTTCACTACAGCAAAGAACATGGACAAATAGAATTTGTCGCATTTCGTTTACTATGCTTCCGTTACGTCCCTGTAGCCTACAATAATGTACGGACATTCCTATATCTGTCAAATTTTGAAAGAGTGGCTGCCAAACTGTTGAATTAGAGGCGAGTTTCAAGTATAATCAAGAGTATGAAATATTGAGAGGCTTGAAAGTCTTTTGGTCGCTATGCTTCCGTTACGCATATTTTTCCATAACGTACTTCAAAGGACGCCCTGAGTGAAAATAACAGGAGTATTTCAATACAGTGAACAATATAATACACTGCAGGTATCAAAGATTCATTATATCGGCTACTGCAAGTAGAAAAATGGAATGTTGTATGTGAAATTCGACGTAGAAGTATGTAAATATAGTATTATACAAATTCATTTCCAGATTAGCGATACCAAACTTCTTTATTTATGCTCGATTCTTTTTTAATTTGACTGGCAAAAGCTGGAATCTCAAACAAAAGACAAGGTAATGCGGGATTTACGTATCTACCCTTTTTGTTTTACGGTCAAAATAAGTGTTACGGAGCATATATTATTTGGTGGAAGCATGTCCTGGATATTAATGAGATTTATTTTGTTGGTTAATTGAGTTTGCATGAATCAAATACGATTTTACATTTCCGTATAGTTAACTTGTGTCTAAATAGTGCTTATTATATCATGTTTTGCCACATATGCTATAAGAAAATGTTACGGAAGCATATATTTGGGTAAGCAATTTGTGCATAAATTACGATACATAAAACATATTGATGTAAATTGTTTATAATTAAATCAGAAAGAATATGAAGTAGGAATACTAACAAAGCCGCTTAATTGTGTTCATCTGTGAATTCACATAGTAATATTCCGTTACGAAGAATAGACTCTTCGTTACGGAAGCATATACTATATTTTATGGAAGATTGAACATATACTGCTATCTTTGGGCAATAGATTAGCAAACATACCCCCTCAGGTTCTGTCTAAGCATGTTACGCAACACCTTTGAAACACTTTGTGGCTTCACAAGTAGACAGACATGGTTACAGCAGCCTCTTGATTATTGCAAGTAAAACACAGAGTTGTCTGGGCCACACAATATGCCCCTTTTGGTCCTAACGCCATTTCTAATTTCTAATTCCACCATTAGACATTTTATAGCTTTGTACTGGTTAGTCTTAGAAAACCCGCATACATCGCTGTTGCGGCAAATAAAAGAAGACACAAACCTTTCCTTTTCAATTGGGACAGACGATAATGTTAACGGGGATAATTTTCTGCAAACGTGGCTTGCAACTAACTTGTCACAATTTAGTCCCCAAGTTTCAGGAGCAGGTATGTAGGGTGTATTTTCCATTCTTTTCTGTAATTCTGACATTGAAGTAACATACCCCAAGGCTGTGTTGTTGCACATTCTCTTTAGTTTTCATTAATCCTGATATCTTTTTCCCGAAACTAAACCTAAATATTTGTATTGCCGGGTCTTGAATAGTTTGTGAAGAAATGGCTTCTCTATATTTCTTTTCCGAAAACTGGTGTTCCCTTTTACTAGGTAATTGGCTAAGCCAAATTACACCGCTTTCTCACCACCGGAATTACAAATACTGATCCTCTGACACAAGTTCACTCGCTAAAAGCCTAAACCTTGTGCCAACCATGGCCAATCCAATCACCAGGGGGTATGGCAGTCTAAGACGCTGTGATATTAGAAATCAAGCTTTGGACCTAGTCAAAGTGACTGTCCCATCCCAACATTTTATTCTACTGCCATTTCGTTTGCTACATTTTTTTGTCAGAATCAACATTCATCTACTTTCAGAATTCGTCTACTTCAACTTGATCTACAATATATCATACATTTTTCATTACTAGGCCTACATAATGCATAATACATTATAATTTTTATTTCAATATTTTGATATTTATGCATTTTTCTTTAATTTCCTGTCAATAAATGGAATAATTATGCTTGACACCAAATTGTATCAAATGATTCATTTTTATTTTTTCACTTTGTAATTTACATTTTAATTGTATTTGATGGAGTTATTTGTTAACGATTTTTGAGAGCCATATTTTTATTTAGGGATATATGATTCGTATGAATAACCAATTTACTTTAAAATAGTATGTGTTCTTATAGAAACAATTTAATTAGAAATATAAGAAATTCAGAAGAAAAGGGGACGAGTAATTGCACACTTACGGAAAAATGTTCAATTTAACACCCCTTCAAATTGAAACATCCTTACAAATTTACACGACCAATGCACACAAAAGTCATGTCTTGCACACCATCGAATTATATATATTTCTAAATAAAAAAAAAACCCGAAATTCATATTTTAAAACATGTTCATAGATTAAGAAAATCGACGCACTGTTTTTTTAACAAAAAATAAGATATCATACTGAAATATAAAGAAGGCAAATTTAGACGAAATGGAAACGGTATACAAAACATGAGTAGACAAGGTGGCACTGGTTTTCAAAATAGACGAATTGGGAGTAGTTGTTATTGGTTGGTTAGTTGTTGTAGACCAATTGGAATTAAATCCTAGAAATTGTTCACAGACTATGATAGTGGTAGATGGTTGGCGACTTTGTGATGCATATACAGACATATCTGTGCAGACTGTTTTTCCCGATGCTGACAATGTTATTGTTACACTGAGTGTGATTTTAAAGAAGACCAAATGTACCAGTTCGGCATTTTTGCCAATGATATTAATAGTTTAAGGATACTCAAAGAAACGTCTATTGATTCATTCGTAGTATTGAATTTAGTATTTTTCATACCAATTTGTTGTTTCTTTTTTGTAAGAACCTATACGTTTAGCGTTTAAAGGTTTTTTTAAATAAATGACACTCATGGTAATAAGGTTATGGAAATTATATATTTTCCGTAACACAAGGGTCATTTTTTCCACGATCATACATACTAAGAAATGAAAGCTCGAGAGCCAGATGCACTGGAAAACATAATCTGAAGAGACATAACTGTCGGAATATTTACTTTTAACTTTACGTTGCAAGATCGCTTCAAAAAGAATACAAACGATCACAAACACTTTTAAAATGCTCGAATATTGCGTTAAACAGTGAAATACTCGTTTTGATATCACCACATAGGGTTACAGCTGAATTGTTATCATTTTGTCCTTGTAAGTTGTGCAAATGGTTGATGATGGTCAAACAAGCAATCTTTTTGATGTTGAGTTGTAACATTGGCCACAGCTCACGTTATATGTAACTCGAGTTGCTTTATATGCTCCGTAACAGCTAGCTTATAGTGGTATATTTGAAAATGCGATAACTCAGCAGGATTTAAAATGTTGTGGGTAAAATTTTAACCATACATTGTAGACACGTGACGCTTTATTTTAACATAAAAATTGTGCTCATGCAGAAAAGTTCATTTTGCAACATTTTCGTTTTTGTAAATGAGCCAATTTTCGTGGAATGGCTGAAATGTGACATTGTGGTTTGCACCAACACAATTGTATATGTAACATTGTGGAAGAGCCGTTTTAGTGTAAATGTGACCTTGTGGTTTGCATCAACACAATTTCATATAATAGTTGGTGAATGACCCATTTTAGCGTCAATGCGACCTTGTGGTTTACACCAACATAATTCTATACAATAGATGGTTGATGATCCGTTTAAGATAAGTGTGACCTTGAGGTTTGCACCAAAACAATTATATGATAAATGGTAAATGACCCGTTTTAGTGTCAATGTGACCTTGTGGTTTGCACCAACACAATTCTATATAATACATTGTTGATGACCCGTTTTAGCGTCAATGTTGCTTTGTGGTTTGCACCAACACAATTCTATACATAACATTGTGGATGACCCGTTTTAGCGTCAATGTGACATTGTAGTTTGCACCAATATAATTCTATATGATGAATTGTAGATGGCCAGTTTTAAGATCAATGTGACCTTTTGATTTGCACCAACACAATTGTATATGAAACATTGTGGAAGAGCCGTTTTAGTGTCAATGTGACATTGTTGTTTACATCAACACAATTCTGTACAATACATGGTGGTTGACAAGTTTTAGCGTCAATGTGACCTTGTGGTTAGCACCAAAAAATTATATATGGTACACGGTGGATGACCGGTTTTATGGTCAATGTGACCTTGTGGTTTGCACCAACACAATTATATATGGTACACGGTGGATGACCCGTTTTAGGGTCAATGTGACCTTGTGGTGTGCACCAACAAAATTCTATACGATACATAGCGGATGACCCGTTTTAGCATCAATGTGACCTTGTGGTTTGCACCAACACAATTCTATAAGAATCATGGCTGATTACCCGTTTTAGCGTCCATGTGACCTTGTGGTTTGAACCAACAAAATCCTGTAAGTATCATGATGGATGACCCGTTTTTGAGTCAATATGACCTTGTAGTTTGCACCAACATACTTCTATATGATATATAGTGGATGACCAGTATAAGCGTCGATATGACCTTGTGGTTTGCACCAACACAATTCTACACATAACATTGTGGATGACCCGTTTTAAATAGCGTCAATGTGACCTTGTGGTTTGCACCAACACAATTCTATATGATAAATGGTAGATGACCTGTTTTAGCGTCGATATGACCTTGTGGTTTGCACCAACACAATTCTATACATAACATTGTGGATGATCCGTTTTAGCGTCAATGTGACCTTGTGGTTTGCACCAACACAATTCTATATGATAAATGGTAGATGACCCGTTTTAGCGTCAATGTGACCTTGTGGTTTACACCAACACAATTCTATACAATAGATGGTTGATGATCCGTTTTAAGATTAGTGTGACCTTGAGGTTTGCACTAAAACAATTATATGATACATGGTAGATAACCTGTTTTTGTATTGTATTAACCGTGTGGTTTGCATCAACACAATTTAATATGATACATGGTACATGACCCGTTGTAGTGTCAATGTGTGGGTTTAATCAACATAATTCTACATGATACATGTTAGACAACATGTTATAATGTCCAAGTGACCATGTGGTTTGCACCAACATAATTCTATATGATACATGATGGATATCCCGTTTTAGCGTCAATGTGAGATTGTGGTTTGCACTAACACAATTCCGCATGATACACGGGGATGACCAGTTTTAGCGTCGATGTGACCTTGTGGTTTGCACCAACACAAATCTTTAGAATACACAGTGAATTACCCGATTTAGTGTCAATGTGACCTTGTGGTTTGGATCAACATAATTCTATATGATACATGTAAGATGACCCGATATAATGTCAATATGACCTTGTGATTTGCACAAACATAATGCTATACAATACATGCATATTGGATGATCCGTTGTAGCGTCAATATCACCTTGTGGTTTGCAGCAACATACTTCTATACGATGCATGGCCAATGACCCGTTTTATCGTCAATGTGACCTTGTGGTTTGCACCAACACCATTCTGTACGAAGTATTGTGGTTGACCAGTTTTAGCGTCAATATGACATTGTGGTTTGCACCAACACATCATATACGAATTATGGTGGTTGACCCGCTTTAAATAGCGTCACTGTGACCTTGTGGTTAGCACCAACACAATTCTATACAATACATTGTAGATGATCCGTTTTAGCGTCAATGTGACCTTGTGGTTTGGACCAACACAATTCTATACGATACATAGTGGATGGCCCGTTTTAGCGTCAAAGTGACCATAATTGTGGTTTGCTCCAACACACTTCTATATGATACACAGTCGATGACTCGTTTTAGTGTCAATGTGACCTTGTGGTTTGCATCAACACAATTCTATACAATACATAATGGATGACTCCTTTTAGTGTCAATATGGCCTTGTGGTTTGCACCAACACAAATCTATACAATATACATGATGGATGGCACGTTTTAGCGTCAATGTGGCCTTGTGATTTGCACCAACACAAATCTATACAATACATTGTAAATGGCCTGTTTTAGCGTCAAAGTGACCTTGTGTTTGCACCAACATTAACCTATACAATACGTAGTGAATGACCCGATTTAGCATCAATGTGTCTTTGTGGTTTGCACCAACAGAAATATCTAAAATATATTATGGATGACCCGTTTTCGTGTCAATGCGGCCTTGTGGTTTGAACCAACACATTCTTATATAATACGTGGAATATGGCCGCTTTCAATGGCAGAATGATCAACACATTTTTATATAAAGATAGCTAATGACTCGTTTCAGTTTGACCTGGTGGTTGGCACCAACATATTTCTATATAATATATAGTAGGTGGCCCATTTTAGTGTCAGTATGACATTGTGGTTTGCATCAACACATTCCTATATAATACATACTAAATGGCTCGTTTAAGTCGATGAAAAACCTTGTGGTTTGCATCAACACATGTCTATATAATACACACAAGATATGGCCCATCTTATTGGCGGTATGATCTTGTGGTTTGCACCAACACATTCCTATATAGTACATACTAGATGTCCCATCCTAGATGGAGTATGACCTTGTGGTTTGCACCAACATATTTCTATATAATACATAGTAGGTGGCCCGTTTTAGTGTCAGTATGACCTTGTGGTTTGCATCAATACATTCCTATATAATACATACTAAATAGCTCGTTTTAGTCGATGTAAAACCTTGTGGTTTGCACCAACACATGTCTATATAATACCCATAAGATGGCCCATCTTATTGGCGGTATGGTCTTGTGGTTTACACCAACACATTCCTATATAGTACATACTAGATGTCCCATGTTAGTTTTAGTTTCAGTATGACCTTGTGGTTTGTACCAACACATTTCTATATAATATATACTAGATGACCCATGTTAGTGTCATTATGACCTTGTGGTTTGCATTAACACATTCCTATATAATATATACTAGATGGCTCTTTTTAGTGTCAGTATGATCTTGTGGTTTGCATCAACACATTTCTATATAAAACATAGTAGATGGCTCGTTTTAGTTGTCAGTTTGACCTTGTGGTTTGCACTAACACTTTTCTTTATAATACATTGTAGATGGCCTGTTTTAGTGGCAATATGACACTGTGGATTGCACCAACACATTTCTATATGATACATAGTACATGGCCCGTGTTAGTGGCAATATGATCTTGTGGTTTGCAGCCTTTAAAACGGACCATCTAATGTGTATTTTATAGGAATCTATTAGTGAAAATCACCAGGTTACTGTGTTGCTAAAGCGGGCCATCTTTCATGTGTTATATAGAAATGTGTTGCGGCAAACCACACGGTTATACTGCCGCTAAATCGATATATTTATTATGTATTATGTGTCTATAATGTGTTGCCGCAAACTACAAGGTCACATTGACACCAAAACGAGTTATCCGGCATGTATTATATAGAATCGTGTTGGTGTTAACCACACGGTTACAATGACTTAAACGGTTTATCTACCAGGTATCATATAGAATTGTGTTGGTGCAATCCACAAGGTAACAAACACTGAAACGGTTTATCTACCATGTATCATATAAACTTGTGCTTGTGCAAACCACAAGGTCTAACAACAACACTAAAACCGTTCTTCTACTATGTATCACATTGAAATATGTTAGTGCAAACCACACAGTCACACTGATACGAAAACTGGTCATCTACCATGTATGATATAGAATAATATTGGTCCAAACCACAAGGTTACAACAACACTAAAACGGTTCATCTTCCATGTATCATACAGAATTGTGTTGGTGCAACCCACAAGGTCACATTGACACTGAAGTGGTTTATATACCATGAATTATATAGAATTGTTTTGGTGCAAACCACAAGGTCACATTAACACTAAAGCGGGTTATCTAAAATGTATGATATAAAATTGTGTTAGTGCAAACCATACAGTCACATTGACACTAACACGGGTTATATATCATGTATTATATAAATTTGTGATTGTACAAACCACGAAAACTGGTCATCTACCATGTATGATATAGAATAATATTGGTCCAAACTACAAGGTTACAACAACACTAAAACGGTTCATCTTCCATGTATCATAAAGAATTGTGTTGGTGCAACCCACAAGGTCACATTGACACTGAAGTGGTTTATATACCATGAATTATATAGAATTGTTTTGGTGCAAACCACAACGTCACATTAACACTAAAGCGGGTTATCTAAAATGTCTGATATAAAATTGTGTTAGCGCAAACCCTACAGTCACATTGACACTAACACGGGTTATATATCATGTATTATATAAATTTGTGATGGTACAAACCACAAGATCAAACACAAATTAAACATCAAACCGTAGAGATCAGCCCAGTCGATTTCCGCACATGAGAAAAGGGACGAATACGACAACATGAAGCGCAATCTACGCTGAATCATCAATCCTTCGGTCCAAGAACGATCAGATATTGGAACAAACTCCCGACCCAGATCGCAGACATTGAGACGAAAGACGAATTTACAGCTGCCTTCAAGGACCTAGTAAGGGGCGGCTCTTTCGTCTTCAGCGCGTAATTCCACCGACGCATGTATAAAGTTTTAACCTGTACATATGATATGTATTTTAACTGTGAAGGATGGAGGCTGTCTCCCCCTTCAACACATGTCAACACTACAGTCAGATATGACCCTGACCCTACCAAGGAAGACGAAGACGGGGCCACAACAAAAATTAAACGGGACATCTACCATGTTTTATAAAAAAAATGTTGGTGCAAACCACAAGGTCAAATCGACACTAAAGCCGGCTATCTTCAATGTATTATAGAGACTTGTGTTTGTGCAATTCTCAAGGTCACTACAACACTATTAACGTAATTAATCTACCATGTATCATATATAATTGTGTTGATGCAAACCTCAAGGCCACAACAACACTAAAATGGTCCATCTGCCATGTACCATATAGAATTGTGTTGGTGCAAACCACAAGGTAACAACAACAGAAAAACGGGTTATCTACCATGTATCATGAAGATTCGTGTTGGTGCAAACCATAAGGTTACAACAACACAAAAACGGGTCATCTATCATGTATCATATATATTCGTGTTGGTGCAAACCACAAGGCCAAAACAGCACAAAAACTGTTTATCTACCATGTTTCATATAGATTCGTGTTGGTGCAAACCACAAGGTCACAACAACACAAAACGGGTTATCTACTATGTATCATATAGATTCGTGTTGGTGCAAACCACAAGGTTACAACAACACAAAAACGGGTCATCTACCATGTATCATGAAGATTCGTGTTGGTGCAAACCACAAGCTCACATCAACACAAAAAACTGGTTATCTACCATGTATCATATAGATTCGTGTTGGTGCAAACCACAAGGTTACAACAACACTAAAACGGGTTATCTACCATGTATCATACAGATTCGTGTTGGTGCAAACCACAACGCCAAAACAACACAAAAACTGTTTATCTACCATGTTTCATATAGATTCGTGTTGGTGCAAACCACAGGGTCACAACAACACAAAAACGGGTTATCTACCATGTATCATATAGATTCGTGTTGGTGCAAACCACAAGGTTACGACAGCACAAAAACGGGTCATCTATCATGTATCATGAACATTCGTGTTGGTGCAAACCACAAGCTCACATCAACACAAAAAACTGGTTATCTACCATGTATCATATAGATTCGTGTTGGTGCAAACCACAAGGTTACAACAACACAAAAACGGGTCATCTATCATCTATCATGAAGATTCGTGTTGGTGCAAACCACAAGGTTACAACAACACAAAAACGGGTCATCTACCATGTATCAAGAAGATTCGTGTTGGTGCAAACAACAAGGTTACAACAGCACAAAACGTGTCATCTACCATGTATCATATAGATTCGTGTTGGTGCAAACCACAAGGTTACAACAACAGAATAACGGATTATCTACCACGTTTCATATAGATTCGTGTTGGTGCAAACCACAAGGTTACAACAACACTAAAACCTTTCATCTACAATTTATGATGGAGATTCGTGTTGGTGCAAACCACAAGGTTACAACAACACTAAAACGGGTCATCTACCATGTATCATATAGATTTGTGTTGGTGCAAACCACAAGGTCAAAACAACATAAAACTGGTCATCTACCATGTTTCATATAGATTCGTGTTGGTGCAAACCACAGGGTCACAACAACACAAAAACGGGTTATCTACCATGTATCATATAGATTCATGTTGGTGCAAACCACAAGGTTACGACAGTACAAAAACGGGTCATCTATCATGTATCATGAACATTCGTGTTGGTGCAAACCACAAGCTCACATCAACACAAAAAAATGGTTATCTACCATGTATCATATAGATTCGTGTTGGTGCAAACCACAAGGTTACAACAACACAAAAACGGGTCATCTACCATGTATGATGGAGATTCGTGTTGGTGCAAACTACAAGGTCAAAACAACACAAAACTGTTCATCTACCATGTTTCATATAGATTCGTGTTGGTGCAAACCACAAGGTCACAACAACACAAAAACGGGTCATCTACCATGTATCATGAATATTCGTGTTGGTGCAAACCACAAGCTCACAGCAACACAAAAACGGGTCATCTACCATGTATCATATAGATTCGTGTTGGTGCAAACTACAAGGTTACAACAACAAAAAAAAACGGGTCATCTACCATGTATCATATAGATTCGTGTTGGTGCAAACCACAAGGTTACAACAACAGAAAAACGGATTATCTACCACGTTTCATATAGATTCGTGTTGGTGTAAACCTGAGGAATACAACAACACAAAAATTGGTTATCAAGCATGTATCATATAGATTCGTGTTGGTGCAAACTACAAGGTTACAACAACACAAAACCGGGTTATCTACCATGTATCATATAGATTCGTGTTGGTGCAAACCACAAGCTCACAGCAACACAAAAACTGGTTATCTACGATGTATCATAAAGATTCGTGTTGGTGCAAACCACAAGGTAACAACAACACAAAAACAGGTCATCTACCATGTATCATGAAGATTCGTGTTGGTGCAAACCACAAGGTTACAACAACACTAAAACGAGTCATCTACCATGTATCATGGAGATTCGTGTTGGTGCAAACCACAAGGTTACAACAACACTAAAACGAGTCATCTACCATGTGTCATGGAGATTCGTGTTGGTGCAAACTACAAGGTCACATTGGTACTAGAACGGGTCGTCTACCATGTATCATGAAAATTTGTGTTTGTGCAAACTACAAGGTCACATTGACACTAAAACGGGTTATCTAGCATGTATTGTCAACCCAAATTAACCCGGAACAACTTAGTTTTCGTGTGCAACGTCCGTTAGTTGAGCGTCTTCACAAAACATTGTCAAAGTGCGGTCATTACATATGCAGATGTCTCGGGTTAATCTTGCTGGACAATATCTTATAGAATTATATTGGTGAAAACCTCATTGTCACAACAACACTGCGACGGGTCATCTACTATATTATGTAGAATTGTGTTCTTGTAAACCACAATGTCACAACGACACTAACAATCTACCATGTATTTTATAGAAATCTGTTGATACAAACCACAAGGTCACATTGACACGAAAGTGGGTTGTCTTCCATGTATAATAAGGAATTGTCACAAAGTCACAACACTAGGACGAGTCATCTACCATGTAACATTTAGAATTGTGTTGGTCCAAAGCTCAAGGTCACAACAATGCTAAAACGAGTCATCTATCATGTAACATTTAGAATTGTGTTGGTCCAAACCTCAAGGTCACAACAACACTAAAACGAGTCATCTACCATGTAACATTTAGAATTGTGTTGGTCCAAACCTCAAGGTCACAACAACACTAAAACGAGTCATCTACCATGTAACATTTAGAATTGTGTTGGTCCAAACCTCAAGGTCACAACAACACTAGGACGATTCATCTACCATGTAACGTTTAGAATTGTGTTGACCAGTGCAACCCACAAGGTCACGACAACACTTAAACGGTCCTTCTACCATGCATTATAAAAAAAAATGTGTTGGTGCAATCTACAAGGTCACATTGACACTTAAGCGGGTTATCTTCAACGTGTTATAAAGAATTGTATTGGTGCAATCCACAAGATCACATTGACACTAAAGCAGGTTATCTTCCATGTATTATAAAGAATTTTGTTTTTGCAAACCACAAGGTCACAATGACACTAAAGCGGGTTATCTACCATGTTACATAAAGAATTGTGTTGGTGCAAACCACAAGGTCGCAAAGACACTAACAAGCGTCATATACCATTTAAAATATAGAACTGTGTTCTTGAAAACCACAAGGTCACAACGACACTAACACAAGTCATCTACCATGTAAAATATAGAACTGTGTTGGTACAAACAATAAGGTCACATCGACACTTAAACGAGTCATCTGTCATTTTTATATAGAAACATGTTAGTGAAAACCACAAGGACACATGCCTACTTCTACTAAAACTGGTCATCTATTATATATCATATAGAAATTTGTTGGTGCAAACCATATTGATTAACCTTTCAAATGTGCTGTCTGATCAAACTACATACTTTGTTATGGTTGCTACTGGTTGTGTAGGGCTAAACCAGGATCCCAAGGAATTTGTGGAAGGCTTCACTACAAAGAGGAGATGCGCATATTGTCGGGGTTACCTGGGTCGACCATTAAATTCCGAGTTACTGCCCATGATTGGTGAAGCTATATACGTAGAAAGTAATATTCGTTTCCGCACTGTTCCTTGGAAACCATACGCACTATTTCAATGAAACTTTGTGGAAAGCTTCACTACGAAGAGGAGATGCGCATACCGTCGGAGTTATCCGGTTTGACAATTAAATTCAGAGTTACTGCCCATGATTGGTGAAGCCATATAGATACAGAGTAAACAAAATACTTTCGGCGGGGGATATCAATTCAACGAATTTGCTTGTTAATAGTCTTTTCTTTGTCAAAACTTTAAGAAATAAATCTTAAAAACGTTTTGTTTTTTGCATTTAGTAACTTTGAATCTTGACCCTTTACTAGACAACAAAATTTCGGACCGGTACAAATGGAGAGATACTGGGCACTGACTGGTAACAAGCATTAATTACTAGTAGTACATTTCCCTTCAAGCTCTGAAACATTTTATGTTATAAACTAGGTAGGTTTGATGATGAGGATGATGATGATGCAACAGTCACCGTAATATGACCGGAAAATTGTTGTCGACAGTTTGCAAGTCCTCTTGTTTGACCAGCGCACCTAACCATGAGTTCCTGCAGGGTATTGTTTGCACCTTTTCAAACAACTAGAAATATATCACTTAAGGTGATAAAATACCCCCGCCACTACATTTGTCAGGACAAGTATGTTTGTCGGCAAATAGTAATGACTCCAAAAATAGGCGCAGCAGAGTATCAACTCTTTTTCACTGCACCCCTCTACAATGAGATCTATCCACCTGTGAAGTTTCATCATTCTACCTTTAATTGTTTTCGAGTTATGCTCTAGACAAGATTTGTACGCCGACGGACTGACAGACAGATGGACGGACAGACAGGCTGATTCCAGCACATCCCCTAAACATTAGTTTTGCGGGCGTATAAAATCCAATCTTAGCCACAGCTGCCTATCCAATTTAGATGATCCGAACACAATTCATCCATTGGTAAAACACAGAACTTGTCAAAAGCTTTAACCCATTACCTCACAGTGACTCCTTTTGACTCCCCACAAGATAATGGCTTTGGAAAGCATTGTGGAAAATGACTAAATAGCTTGTAACAAGCTGTTCCTTCATTTCCCACAATGTTTCTACGTAAAAAGATATATCGTCGATGTAAATGCAAAACCTCGTATGTCGATTCTTGCGATTTTCAAAGTACAAACTTGTATGCCCAGTTTACACAATTCGCGCAGGTTTTGAGAAATTTATACTGCTCAGCATTAATGACACATTATTTGCGAACAATACGTCAAAATTTCAAGTAAAACATTTCAGTTAAGGAAAAGTTATTACACTTTTTTCCCTCACCTTTAAAATTGTCCAACAAAGTGCCATGGTCACAATATACGCCGCCCCAGAGACTAAGTTTTAAGGGGGCATAACTCAGGCAAAAATCAATGAACCATAAAATCCTTTCTTCATGCACATCTACCAATTGAGGTGATAACATTGACCAAGTTTCAAGAAGATCCAGCCAGAAACTTAGGAGGAGTTGCGTTGACAAGAAAAGTGGACGGACGTACGGACGGATGGACAGACGAAGAAGATGACGCCAATATACGTCCGCCTCCGGCGGCGTATAAAAACGTGATACGAGGTTTTGCATTTACAACGACGATATATAAAAGTCCATTCACTTAAAATTGTCGTCTACATCATCTTTGGACTAGTCTTGAATTTGGCTGTTTGGTAATGGGTTAAAGTAATTGATCCAGCTCAGCCTCGACTCGAACCAGAGCCCCGGAATAGATATACTCAATCAGAGCAATGGATTAGAAGGGATGAAGATATTCCATATTTTTAATTTCAAATCCCAACCGTATGTTGTGGGTACTCATTTGAATAGTCCCGTCACAATATAGGGTCTAATGAACAATCTATGAAATAGCACTTTCTTTTCTCTCAATGTTTCCAAAACACAGGCCCGTAGGAACAGGGGGGCTAGGGCTAGCCCCCCCCCCCCCCGAATGTTGGCCAAAAATGTCAACATTTCTTAATTTTACACTGAATTTTTTGGGAAAATCCAAATTAGCCCCCCCCCAATATTCAGGACAAGGGCTTTAGCCCCCCCCCCCCCATATGAAATTGCTTCCTACGGGCCTGAAACCATCTTTTTACACAGGTTGTAACAACCAGCTCTTCTTTGGGAAAGGAGTGCATGTACTTACAAACCCTGGTTTGACTAGGCTCTATATGGTAGCAGGGCTTATTGTATGCAACAGATAAGAGTGGGTGCAACCATTCTACTTTTGTTATTTCAAATTCAAACCATATGTTGTGTGTATTCATTTGAATCGTCTCGATGAGATGATTCCAATGAGTACCAACAACATGGGTTTTCATCTACAACTTATGAAATATTGCATATTGAAAACCAATTACCCATCTTATCTGTAGTTCTATATAACAAAACAACACAATGAATTCATATTCAGATAGTTTATTTCAAACTAAAAAACAATAATCCATAGAGGACTCAACAACATGACTTTCATTATTTTTCTACAATAACGAAATTATTTTGTTCATAATTGCATTGATTTTTAGACACATTTCTCAGTTGCCTATAACATATATTAAAATCATCACAATTAATCACATTACTTTACTATTCTTTTGCGATTATCTTTCCCATCGATTAGTTCTCTAGAGGGGATGAGGCCTGGCTGCCCAGTCAAGATCGTAGTCTTCCTATCCACACCTTACAGTCGAAGGGGTCCATATTTGGCAATCCTACTGCCTATCCTGATAATATAATATTTTTGTTTTAATGTGCGTTCAGAAATTCCCAATGTCGTTTTGTTCTGTAGACTTTTTCCTGGTAATAAGCTGGTTATATGGTCACCTGCAAAGAGATAAGCACAAAATTCAGTTGAAAAATGGTGTAGCAAAGTACTATATTACCATTCCAAATTGACAAAATTTTAGAAAGGTGTAAATTTCAAAGATGCACTTCAAAATGAGTTTTTATCAATTTATGTAATCATGCATTAATCCATTAAAAAATAAATACATTTTAGACTGGTCCAAATACAAATACATGTATGGTAAAGATAACAATTTCAAGTAAACAAGAGGCCCATGAGGGCCTGAATCGCTCCACTGGCTGAAGTAAAAGAATTATCTCATGACTTTCTGTAAACCTCACACTGCAAAATCTTGAAAAGGGTCACCCAAGGAACATTTCTGCAAAGTTTGGTCTAAATTAGCCCATTGCTTTATTTTTAAAGAATTATTTCATGGTTTGTCTAATTCTTATAAGCCCAATCCTGCCAAGCCCACATTAATGGACTAATCAAAATTTCAAAAACAAATTAAGTAAAGGGCTGCCCAATGAACATTACTGCCAAAATTGGTCTACATTGGCCCATTAGTTGATTTATATAAAATTATTTAGTGATTTCTCCAATTCTGATAAGCCCACCCTGCCACGCCCACATTTATGGACCAATCAATATTTCACAACAATTTAAGTATTGGCAGAATCAATGGTTCATTTTTAAAAAATATTTTGTAATTTTTCTAAGTCTGATAAGCCCCGCCCTGCCACGCCAACATTTATGAACCAATCATAATCCTTTGAACAATTTAAGTAAAGGGTCACCCAGGGATCATTCCTGCAAAGTCTGGTCAAAATTGGCTGAATGGTTGATTTTTAAAGAATGACTTTGTGATTTTTCTATGGCTGATAAGCCCCACCCTGCTACGCCCAAATTTATAGACCAATTATAATCCTTTGAACAATTTAAGTAAAGGGTTACCCAAGGATCACTATTGCAAAGTTTGGTCAAAATTGGCCAACTGGTTTGAGAGGAGAAAATTTTTGAAGAATTATTTTGTTATTTCTCCAAGTCTGATAAGCCCATCCCTGCCACGCCAACATCAGGATTTCACACACAATTTAAGTAAAGTGTCACACAAGGTACATTTCTGCCAAGTTTGGTCAAAATTGGCCAAATGGTTGATTTTTCAAGAATTATTTTGTAATTTTTCTAAGTCTGATAAGCCCCACCCTGCCACGCCCTCATTTATCGACCAATCAAAATTCTTTGAACAATTTAAGTAAAGGGTCACCCAAGGAAGGTTTTTGCAAAGTTTGGTCAAGATTAGCCCAATGGTTTGAGAGAAGATTTTTAAAGAATAAGTTAATGCACGCACGACAAACACAACGCCATGACAATAGCTTGCTGGCCTTCAGCCAGTGGAGCGAATAAAGTTGGAAATTTTTGGTCTATCTGTGCAGAAAACATTGTGGATAATCGAGAACTTGTTTGCTACGAGCAATGTCTTCATTGTCCTCAATGTTTTCCAACGCTTTAGGTTGTCAGGCATAAAAATGCGACATCATTTAGGAATGCCAATTGTTAATGAACAGAAACAGTATGTTAACCTAAGATAATGTGTATTATTCAGCAAATTCATTCTCTGTCAATGTCAGGCTTTGCAATTAATATCTACCTTAATCGGGGTGGAAGTTTGTAAAAATGGACTCTGCCCAAACAGTTGAAATTTGTCTCTCATTATGATTAACCCATTCCTAAACGACAAAATTTTAGAGTTATTCAATTCGAAAGCTGCCACAGACAGCAAAACAGATATTGATAAAAAATTGATGTGTGTATCACATTATGTTATCACTTTTATTTTGATTTGGCTTCAATGTTCACATGTAGCTATTTTCCCCAGAAGCTCAAAACCAAGATACTCAAACCTCATCTTACAAATATTGGTAATATGATATCATTCTCCATTTACCTCCAGTATCAGTTGTTCTACCAGATCATCCACATTTCGATTCTGTTTTCAAGTCTGAAAAGACATGCAATGACACACATTTTAGTTCAATCCATAACAGGAGTTGTCTGTGGACACCGTAGCTCGCCTATACAGGAGCTAGTCACAAAAACACCTTAACTCCAAGGTCAAGGTCATGGTCTTAAATGAAAGGTCTTGGCAGTAGATAACCAAGGTCAAATATCGTGGTTCCAAATGAAAGGTCTTGGCAGGAGTTATCCATGTGTGAAATATCAAGGCTCTATCAATCATAGTGCATGAGATATTGGCCATGTTAAGTTTTTTTTAAAAAGGAGGTCACAATCCAAGGTCAAGGTCACTAGGACAAAGGTCATGGTCCCAAATGAAAGGTCTTGGCAGGAGGTATCCATGTGTGAAATATCAAGGCTCTATCAATCATAGAGCACGAGATATTGGCCAGGTTAAAGTTTTTTTAAAGTAGGTCAAACTCCAAGGTCTAGGTCACTAGGTCAAAGGTCATGGTCTAAAATGAAAAGTCTTGCTGAGAAGTATCCATGTGTGAAGTATCAAGGCTGTATCTGCAAAAATGGCAGAGTTATAGGCCAGATTAAAGTCTTTTAAAAGTAGGTCAAACGTCAAGGTCACATGGTCAAAGGTCATGGTCCCAAATGAAAGGTCTTGCAGGAGGTATTCATGTGTGAAATATCAAGGCTCTATCTGTAATAGTGCATGAGATATAGGCCAGGTTTAAATTTTTTACAAGTAGGTCAAACTCCAAGGTCAAGGTCACGAGGTCAAAGGTCATGGTCCCAAATGAAAGGTCTTGTCGAGATGTATCTATGTGTGAAATATCAAAGTTGTATCTCTAATAGTGCCTGAGATATAGACCAGGTTAAAGTTTTTCAAGTGAAGACTCGACGGGATGGGACACGACGCCGACACTAGGGCTGTGACATTAGCTCCCCGAACATAAAGTCCCGGCTCGCTAAAAATGGCCGATTTATAGGCCAGGTTAAAGTTTTTGAAAAGTAGGTCAAACTCCAAGGTCAAGGTCACTAGGTCAAAGGTCATGGTCCCAAATGAAAGGTATTGGTGAGAAGTATCCATGTGTGAAGTATCAAGGCTGCCTGTGTGAAATATCAAGGCTGTATCTCTAATAGTGCCTGAGATATAGACCAGGTTAAAGTTTTTGAAGACATGACGCCGACACTATGGCTGTGACATTAGCTCCCTGGACACAAGGTAGCTCGCCTATACGAAAGCTTGTCGCAAAAAAAGGAGTCCGCTATCAAAGGTCAATGTCACTAGGTCAAAGGTCATAGTCTCAAGATCAAGGCATGGGGTATCAATATGGTCATGGTTCCGAATGAAAGGTCTTGGCAAGAGGTATCCATGTGTGAAATATCAAGGCTCTATCATGAATAGTGCATGAGGTAGGCCTATTGGCCAGGTCAAAGTTTTTAAAAGTAGGTCAAACTCCAAGGTCAAGGTCACTAGGTCAAACGTCATGCTCCCAAATGAAAGGTCTTGACAAGAGGTATCCATGTGTGAAATGTCAAGGTTGTATCTCAAACAGTGCCAAAAATTTAAATATAGACCAGGTTGAAGCTTTTTTTCAAGTAAACAGGTGAAGATGCGATGTGACGTGGACAGTAGTGCTGTGACACTGGCACCAGAACTGCAAAAAAATTGTTTGTTTTTATCGCTAAAGTCTATTATTGAGACAATAATAGACTTTAGCGATAAAAACAAACATTTTTTTGCAGTTCTGGTGCCAGTGGGCTGTGACATCAACTCATCGGACTTAAATTTCCGGCTCACTAAAAAGGAATTTCAGGATGACAATTCTTGTTTATGTTTATCATAATCCGGTGGAAAATATTGTTGGGCTTTAGATAATTATTTATCCCACCAAACCATTCTGAATCCGCCAATGCTGACAACCAGAATTTTCTCCTTTTGACTATTTTTTTGTTTGCTTTATTATGCATACTGCGAATCTTGATCTAGAATCTACATCCATTCTATCGATCTATAACAAACTAATCAATTATCATGGTACGATAGTTTTTTTTTTTTATGGTATGAAATGATTTAGGTGCGAAACGGGTTTAATTATTTGTCGATTGCTCGTTTGTTTCCTTTGGTAAAATGGACACATACACTCAAAAATGTTCGCAAGACAATTGTTCTGTATACCAACCCGTTAATTTTCTATTGACCCGGTCGGCACAATTCTTTCAGCCAATCAAAAACGTCGTCAGCGGACCTGCACTCATTCGGTGGAGGTGAAAGCTTCGGTCTTTTTCGTTGAAGCATAACCAACTTTCAGCATTAATATCTCGACGACTACGCCTGATTATTAAAAATGCGTTGGTAGTTAGAAAGTTTAAATCACATTCTTTAAAGAAAGAGTTTTGTTTATAAATTTTAACGATGGATTTTTGAAATAATCTGCCTCAAAGTTGGTATCCCGTAACGATAAAGACCGAGGTTGTACCCTCGGTGAAAAAATGAAAGTGAGGCTATGACGTCATCCCGACTGATTCTATGAACAGGTTTATTTTGCTAGACCCTTCTTCATCTGCGTGAAACTCCAGTGGCATTTTTTACCTGGACACCGCATGTCGCGGAGTGTCTATTTACCAACCAGTTATGTGGTACAATCTACTGCGACACCGGGTCAAAAGGTTGCGGTTTGGATCTAGCAGTACTTGAGGTTTGCATTTAGCAATTGCCAATGCTATATGCCCTAATAGGTGACGTTTTTCTAGATCCTGGCCCATTTATTTTTGAATTGCAATATGTTAAAACAAAGTTAGGCTAACCATTTCCCAAACGACAGAAATCTTAATTAAGTGCTAAATCATAACTATGTGAAAAGTAACGTAGGCTCTAACATGGCTGACATTGCCTGTCACTGATTAACCCTAGAATCCCCTAACCAAACAAAGAATTGGACCGATCTTCATTAAAAGTCAGTTACAGGCGACAAAAGAAATGCTTCAGAAATAGAAATCCGCTCAGTGATATGAGAGAAATTATTTACAGAAAAGAAGGGAAACATGTTGAAAACATTCCCATGTTTTCCCCTGCGTTTTTCTGTTATGGATGTCAAAATCAATACTTACGTGGGGAAAGGCAAAGGCGTCCGTAATTTTAGCCTTGGCACCATCTAGACTATTCTTTATCAGCTAGTGATAAAGAATAGTCTAGATGGTGCCAAGGCTCGAATTACGGACGCCTGTGGGGAAAGGGCCCTACTCAGTCATCGAATCACAAAAGAGAACTGAAGGACCATGAATGTATTTTAAAGAAATCGAGAATATTTGAGAAAAACTGATTGGATTTGGGTAGATTTGGATAGATTGGGTAGATTTGGGAGTTTCGAGCTGCCGAATTCCTGTATGAAATTGAAATAAGTAGGCTACAGAGCGGGGGGGGGGGGTGAACCACCGAACCCCCTCTGGATCCGCAACTGCCCACATAGACGTTAAAGTTTTAGGATGGTCCTAATTTAAAGTTGTTGCAAACGACAATGTATGTTGCGAATGAAATTTTTCCCTTTTTGTGTGATAAACATAACAAGGTGGGTAACCCACGTGACTTTTGGGAAGCGTTCACACCGAAAAAATCGTCCGCTTCAAGGCATGTTTTGTTTAATTTCTCAGCTGATACGCTACGGATTTTGACGAGATAAAGTGCACGGAACGCGCCTTTGAGAGGGCTATTCCCGGCTCTAACTCACTCTGCTCCAAATCCAATGGTTTCTTCAAAGATTCAAGCGAAAGTTTTTTCGGTGTATGTGAACGCTCCCCACTTTCGTTTTGCACTTAGAAATATTTTGACTCGAATGTTTGAAGAAACCACTGGATTTGGAACAGAGTGAGTTAGAGCCGGGAATAGCCCTCTCAAAGGCGCGGAGAAGACTCGGATTATATGGAACATAGCTAGATCTATAAAGTGGAATCTCTTCGGCGGATCCAGTATTTCTGTGAGGAGAGTTTGAACATACGAATGGGGGGGGGGGGGTTCTTTTCCCAGTGTTACACAATTTAGACTGAATTCATACATGAGAATGAAATAATCAGGCTACAGATGGGGGTTCGATTGAACCCCTGAATTTGGATACGCCACTGTATCTTTAACCCTTTCCCAAACGACAACATTTTCTACTGTTCCAATTTGACAGCTGCTGCAGATGACAAAATAGATGTTGAAAAAGGTTGAATTTGTGCAAATTGCAGCACAGAAAACATTAAGGCAAAAGGAGAAACTGTTGGTTATCAACAGTTTCTTCTTTTGTCTCAATGTTTTCCCAAGCCTTTTCTATTAAGGACGTCAAAACCAGGTCTTGTTTTGGGAAAGGGTTAAATATTCTTCTCTGAACCTACATGTTCGAAATTACTTTTTGTATGATTGACGCATATAATCGGTGTACCGACTCATGTATATTTCAAAGAGCACACGGCACGACGGGTGCCAATCACAAGACCTTCGTTTTTGTCGTTAATCGCCGAGGTTTTCCGAACATGACGTCAATAACGTCAACATTGACGTCGTACTCATTGGCAACTCGAGCTGCAATTATAGATGCGTCACTTTCTATCAACAGATAACAAAATGAGTTTACATCGTAAGTACTTTTTTCTTGTTTACCGTTATCACAAATGGGAATCACGTGACATTTAATTTCAATAAAATGTCAATAGTTCTACAAAATTTCAGACCGACTTGGTCAAATTTAGGCATTGGCTTACGTTCTGTATATGTTACGTCGTATATCCCATTTCTGGTTTAATCAGCCGATTTTCCAAAAATCCACCATGTCCAGCTAATCCCTGGCATTTTCCCACCTTTTCAACTTCAATCCGAGTTCAAATTGGTCCCGTATTAACAAATTATTCAAGATTTTCTGAAATCCTGAGTCACGTGTTGGGCCACAGTGAGGAAAACATGTTCTCAAATCACAGTATTTGAGCCAGGATCTGAAAAGTTCATTTATCGTATTTGATACGGCCATATTTCAAGACAACCTGTGTCTAGGTGCAGTCTGAAAGGGACCCATGCTGCTTTCTAACGATTTCTGCAAGTAATGAATAGGATATCTTTTCATACTTATATGAACAGCACCCTTTTCTGAGTATTACATGCAGTTAATTAGAGAACAACACAGTTCTTGATCAGACTGCGTGTATACGCAGGCTGATCTGGAACAATGTTGGGCTTAAAAGCCTAAGAGGACATTTTCCACATTCTGGGTCATTTTCAGTAGATCTTTCATTTGCAATTTCTTCCAAACAGCCATACCTTTAGCAGGATTACAATGACTTTGAATGTATTTGTTTGTTTTTTGTTGTTTTTTTTTTTTCGATTATTTGTGACCAGCAGACAATTCGCCTACTATGCGCGCAAGATTCGTTGATATTGTAAATGATACGGGATGAGGGATATTATTTGCGGAAATGACGCAATTTGACGTTACCGACGTCACGTCGTTACTAACGTCAAGTTACGTTGTTTCCATAGTCATAGAAAGTAATCGTCTGCGTAGAAGTCACGTTTTTCGACAGCTTAACAAAATGAATTTATTTTGTAAGTATTGTTCACATTAAATATACCGCTTGTGCTCCATTTTTTACGTAGACCTTTAACGTCATTTTATTTTGATGATTTCAACCGTATGCAACAAGGAAATTGCCCTAAACGAATTTAGATCTACTAACTTGAATGTTTAAGCTACGAATGTTTAAGCTACGTCCAAATTTTTAAGCGCAACAATGACACAAATTTTTGGTCGTTTAAAAATATCATCTACAACCTTGAATTTTGCAAACTTTTTCAAACGTAAATAATTATGACGTAGCCTACTTTAATACAAGGGGTTACATAATTATGATTTACAGGTGAAACAACACCCAACCCCAGTATCCTGGATGAAGGAAGAAGCCATAGCGACACGTGCATATATAGGCCCACTGGATATGTACCTAGATCAGTCAACACGGATGGAATACCGTCCACGTACATCGTTCAAACAAGCCCTAGCAAGAAAACATACTCCATGGGATGGCTGTCTAAACTGATCAAACCGAAGTCAGGTAGGGTATTGTGCTTTCTATATTATTCACCGTCGCTCAAGCAGCGAAATTTTACCCATTCCAACCGGTAAAGTTTTGGGGAGGTCCAACTTCAAAGCTGTTACAGCTGTCAAAATGGGTGTTCAATAAAATGTTGGGTTTGTCTACAATATAGCACAGAAAATCTTAAGGCAAATGGAGTAAATATCAGCATTTTCTATTTTCTCCAGCCTTTTCTATTAAGAGCGTCAAAACCAGGTCGTGTTTTGGTAGAGGGTTAGGCCAGTCTAATTGGTAGGTAGCAATAGGTGAAAAATTTGGTGATGATTTGTGTATCTTATTTGGGCATTTAGGCCTACTAAAGCACTCGGTGAGTTCTATTTGTGACAATATTTCTTAAATGTCTACCACCTTTAAATTTCGAATTATTTGAATCGCGATTCTTAAATTACTGTCATTCATTTCAGAGGAGACAAAGTTTCTCCCGATTCCACACGAAGCCAAACCCAGCATCATTAAAGAAAGAGTACCCACAGAGAATGGTGGTCCCCCTCCACACGTCCTTCAGCACATTCCAAGTCCGACAACTCATGTCGACAACGTTTATTACACCATGAAGCTGAAGATCCATAAACTATCGGACTATGCTACCAGCTGGCAAGAGGTGTGGATTGGCGATATAACAACTTTTTAACCCATTAACAGACGACGAAATTTCAAACTAGTCCAAATTCAAAGATGTTGCAGACGACAAATTCAAGTGAATGCAATTTTACATTTTTGGTCATTTTGTATAGAAAACATTGTGGGAAATGAAGAAATTGCTTGTCACAAGCAATTTCTTCATTTTCCACAATGTTTTCTAAAGCCTTTATTTTGTGGGGAGTCAAAAGGCGTCACTGTGTGGTAATGGGTTAAACTGCTCCAATTCGAAAGATGTTACAGACAACAAAAATATGAATGTAAACTAACACGGCACAATTTTTATACTATATAATTATAGTAATTTATAAATCACCATATAGAGTATCAAAAACATTGGATAGTTCCCTGTGTTTTGGAGCAGTCAAATAATCTGTCTTTCTTTGAAAATGTTTGAACTGTTACTTACGCATTTACCGACTGAAAATCGTAGAACTGTCTCCGATATACATCCAATTGGCCACTGGTACAATTTCATGCCTTTGCATCTCTTGTTTTTAACTTTTCTTTCAGCTATCAAAGAGTCCGTCCAATATTTCTGTAGTCAATGAAGGGAAGAAAAGAAAGACTGGCGACACCAAGTCAGACATGGACATACATACAAAGAGAAAGCGAGAGTCGTTGGACGACAACAATAATTTACGACAACATGTGGACAACAATAATCTACGACACATTGTTGACGACAACAACAATCTACGACAACATATAGATAACAACAACAATCTACGACAACATATAGACAACAAGAATCTACAACATATTGACGACAACAACAACAACCTTGAGGATGACGAGCTGGACGCCGAAGTCGCCATGTACATGGAGAACAGCGGACCTCCGACCACCCGGGCCGACATTCCGGATAGAGGCTCGTACATGGAACCAGCGTATACAGAGTACCAGACGGAGTCCACGTTACCATGGCTACGATGTATTGAAGGTTGTTACCATAGTTACAGATCTCCAATTGAGGTAAGAAAGCGTTATTGACATACATACATGACTTTGTCGTTATAACTCGTCTTCCAAAGTAATTTAAATAATTTTAAATTAATAATAGCTCTTTAATCTGACAAACCACACAGAGACGACGAGGTCTCGTACTTTCAAATAATTTTGTTTATAGTTGCCCGATTTGAATTTGGTTTCACGCAGAAAAGACAACAAACGCTAGGAATTTCAGGATGGATGAATCTTTTAAACAGTACATTAAAAAATGTTGATGACGGTCTTACACAATTTTGATTGGTCGTGAATATCTTTTTAGTCCCCTACCGGCGAAGCCGAAGGGGACTTTAGGTTTGCACTCTGTCCGTCAGTCAGTCCGTCTGTCCGTCCGTCAGTCCGTCAGTCCGTCTGTCCGTCAGTCCGGTGAATTAGTTTTCCAGACTTTTTTTCTAAACGGGGGTAGCTATTGAGCTGATTTTTGGTATGTAGACCCGCATTGATGAGTTACATAACAAGTTTGAGTTTCGTTCCGGTCCAGTGATTTTTGAGTAAGATATGGATGCTGGACTTAGAAAATTACTGGGAAATTACAGTTTTCCAGACTTTTTTTCTAAACGCTTGCAGGTATTGAGCTGATTTTTGGTATGTAGACCCGCATTGATGAGATACAGAACAAGTTTGAGTTTCGTTCCGGTCCAGTGATTTTTGGAGAAGATACAGATGCTGGACTTAGAAAATTTCTGGGAAATTACAGTTTTCCAGACTTTTTTTCTAAACCCTTGCAGGTATTGAGCTGATTTTCGGTATATGAACACATATTGATGAGATACAGAACGAGTTTGAGTTTCGTTCCGGTCCAGTGATTTTTGGGGAAGATACAGATGCTGGACTTAGTAAAATTACTGGGAAATTACAGTTTTCCAGACTTTTTTTCTAAAGGCTTGCAGGTATTGAGCTGATTTTCGGTATATGAACACATATTGATGAGATACAGAACGAGTTTGAGTTTCGTTCCGGTCCAGTGATTTTTGGGGAAGATACAGATGCTTGACTTTGAAAATTTCTGGGAAATCACAGTTTTCCAGACTTTTTTTCTTAGTACTTGCAGCTATTGAGCTGATTTTTGGTATGTAGACCCGCATTGATAAGTTACAGAACAAGGTTGAGTTTCGTTCCGGTCCAGTGATTTTTGAGGAAGATACGGATGCTGGACTTTGAATTTTTTTTGGGCTTCTTTTTCTAAACACATATATAAAGCCGGTAGGGGACTTGGTATTGTTTTGCAATACTTCAGAATGCTTGTTTTATCATGTGATCCACCACATTCAGAAAATCAATGACATTTTTTCGCCTTCTCTGTTTCATACTTTTAAAAATCAAATCGGGTCCGTATTGACAGAATTATTGAAGATTTTCTGCAATCGTTGTTGTTGTTGTTGTTGTTTTTCTTCTTGTTGTTTCACACGATTCTCCACCATGTATTCTGTGCTCCATAACGAGTTTATGGTTTGCATCAGACATGTGCAAGTAGGCTACAATTTGTTTGTTTGTTTTTCAGCTGACAAAAAGCCCACCAAAAATTCTGATTGTCAAACAAACGAAGAAAAGAAAGGCTGACGACCTCGACTCAGACATACATACAAAGAGAAGACGAGAGTCGTTGGACGACAACAATAATCCACGACCACATACAGACGACATCAACAATCTACGACGACATACAGATAACAACAACAATCTACGACATTTTGTTGACGACAACAACAACCTCGAGGATGACGAGCTGGACGCCGAGGTTGCGATGTACACGGAGAAGAGCGGACCTCCGACCATCCGTGCCGACAATCCGGGTAAAGGCTCGTGTATGGGACCAGAGTATATAGGGTACCAGACAGAATCACCGTTACCATGGTTACGATGTATTGAAGGTTGTTACCATAGTTACAGATCGCCACTCGGGGTAAGAAAGCGTTATTGATTTATTGTGTATTTATTGAACCTATTTTTTTCATCAAGTCATCTTCATGATCTTGAATTCCTAAAATAGGTCTATATTAATTTATAAAAGTCTACATAATTCTTTTCCAAACAAAACAGATTTAACCCTTTCCCAAACAAGACCTGGATTTGACGTCCTTAATAGAAAAGGCTTGGGAAATATTGAAACAGAAGAAGAAACTGCTGATAACCAGCAGTTTCTCCTTTTGTCTCAAAATTTTCTGTACCATATTTTACACAAATCCTATCTTTAATAACATCCATTTTGTCATTTGTGACAGCTTTTGAAGTGGATTACTCTAAAATTTTATCGTTTTGGAAAGGGTTAGGGTTGAGAAAAAAAGGAGAAATTGTTGACAACTTTTTATCTCCAGCTTTTGCACGGATTTAGTGTACTCCTACACATATTTCGCTGTCTTCATCTCCTTCAAAATTTGTTTCTGTCTTAAACTTTATTATTGTATTATCAACGAGTAGGCTAAACGTACCGTGCAACAATCTTACGATTATCCTACGATCATTGAAAATAAACCCTCGTTTTCCCTTTTCCAGATAACCCGTGAACCAAGAGAAGGGGCCATCAGAATTCTGGACCCCTGGCCTTGTTTGTACAGAAACACAAAATACGATGAACTGAAGAAAGTTGGTGGGCTAAACGAGGAGAGAGCACCGGAACACTGGAGAAAAGGGAGCGAAAACAACTAAGCGATGTGTTGATAATCTCTTTGAAATTTTATTTATCTAATCAATTTGATTTTTATCAATGCCTGTGATATTTTTGTAGCATTAATTTGAGCATATTTTTTATATTTTATATGAATATTTATCATATAAAAAATGATAAAATGCAAAACAGTATTATTTTTTAAAAGAATCTCTTGTTGTTGAATTCTTTGTAAACTGTACATTCAAATAATTTTAGAGAGAAAAATGCTTGGTTTTGACAAGCACACTATAGGATATAGATTGTGAAAACATTAAGGAAAGGGGATATGCTTGATACCAGAAATTTCACATTTTATTTCAAGTCTTTCTTTTCCATCGCATACAAATCTCTTCGTTGTACTAGTAAAAATCAGTCTACAATTCTGCCATCTCTGGAAATCGTAGGAATGTTCGAAAATGCCGTAACTGCAGCGACGTCGTTACGACATTTTCTCACTTAGCAAACTGAAGAATCCCTTTACCAAAGAACGCCTGGTTTCCACTTCCCAAATAAAGAAGTTTTTGGAATACATAGAGAAAATGATCTTAATGGCATCTTGTAACATTTTCCAAAACAAGATCTTATTTTGACGTCCCTAATGGAAAAGTATTAGAAAACATTGAGACAAAAGAACTAAATGCTGGTAAACAGATGTGTCTCCTTTTCCCTTGTAGATTTCTAGGTTATAAACAGTAAATTGTCTTTTCAAAACAAGATTTGTTTGTGCCCACTGTAGAAATTATTCGGGGAAACCATTGGGAGAAAGGAAGAAATATGCTGATGATCAACAATTTCTTTTTCTTCAATATTTTCTGTGCTATCACATACACGCGTTTAGTGTAACGGGTCACAAATATTAAAGAAGAAAAAAAAAAAAAAAAAAAAAAAAAAAAACACCAGCTTAACCCATTTCCACTCAATGACTCTTTTTTTACTCCCCATAAGATAATGGTTTTGGAAAACATTGTGGAAAATGAAGAAATTGCTTGTCACAAGCAATTTCTTCATTTAACACAATGTCTTCTTCACAAAAAGACCAAAAATTGTATATTTGGATTTTTTTCATTCGCTTTTTTTTCAAATTGAAACAGTCTAAAAGGTTGCCATCTGGTAATCGGTTAAGATTTTGAATACTGCGGGCTAACTCATAAAGTACTACATTTGATGTCCCACAAGAACGACGGCTTTGGAAAACACTGTGGAAATAAAAAAAATGCTTGTGACAAGTGTAAGAGTGTTGATTACCAAATATGTGTTTCCTTTATTGAGAAGCAGAATTAACCCTTTCCCAAAACAAGACCTGGTTTTGACGTCCCTAATAGAAAGGGCTTGGGAAAACATTGAAACAAAAGAAGAAACTGCTGATAACCAGCAGTTTCTCCTTTTGTCTCAATATTTTCTGTGTCATATTTTACACAAATCCTATCTTTAATAACATCCATTCTGTCATTTGTGGCTGTTTTTGAAGGGGATTACTCTAAAATTTTGTCGTTTGGGAAAGGGTTAATCTGTATAAAGAAAAGTGTTAAAACCTTCTTTTGTGAATTGTGCATTTTAGGCGTTTGACAGGCAGGCCAACAGATTATAGCAATCAGCTGTGGTAACACACATATACTTAACCAAACTTATAAGTACTCCGTTTTCCATTATGCCCAAAATGTTCTCCGGTAAAGGAATATCAAAACTCGATATTTCTTATTATTCCCTAACTTAATTTCTTGACCGATATCATTTTCATTTTGCAAAATTATTGTGCAAAATGAGAACTTCCGGTCAACTATAGAAAATTGAAATATTCCTCCTGAGTTTTATACACAAATCCCACGTGCTTAATTTACAATTTATTCCTTTATTGGTCAACGTGCCAAACATAAAAACATAAAATGCGTTGAAAAACTCTACAACAACAACCCATAACAATTGGTGTCTTACAAGGTGCTGCGATTCAAGCTTAGGTAATATTCTCATAACCACATTTCCAGTCGGTCTATACAAATTAAATACAAAATATCGTTCATTACAGTCAAACATCAACATTCTTGTTACATTCATACCATTTTCCAAAAGAAATGCAACCCGTATCATAAATGTACATGCAAATGCTATCAACCAACTTGTGGCCGAGTACAGACACACCAGAAGTGCTGCCAACCTACCAAGACAACCACGTGATAGGAAATTAAGCCGCAATTAGGACCATACTATGGTTCTGTCTCGTCTACTTGAACTGGAGCGTTCAGTGGCTGTCACAGAAAGGGATACATTATGCCTTCAAGGGAGACCATTCAGTGTCCGAACTATCCGATAATGGCTCAATTCATCATGTCTATGTACAAGACGCTAAAACCATGACCTCACAATTAACATGTTAATGTTCAGTTGGCATAGTGTATTAAATTGCTGATTGTGAAAAAGTGTTTTACAGACTAACGATTTACTGCCCAGTATGATGATGATCTGCCACATGCTTAGCAAGCGTAGAGAACCTTAAATCGACTTCTGAAATATTAAAAAAGATATCCCTACAGCATCTGTCAGGAATTACAAATGTCTATGCGTTCCTGATATCATGCTATTGTTTGAGCGAACAAGGAACACACAATTTATTGACTTTGTGATTTTTGCTACCAACAGTGGTCTCCTTTGGCTGCTTCTTGTTCAATTCATCTTGTCGTGAAGTTGATGAAAATTCGATATATGGTGGTCATATGGTGAAAGCGAAGATGTTTCAAATTTGGTTAAGATATGTTATGCCAGTCCGGAAATATGCTCTATAATATAGTCGGAGTACTTATAAGTTTTGAGTAGTGTACTTAGCATGTGTTATAATCCTGGTGGTTTAGTAATCAAAATAATTTATATTTCCTGTGATATGTTTTTATTAAAGCTTAGTCATTTGGACTCATTTCTCTGTAAGAACATATACTGACTGACTTTAAAAACGCAACACTTATTTTTCAAAATATTTTCTTAGTTAAAGCCAACAGGATCAAATTTGAACTTCATATATATATTTCAATCAATAAGACACGAAATCCAATAAAATTTATTGCAGTCAGTTACCGCGTTATTTCGCACGACGTCAACGTGCAAAATATGGATAACGTTTATGTAACTACATCTTAGGTGACCAACTGGATTTTTGTTTCACATTCCATATTCAAATGGTCAGGAGTTACTTTTATTTCTCAATCAATTTGATTAAACAAAAAATAAAGCCAAGAGACAAAAGTTCGTTGAGCACACAAACATTTTTGAATCATTCTAAGCGGGTGTTTGTCAACGAGAACGGGCGAGACGTTTAAAATGTAAACCAATCGACGAATTTTCACTTTCATTAACGAAGCCAATCTACAGGGATTGCTGCTGAGCATCAGCGTCCTGATCAACCGTTTAAAACGAACTCACGTCAAGATAATAACATACGTCAACGTCAATTACGTAATTAGTTTACAACAACGTTTTCAACTGCAATTGTAATACAAAAATGTTGCTACTGACAAACTCTTGCCATAACAGTGAATTAACGAATAAGATACTGTGGTTTTCACTACAGGCGATTATGCCCGTGACAGATACTTACAGAAAGTCATCATCAGATCAGGGTGCGTTGCTTTGAGTAGTCTCCAGCAATATACCGGTATGATAGATATTACAAGCCCAAAAGAATAAAGATTTTGTTTCAACTCAAGGGTCAACAAGGTCATGCTTGTGGAACCTTTTTCATACTCAGAGCGTAATTACTTGTTATCAAAAAGAGAAAACTGTCAAATTCCTCACACCACCTCTCTTTAGATGGCTATATCTCAGTCATTTAATAGAATTTTTGTCTGAAATTTTCAGGAAATGTTGGGAAGATATCAAGCTGTTGTTTCATATATAATACTACAAAGTTGATTATGTATTTTGAATATCATTGCCGGATGAACTTTAGTGATGCGTTTTTAAAGTCAGTCAGTATATAAATAGGCGCACGGGAACCTGGGAAGGGACTTAGAATTACTTTGTGTAGAATGACTTTGTGTAAAGCATCGTAAACAACTTAATCTAGAACTGTATAACGCTGTGTTTTAAATGATAAAGAATCGTCTTGGTGAACATTTGGACTTTGTGTTTCTAACATTGAAATTAGGGCCTACCCATTTTGTGATCAATTTTCTTTGACAGGAATTTGGGCCTGCAAAGCCATTGTAACTAGTAGTTTCTCGCTTTTGTCAATATTTTCTACGCCGTTACAATATCATTTTCTGTTTTCAATAACAACTATTATCTAGTCTGCCACTACATGATACTGACCATGTATTCTTTCTTTTGAGAAAAGGCCGACTCGGATAGCTCAGTTTGTTGCGCCAGATCCTATCCATTCTATGTCATTGTTGCGAATCTCGACTTGGCCAATACCCTTTCTGACATTTTGTTTCACCAGTGGCACTGGTGGTGAACTCGGACAACGCGTGGGACGTTTTTCGCGATCATTGTATTCCGTCGGTGTTGTTATAAAATATCGTAACTACGGCTTCGATAAAGCCGTAGTTACGAGATTTTATAACAACACCGACGGTTTGTCAATACATATTGGTTAACCTGGTCTATTTTTAGAACAAATTCATTGTTATTAGAAAAACTATCCAATCAGATCTTTAAACTTCACCACCAGTGAGTGGACTATTTGAGAAAGTAGCTGGAGGCACCTAATGCATAATTATTGTTGTAATATTGTTTAGAGAAATTCCAGAATTCCATGGTTATGTGCTTTGGTCGCCGCCGGCGTGATATGACCAGAGTAGTTGACAGTGACCTTGAACTGCATTTAATCAATTGCAGGAAAGGGGTATCGTCATTACTCTGTGTTAAAATATATCTAAACCGAAAGAATAACATTCAATTGGCCTTGAAGGCAGTATTTCCCATTTCGCGTGATTTGATATGTCCCCCACTGTTTAACCGGGCTTCGTAGGCTACTTCGTCTCGGTTTTCGTTCTTACCTCGCACATGTCTATTAGTGGATTTGATGTCGAGTGTAAGTTTGTCCAACTGCGTTTGAAAAGCGTTTATTTAAAGTAGGCATAACGAAAATTAAAAACCTTTCCTATGTGGACGGTAATGCTGTTATCAGGGACATCAAACCTATTTTTTTTTTTCGGAAATGATTCAACAGGGACTCTGCAGTCGTAGGGGCACGAGTTTGATCCACGCCCATTACCAAACGACAAATTTTGGACGTGCCCAAATTCAAAGATGTTGCAGACGACAATATCAAATGAATGAAATTTAAATTCTTTTGGTCTTTTTGGGTAGGAAAGATTGTGGGAAATGAAGAAATTGCTTGTCACAAGCAATTTCTTCATTTCCACAATGTGTTCCAATGTCATCATCTTGTAGGGAGTCAAAAAGAGCCATTGTGTGGTAGCCTAATGGGTTAAAATCTTTACCAACAGGATCCTAATCCAAGTTTTCTTTGATGAAAAGTCGCTCTTTTATCAATATGTTGATATGGTCATTTAAATAAGCGACATCAACATATCAAAGAGCGAATTTTCATCAGAGAAAACTCGGATTAACAGTGTCCGTCCAATGGATGGGTTAAGTATGATGTTTTGTTTACTGGTAGGCTTACTAATAGGGGAGACCGGGGCTAGTTGATGCATTTTTTAGACTTTCTTCTATCACTTATGATCTGAATGGCCAATTTCCATTGTCTTTGTATAATATAATAGCTCAATTCTTCCTGCATATAAACTGATATAGAAATCATTGAATTGTGGTATATTTCTTCCTTTTTCAGGTATATTTCTTTGACAGGTCGAGTGCATCAACTTGCCCCATGCGTGGGGCAGGTTGATGCAACCCACGGGGCATGTTGATGCATATTTTCTTCATTTACTTTTAAGGACAGATCCTCCAGTTGTTAGTGCGCAACTTACTGCGCATGTCCTGAATAACGAACAAAAAGCTGTTTCAGTAATTGGCCTTTTCAGCAAATGTATTTATTACATTTAGTTAATGTTCGGTTGATAAATAACAAGACCCTTTTCGGTTATTTCCATTTTCTCTGTTTGGTCAATTAAAGTGTAATAGTACTCGGATGGTATATTTCGCTTTCTGTTACACGTTCAACATGTGGCGTTAGAGATCAGAAAACGTAGCAACAAAAGCAAAGTGGCGTCTTTATGAGCTAGTCCGCTTCAGATGGACACAAAAGACGACACTTTTTATCATCTAAAGCTTGTAATAAGGAAAAAAATGGATAAAAGTAGTGAAACAATTTCGGACAGAGCTGCAAAAAGTAAACCAAAATTTACTTATAACTAAGAAAAACGCTTGGTTTGATATATTTTTCTTTTTTTGCTTTTGTAGGTATGACCAAGCACTATGTCTATACCAAAAAAAGAAAAAAAATCTTACCGCTGGAATATTTTTTATTGTCGGAAACGTTGCGAAAAAAGAGCAATTTCAGCTACTTTTGAAAGAATGTTTTACTAAAAATTTCAAAATCATCACTAAATTTTCCCAAATTGATACTCATTTAGACAGAATAAAACATATTGAACACAATAAAGACCTATTTATGTAATCCTAGTCATTTCGAACACCATTTTTGTGTGTATTTAAGTGACACCTCATTTTTGCAATTTTAGAAAAGAGTAGTCTCCCTTGAAATCCAATAACTTTTTAATTCGCTTGGTGACCTATAGTTTTTAAGTCATTTTTTTACTTCTCATATATCTAAATATCATTACAGAAAAAATAAAAAAAAATCTTACCGTAGGAAATAAATGGAGGATCTGTCCTTAACGTCTGTGCGCTAGAAATAACAGTAAATTTGCCGTTTTCATGGCCTAAAACGACGCTGAATTGACAGAAAAAATGGTTAACCTGTTGTCAGGTAGGCTAACGTTCTTACTACATTCAATAGCTTTATTTTGCAGTTTGACTTGCCTATGCTAAACTTGTGGAGTGAATCACTCAAGAGCCTGTTCCATTGCAACAAATAGGAAGAGAATATACCCGAAACCCAGATCAAAATTTGAAAAAGATTTCCTTTACATTATTGCAACTAGGTCTGGGCAAATCAAACAATTTAAACCTGCACTCACATGGAATATAATACAGATCCTTGAGCTAAACAAGGACGGTGTAGACCTGTGTTTAGGCTGTATTGAGTAGGGGAGACCGGGGCAAGTTGATACATTTTTCAGACTTTCTTCTATCACTTATGATCTGAATGGCCAATTTCCACTGTCTTTGTATAACATAAAGGCTCTATCCTTCCTGCATGTAAAATGGTACAGAAATCATGGAATTGTGGTACATTTCGTCTTTTTTCCAGTATATTTCCTTGGTAAGTCGAGTGCATCAACTTGCCCCGGGCTCATATTGCATCAACTTGCCCCGACCACCCCCACGTGACATGAAGCAATGTAGACAACTTGTGCAAAGTATTTCCTATAATAAGTTGTCATAGGGCCTACTGAAGCTCACACATTGAACTTCCTGTGCGCATAATTGAATTATGAGTTATCAAAGACGCATTTGCACGGAACGAAAATCTGCTAAAAAACATGAAATTTACTTTCGTGTATGAAAAAAACTTTTCCACGCCAAATCCACATTTCTTACCAAAATTTCCCCAAACACCCGGAGAAGATGGGGGCTGTCAACGACTTTCTAACATGTCATTGCTGATGCCATATATGACGTATGTACATTTTTATTCCCAATGCATCAACTTGCCTCTGCATCAACTAGCCCCGATCTCCCCTATGCCTACTAGTTAGAATGTGCTTGCCAGTAGGCCTAATCCACAGCAAATGTATCACATGCAAAAAATAGGCCTAGGCATTTAAACTTTCTCCTACAGCTACTGTTGGCCTATATCAAAACGATAGTTTGTTGAGAATTGGTAGTGAAATGTTGAAACTGTTCCGAAAAGACTGAGGTATTATATCAAAGCAGAAATTAAACCTTTTCACCGCCAAAACATTTGATTTCGAAACATGTTAGAAAGTGCTTGTAACACAAGAAAAGTGCAGGTGGGACACCATTCTACCGGAAGTTGTATACCCGGAAACGCGGCATCTTCAAAAACGTAAACAAATCAAAATCACCAAATATTGTTATCCTTTGGCAGGATAGTGACAGCTTTGTCTTTAAAGTGACATTTCAGAATTTTCTGTCATAAATTTTACTTTTATTTTTATCTGAAAGAGCATATTTCCTTATAAAAATTCTGAAAATTTCAAGCCAAAATATTGCACCGTTTAAGAGAAATTTATATTTTTGTGTTAAAATTGAACAAATTGTTGTGGACAACAGTTAAGATCTATATGCAATTTATCGATTATGTCTCAACTTTAAATGCGTGTTTCTCACTTATTGGCAACAACTTAAAAAAACTAATAGTATTTATACCCATAAGAATTACCAATCTTGACATCAAGACATACTTTAAAAAATTGAAATCGGAATGAAATGTCCCTTTAAAAACTTTGAAAACTGTTTGTAAGGGCCATTCGTTATTGTACTTTCTGTGATTCAGCCTTCGTAAAACTTTCACTGACACCGCTTTTCGACGGGGAACTCGGAACCAAGTTATTTCGTACCCGCGTCAATTTTTGTCGCAGTTTTGGGATGGGACATTAGGATCGATTTTGGAAAAAGTGGTGTAATTTAGTCTGGCTCGAGATTCCTTGAGTCACTTAGTTGATAGACATTGGTCTCTTTCCTTAACAATATTTTCACACTTGTCTTGTAACAAAATATTTGTCTCCAGTCCGGAGTCTGCTAATCCGAGTCTTCTCTGACGTAAATACGCTCTTTGATATTTTGATTTTTCGCTATTTACGTTCGAGCGAGTTGCCTGTTGAAAAAATCAAGAAGTTCGCAACTCGATGTTGCGCATCGTTCACCGTCCGATCTTAAACGCTATCCGTAAAAGGCCTGATGATATCGATCAATGAACCATTTATTGTCATGGCTGCTGAAAAAATTACGACCAAAAAGTATTTCCAAAAGGTTTATAGGCAATGTTTTGCAACAACCCTTACCTGAGCAGCCTTTGTTTACCATGACCTTCCATTTAAAACCATGTGATCAACGCGAAATCTCGCACATGGAATGCGGGTTTTCCCAGATTATGACGTAACGGTAGAATTTGAAAGAAAAAAAAAGTAAGATTATTTTATTTTTCAAATTGACGGCCCTTCTGAAATAATATAACAATAACGAGTTTAAAAAAAACTGATAACATGAATAAATAAATAAATGAAATATATCAGAAACGTCAGGCAAACGTTTTAAAGCTAGTATTCGCACCAATAATGTTTGCTACTATGTTGGGCCAATTCCATAACTTATGAGCATGGAGAACGAAATAAACGGAATTTCTCAGGAAAAGCAATACCATTCAAGTTGCAAGCTGAACAGATCGACATAAATTGATTTCCGCAACAAGAACACTCAATAATTTCTGAACAAAGGCGGTCACGTGACTTGAGAAAAATTCGTAATCAAAGGCGGTCACGTGATAGTCACATGGCGGTAAATTCCGTTCTATTTTTGAACGAGACCTGGTCACGTGATCTGCAATAACAATGGCGACGAAATGGAGTGGAAATAGGGGGTTGTTGAGTTTTGAAAGGTTATACTCTTCCAGCAGGCCGATTTGAAATGAAATTTTTGGTCAGGTATGACAAAAAATGATTTATTGATCTATACCCTACAGTGTTTTGCCGAGTGATTGGATATGATACACAAAAACAAAGCTTCGCTACTTGTACCAAACTTTCCGCTGTTTTCAACGGGCAACTCGCTCTGATGTAAATAGCGAAAAATCAAAATATCAAAGAGCGTATTTACGTCAGAGAAGACTCGGATTAGGAGTCTGCAGTCCATAGAAATTAGGGGTGAAACAATAAGGCAAAAACTGTATCCTAGTGTAAGCAATAGTCACGCACTTAAGGCTTTGTGCCTTATTATCTGTTGAAAGGCTTATCTTTTGAGACAATTATCTCTATTAGTGTCTTTTTATACTTAATATCTTGCTCAGACACCAACAACAAATTAAAAGAATCCATTTTACAAATTTTACAAAGTAATTAAAAGTTATGATATAAAATCCTTATCTAGTTTGAGAGTAATCAATAGTCACTCATAGGAAAACCTGGTTGGTAAAAATGTAACCTAGCTAACAGCAAGTCTTAGAAACTCTTGTCTTTAACCCTTTCCCAAACAAGACCTGGTTTTGACGTCCTTAATAGAATTGGCTTGGGAAAACATTGAAACAAAAGAAGAAACTGCTGATAACCAGCAGTTTCTCCTTTTGTCTCAATATTTTCTATGCCATATTTTACACAAATTCTACCATAAATATCTTTCATTTTGTCATTTGTGGTTGGTTTTGAAGTGGATCACCCTAAAATTTTGCCGTTTGGGAAAGGGTTAAAAAATCAACTTTTTGTGCACACTAAAAGTGCATTTAGTTGTTGATTTTTTTTCTAAATACAAAATAATTAAGCATTTTGAAATGTAGGGGGTTCTTTCCCACAAACACCATACTGAACTTGGAAAATTTGTAGGGTAGCTTCAGAAAAAATACAATATTTTCCTTATTAAAAACACCAGACTAACCAAATTTGCAGGATTTGAAGAAGAATGTTTGCTCGTTAGTCTGGTATATAACACAAGACTATATAAAGCTGTATATTTTGTTTTACAGAGATGGTAACTTTTGTTAAGAAAATCAGCCGCCATGTTTAATCAGCATATTTTTTATATAAGGACTGTGGATAGGTTGGTTGCCATCTTACTTTTTATTGCCAAACTATAAACACCTACAAATTCTATGATTCTAAAGCTAATTGAAAGAGGAAATTAGATGACATAATGTCAAAGCACTTGCAAGGACAAAAACCAAAATTATGCGCTTTGAATACCGCCTAAAATGGTTTACAGATAACTCGTACCAAGTCAAACTCGTACCAAATCCAACTCGTACCATTTAAGTCAACTCGTTCCAAATTTTAGTCAACTCGTACCAAAAATGGTAAAATGCAGGAGTCAACTCGTACCTTTTTTATATATAATAGTTACAGAGAAGCACGCCAACAGAAAGAAAATATTATTAAAGCGAGAAAGTTCAAATTTTAATCCCTAATTAGAAACACGCGAATCTTTTAATTAATATAGTTGTTCATTGGATGACATAACAATGATGCCACATAGATCTAAAGGCGGCATATTCTCTTATTGATAAATTTAATTATGTGTGCTACACTGGTGAAGAGGCAGGTCTCCATGGTGTCGGAGATGCAGCTGCGACGAGTACAACGTAAGAAGCAATTCGGGTAAATACGGACGCTATTTACACGTCGGTGATTCACTAGGCCGTGTGCTTTACCTGCTGGTCCCACAAGACCGGGTACCAGTTTTTCGGGTCGGTCAATATCTTGTTTTGACGCTGGTGATCGCGGAAAGACGCTATATTGACGGAAACTTATGAAAAAAGGCAAAAATGTGCATAATGTAAAATCGGGTAAATACGGACGAGGTAGGGAAAGTGCGGACATAGGGTGAGAAAATACGGACACTATATAAAACTATATAAAACAGATAGGGATAATACGGACACATAATTGTTGTTAGAAACATGATTTTTTCGGGTAAATACGGACGTTTTTGACACGTCGGCGATTCATTAAGCAGCTTTCCTCACTTGCTCGTCCCGTAAGACCGGGTCATATTACTTCACCCACAACTACAGTCGCGTTCACAAAATACCTGCTCCGCCCGTACGAAATGCCATTGCAAAAATGGAGTCCGTATTTTCCCTACCCTAGCAAAATAGGTGGTAAATTACGGACAGTTCAGGGTTTCCAAAAGCTCCAAAATGGGGGTTTTTCACCCCCAAATTAAATCTTTTACCCCCAAATTTTGCCAGTAGCCTTCTTTGTTTCTTATAGAGGGGTACAAGCATGCTGAAAAATCATGATTTTTACCCCCAAATTTGAAAGTCAGTGGAAACACTGCAGTTCATATTTTGGCTTATTTTTCAAAATTCATCATTTTCTCAGGGTAAACAACTATATAGGGTCAAATCTGAATGATTTATGATTTGTTTAAAACAAAATCAGCATCAAAGAAGTCAGTAAAAATACCTTTATTCATGTAATGCAGGGGTTGAAAAATGTCTTCAAACCTACTAGTCCTGTAGGACTAGTAGCTCTGAATTTCTACTCGCCCTTAGGGCAACCCAACTCGCCCTTAAAGATGAAGAAAATTTTAGACTGTTGGCTCTTACGGATGCATTATTATGTAAATAACATAACTCTTTGACTCTACAAATACAGTTTCTTCGGTAAATGATTTTTTATGTTTTGAATGCTCCCGCAGTTTCAAGTCTCGTCAGAAAATGTAGGAAAACAGGGGATGCTCCGAATGAACGAAAAATTACGTCGCTTCAAACAATTAATTACGATTGCTTTACAAACTAAAGAGTTATAGAATTGTTAAAATTTAAACAGAATCGGTCCGTTTTTATGCCCCTACGGTAGAAAATTCTGATATAGACGCTCAAAGTGAGATGTCCGTATTACCCGCCTGTCCGTATTTACCCGAACTGACCCTACGTAGGCCCTACAGGTCCCTCAACGGCCGTATCTTTCAGGCATGGGACTTGAATAGGGAGCGGTTCGCAGTGAACTTTACATTTTCCCACAAGCCTATTTCATTAAGGTCTTCAAAACCAGGTATTGTTTGTCAAACGGTAAATAATTATTTTATTTTACCCTATCTTGAACGAATTTAAGGGGTGTGAATCACACGCTACTTCAATTACATGATATGACGCGTGGCTACTGTTTACTGACGCATGGATACTGTTTACCCTTTATCTCAGTATAACAGGACCCCAAATCAAGCTGATAGGACTAAAATGATTATTTATGATAGGGTTCTTCTAGGGACAGGATTTGTTATGGAGAAAACAACGATAATAGTCTGGTTTCTAAAGTTTCTCTAATCTCATCACATGGTTACCAGGTAATAGTTGATCGATTAAATGAGGTAAACACAATGTAAAAGTATATGATAAAACAACTCACAGTAAATTTAAATACAACATTCTGAATAAAGATTCAGACTCGTCTGCTGTAAAATTAATACGAGTATTGTAGAAATTGGTAAGAATACCACTTGGTGACATTTTATAAACCTTCTATTTAACCTTTTTTCCAATAATTAAGGGTGTGAATCACACGCTACTTTAATTAGGACGCGTGGTTACTATTTCCTGACGCGTGGCTATTGACTACCCTTTACCTCATCGATAAAATAATGGGCAGTTAAATTTTCTTCTTTAGCCTCAATGTTTTCCCAAACATTTTTAAAAGTTTCCTTAACTTGAAATTGTCGTCTGCCACATCTTTGAATTTGTCGTCTGGTAATGGATTAAAAGTTTATATTGTTAAATATATGAAATTCTACTAAATAGAGACATTTAAAAAAATACGGAGTTGTTGATTTCTTCTTCCTCAGTTCGATCCCAACAACAATTTCAATCTCCATATCTTGTCAATGATACCTGGGGAAAAAACAAAAAGGGAAATGAGAAAATTGTAATATTCGCCATTTTCTCTTTGTTCTTAAATGTTTTATCATTGTTATCTATGCATAGATTTTTTTAAAAAAAAGTTGAAAATACGATTTCACTAAATATTTGTTTTCGGTCAAAATTTTGATCTTATAAGGATTTAAATGAAAATATGATTTCACTAAATATAATTTGTATTCAGTCAAATTTTGAGCTAATAAAGGTTTATATTGATGTTTTCTTACAGTAAAAACGTTAACAAAGTCTTTCAATAGCATTTTTGGATAACAAATGTTAATTCCGATGCTAGCAAATTGACCCGGTCGGCACAATTCTTTCAGCCAATCAAAAACGTCGTCAGCGGACCTGCACTCATTCGGTGGAGGTGAAAGCTTCGGTCTTTTTCGTTGAAGCATAACCAACTTTCAGCATTAATATCTCGACGACTACGCCTGATTATTAAAAATGCGTTGGTAGTTAGAAAGTTTAAATCACATTCTTTAACCCTTTCCCAAACGGCAAAATTTTAGGGTGATCCACTTCAAAAAGTGCCACAAATGACAAAATGGATGTTATTAAAGATAGAATTTGTGTAAAATATGGCACAGAAAATATTGAGACAAAAGGAGAAACTGCTGGTTATCAGCAGTTTCTTCTTTTGTTTCAATATTTTCCCAAGCCTTTTCTATTAGGGACGTCAAAACCAGGTCTTGTTTGGGAAAGGGTTAAAGAAAGAGTTTTGTTTATGAATTTTAACGATGGATTTTTGAAATAATCTGCCTCAAAGTTGGTATCCCGTAACGATAAAGACCGAGGTTGTACCCTCGATGAAAAAATGAAAGTGAGGCTATGACGTCATCCCGACTGATTCTATAAATAAGTACAAAAATAGGCTATATAGAGAACATTGGGGGGGGGGGGAGTTATTTAAAAAAAGGTACAAGTTGACTCCTGCATTTTTCCCTTTTTGGTACGAGTTGACCAAAATTTTGTACGAGTTGACTAAAATTCGGAATGAGTTGACTAAAATGGTACGAGTTGGATTTGGTACGAGTTTGACTTGGTACGAGTTATCTTGCTACCCCTAAAATTCAGATATAAAAAAAATATCGCAAAATTGCACTGGTCTCAGTAAATTGTCAAAATATTCACAAAAATATCTTGTTTTGCTGCTTTTGTGGTATTATTTGAAAGAAAGTTGCATAGTTTCTCTAAACTAAGCAAATAGCTTTGTTGTCTTTATCACAGACAATGCTATAAGCATAAGCTCTCAGGTGCGTGACAATTGTGTAGCGTGAAAATGCATGTTGTCACGATATTGCAATATAGCTGACCCGTATTGTAATACGTATTGCAATACGCTGTTTAATATTACTGACATATACCATATTTGATTACTTGTAATCACTCTTTAAGTCTTAGGGTGCATGTGTTCAATGTCTTTCTTTCAATGCAATTAACCTTAAAATCATATCAATTGCATGAACAGATATTACAGTGTATAAACAATCAAAAAATGACTAAAGGCCAGCAAAATCGTCTTTTGCAGCAATATTTTCCCACATTGTTCTTATAAGGGGTGTCATAACCAGATTTTGCTTTGTGAATTCTTTCTATGCTAGCAGACAAGATTTACAATGAATTTTCCTCTGACAATACAGTCACTTTTAAATTAAACCAGGCCAAATATTAGTTGTTTCTGGAAAAAAAATACAATAAGAAATTTCTGTGCAGATCGCAATGGATGAAATAATTGCATTGATATCCAGGGTTTTCATTAATGAGTATTATTTAATCGGTTGCAACTTACCATGCAAGTTTTAAAAGTATAGTCGACTGACCAATTTCGGTGACCTTAAGAACTTTTCCTTACTGTTTCATTAACTTTCATGAATATGAGTTAAAAATGCAATAAATGTTTAGTTTGTCTCATCCTCCCTTAATCCTAACAGAGTAATGCTTTCAAAAAACATCAAATTTGCGAACAAGCTATAGTTTTATCGACCCATATATTTTTAGCACATGAAATTAGTATTACCAGAATCAGTGACCCTTTACTTTCATCCTCATGAGTAGTTTTTGTCAGGGCTTTTCTTCCTTCTTTAACAGAGGCCGAAATTCGCTGGCTTCCCAATTGGAAAATGGCTTCTTTTTTCCCAATTTCAAAGTTAGAATTTCCCAATTTTCAAAACTGAAATTCCCAATATTTGAAAATAAATAATGATCAATTACCTACTGGCAATTCTAGTCACAAAATAGCAGTGTGTGTGCTATAATTCAGTTCTTTTAGTTATAAAGTGTTGTCTAAGAAAATTTATTTTCATTTATACATTTATTCTCTTGTATTTTCTTTTTCCCAATTTTGACCAAAATCACGCTAAATTTCCCAAAATGACTGACCAGGGCCCCTTCCCAATTTATGGATGAAAAGCCCTGTTTGTACACATTTTATGTCAAAATTAATTCCAGAAATGAAGACTGTGATCCAATTGGTTTCAAAATTGAAAATATGACATTTGTAGGATACTTCTATTGATGTTTAGAAAGGCTATTTAGAGAGTGATATGTAATTTTATACAGAAAATGAAGTCAGTCATGTAAATCGGTCTTTAGATTGAATTTCTCCGATTCTAACAACAGAAATGGCCAGATTTTTGTTTTCATGGATGCCTTTAAGACCTCTTGACATTATGGAACTATTTATTTTGAAAAGTGCATACAAAAAGAAAGCGTCACCGATTTAGGGCAGTCACCAAAACAGGGCAGTCTACGATACAAATAATCGAACTGTTTCGCGTCTTTTCAAAGAACATAATTCTGGTCGTACTTGTCTGACACAATAGAGCATACGTAAATAATGACCGTTGATAACAGAACAGATATTAAACAAGTTGTGAAAATGCTCAATCAATTTCTGATAGATATTACGAAAAAAACTGGACTTTCTGATAAAACAAAGAGTGGTTAGCAAATAGCAGAAAAACCGGTACGGTAGAATCCGAACCGGTTACCGGTTTTTCATTTGAGCAGACCGCGGTTTATCGGTATACTGGTTAACTGTTTTACCCCTTATAGAAATACTGCAACACACAAAACACTGAAGTTGAGATAGTCTAAGTCAAGTGCCATGTATTTAGACAGCTTTCAAACTTTCAGCTATTGTTAATTACCAAAACACACTTAGAATATTTAATTTTCATACAGGTAATTGGAATACAAGTATAATTACTGAAAACATATCAAATAATGATTTTTAGCGCCACTGGCCAGCAGGCTATTGTCATGGTCCTGTGTCTGTCATGTGTCAGTCTGTTTGTCAGTCTGTGGGTCCAGTAGTCATCTTTTTCTTTGAAAATCTTCTCAGAAATTGCTGGATGGATTTCAATCAAACTTTACAGGAATGATCACTGGGTGACCTTCAAGGAATTCTGATTGAACTAGAAAGTCAGGAGTTATCTGCCTTGAATGTCAAAAATGGCTGTTTTGACTTTGTTAGTGAGCCGAGACTTTAAGTGTGTTTCGGTTTGTAATCAGAAGCACTTCTAATTACTATAAAAGTGTGTTTCTGTGTTTCATGCATTTCGTTTTTTCTATGGACCCCAGAGTCTGGGTTAATGCTGCTGTTACAGACAAGAAATAAAATCATACAGTTGATAAATGTATAATTTGATCTTGTTTTTGATGGGTCTAATTAAAAAGGCTTCAATGGCAAAACATTGAGACAAAAGAAGAAACTGCTGATAACCTTAATATTTTCTGTGCCATATTGTACACAAACCGACAAACCCTTTCCATTTTAATGATAGGAATTGGCTGACGAGTTGCCCTTCCCTTTTAACATAAATTTTGTCGTCTGGAGCAGCTTTCCAATTGGATCACCCCAAAATTTTGTTGTTTAGGAAAGGGTTATTTGTATTGTAGAATGATGGAGGTTGACAACAATCAGTCAAAAGATGACCACCAGACTCTGGCTGACCAGCCAGCAGATGACCATCAGACTCGGGATGACCAGCCGACAGATGACCATCAGAATCAATCTGAAGATGATCTGACGGACCAAACAGACGACGAGTATGCACAGCAATATTTTGGATTTCTGCCACAACACTTTCTAAATGGTGGTAAGTAGGGAACATGTGAGAAGGGTAAGACTGTGAGACATTAGAACTAAAATAGTGAATGAATGATTTTGATTTCAAACTCTTTGTTGTTGGATGTTGTAATAACCCTTTCAAAATGCAGGGTTTGTAATTTACCACATTTACCACACAGTGTCATGGAAAAAGGGGACTTGATGGTGCATCATTCTCTCACTCATGAGGTCCGGGGTTTGATCCCCGGCCACAGCAAATATCATTTCTAACAAAATTGTCACCCACCTATGGTTTGATAATCGTTAAACTATGTTGGGTTACGATGTTGTGGTACTACTAGGGGGTTTCATTATGAGGGGGGGGGGGATTTCCCCTTCCTATTTTATTGGATTTGAGTACAATCCCTCTGCTACTTTTGAAAATTTTGTATGGGGTTATAGGGAATACATTAAAAATCTCCTGCCTACTTTAGCTTCTGGTTCAGGTGGCTAAAAGTTTATTGAAACCCCTGCTACTGATATGAGAAACAATAGGAATCCATGGTTAGGTATTCCAAGCACTGCAATTATGACCATAGCAGTTTGAAAGAGACATTAACCCATTACCACACAGTCACTCTTTTAGACTCCCTACAAGAAATAAGCTCGGGAAAACATTGTGGAAAATGAAGAAATTTCTTGTGACAGGCAATTTCTTCATTTACCAAAATGTTTTCTACACAAAATTACCAAAGAATGTACAATTTTATGCTCTTGAATTTGTCGTCTGCATCATCTTTGAATTTGGACCAGTCTAAAATTTTGCTGTTTGAAAAAGGCATTAAACCCCAATGAATAAATCTAATTCTTATGTTTTATTTCAGTATATAATCTTATTTGTGAGTATCTTGAAGAAGCCATTACGGCAGTCAACACAGCTGTTCTTAACAAGGTAAGTAACTAACCAGGGCTAGTATATAATCTTATTTGTGAGTATCTTGAAGAAGCCATTACGGCAGTCAACACAGCTGTTCTTAACAAGGTAAGTAACTAACCAGGGCTAGTATATAATCTTATTTGTGAGTATCTTGAAGAAGCCATTACGGCAGTCAACACAGCTGTTCTTAACAAGGTAAGTAACTAACCAGGGCAAGTATATAATCTTATTTGTGAGTATCTTGAAAAAGCCATTACTGCAGTCAACACAGCAGTTCTTAACAAAGTGAGTAACTAACCAGGGCAAGTATATAATCTTATTTGTGAGTATCTTGAAGAAGCCATTACAGCAGTCAACACAGCTGTTCTTAACAAAGTAAGTAACTAACCAGGGCAAGTATATAATCTTATTTGTGAGTATCTTGAAGAAGCCATTACTGCAGTCAACACAGCTGTTCTTAACAAGGTAAGTAACTAACCAGGGCAAGTATATAATCTTATTTGTGAGTATCTTGAAGAAGCCATTACAGCAGTCAACACAGCTGTTCTTAACAAGGTGAGTAACAAACCAGGGCAAGTATATAATCTTATTTGTGAATATCTTGAAGAAGCCATTACAGCAGTCAACACAGCTGTTCTTAACAAAGTGAGTAACAAACCAGGGCAAGTATATAATCTTATTTGTGAGTATCTTGAAGAAGCCATTACAGCAGTCAACACAGCTGTTCTTAACAAAGTGAGTAACAAACCAGGGCAAGTATATAATCTTATTTGTGAGTATCTTGAAGAAGCCATTACTGCAGTCAACACAGCTGTTCTTAACAAGGTAAGTAACAAACCAGGGCAAGTATATAATCTTATTTGTGAGTATCTTGAAGAAGCCATTACAGCAGTCAACACAGCTGTTCTTAACAAGGTGAGTAACTAACCACGGCAAGTGTATAATCTTATTTGTGAGTACAGTATATAGAAGAAGCCATTACGGCAGTCAACACAGCTGTTCTTAACAAAGTGAGTAACTAACCAGGACAAGTATATAATCTTATTTGTGAGTATCTTGAAGAAGCCATTACAGCAGTCAACACAGCTGTTCTTAACAAGGTGAGTAACAAACCAGGGCAAGTATATAATCTTATTTGTGAGTATCTTGAAGAAGCCATTACAGCAGTCAACACAGCTGTTCTTATCAAAGTGAGTAACAAACCAGGGCAAGTATATAATCTTATTTGTGAGTACCTTGAAGAAGCCATTACAGCAGTCAACACAGCTGTTCTTAACAAGGTGAGTAACAAACCAGGGCAAGTATATAATCTTATTTGTGAGTATCTTGAAGAAGCCATTACAGCAGTCAACACAGCTGTTCTTAACAAGGTAAGTAACTAACCAGGGCAAGTATATAATCTTATTTGTGAGTATCTTGAAGAAGCCATTACTGCAGTCAACACAGCAGTTCTTAACAAGGTGAGTAACAAACCAGGGCAAGTATATAATCTTATTTGTGAGTATCTTGAAGAAGCCATTACAGCAGTCAACACAGCTGTTCTTAACAAAGTGAGTAACTAACCAGGGCAAGTATATAATCTTATTTGTGAGTATCTTGAAGAAGCCATTACAGCAGTCAACACAGCTGTTCTTAACAAAGTGAGTAACAAACCAGGGCAAGTATATAATCTTATTTGTGAGTATCTTGAAGAAGCCATTACAGCAGTCAACACAGCAGTTCTTAACAAAGTGAGTAACTAACCAGGGCAAGTATATAATCTTATTTGTGAGTACCTTGAAGAAGCCATTACAGCAGTCAACACAGCTGTTCTTAACAAGGTGAGTAACAAACCAGGGCAAGTATATAATCTTATTTGTGAGTATCTTGAAGAAGCCATTACAGCAGTCAACACAGCTGTTCTTAACAAGGTAAGTAACTAACCAGGGCAAGTATATAATCTTATTTGTGAGTATCTTGAAGAAGCCATTACAGCAGTCAACACAGCAGTTCTTAACAAAGTGAGTAACTAACCAGGGCAAGTATATAATCTTATTTGTGAGTATCTTGAAGAAGCCATTACAGCAGTCAACACAGCTGTTCTTAACAAGGTAAGTAACAAACCAGGGCAAGTATATAATCTTATTTGTGAGTATCTTGAAGAAGCCATTACAGCAGTCAACACAGCTGTTCTTAACAAGGTAAGTAACTAACCAGGGCAAGTATATAATCTTATTTGTGAGTATCTTGAAGAAGCCATTACAGCAGTCAACACAGCTGTTCTTAACAAGGTAAGTAACAAACCAGGGCAAGTATATAATCTTATTTGTGAGTACCTTGAAGAAGCCATTACAGCAGTCAACACAGCTGTTCTTAACAAGGTGAGTAACAAACCAGGGCAAGTATATAATCTTATTTGTGAGTATCTTGAAGAAGCCATTACAGCAGTCAACACAGCTGTTCTTAACAAAGTGAGTAACAAACCAGGGCAAGTATATAATCTTATTTGTGAGTACCTTGAAGAAGCCATTACAGCAATCAACACAGCTGTTCTTAACAAGGTGAGTAACAAACCAGGGCAAGTATATAATCTTATTTGTGAGTATCTTGAAGAAGCCATTACAGCAGTCAACACAGCTGTTTTTAACAAGGTGAGTAACAAACCAGGGCAAGTATATAATCTTATTTGTGAGTATCTTGAAGAAGCCATTACAGCAGTCAACACAGCTGTTCTTAACAAAGTGAGTAACTAACCAGGACAAGTATATAATCTTATTTGTGAGTATCTTGAAGAAGCCATTACAGCAGTCAACACAGCTGTTCTTAACAAAGTGAGTAACAAACCAGGGCAAGTATATAATCTTATTTGTGAGTATCTTGAAGAAGCCATTACAGCAGTCAACACAGCAGTTCTTAACAAAGTGAGTAACTAACCAGGGCAAGTATATAATCTTATTTGTGAGTACCTTGAAGAAGCCATTACAGCAGTCAACACAGCTGTTCTTAACAAGGTGAGTAACAAACCAGGGCAAGTATATAATCTTATTTGTGAGTATCTTGAAGAAGCCATTACAGCAGTCAACACAGCAGTTCTTAACAAGGTAAGTAACAAACCAGGGCAAGTATATAATCTTATTTGTGAGTATCTTGAAGAAGCCATTACAGCAGTCAACACAGCTGTTCTTAACAAGGTGAGTAACTAACCAGGGCAAGTATATAATCTTATTTGTGAGTACCTTGAAGAAGCCATTACAGCAGTCAACACAGCTGTTCTTAACAAGGTGAGTAACAAACCAGGGCAAGTATATAATCTTATTTGTGAGTATCTTGAAGAAGCCATTACAGCAGTCAACACAGCTGTTCTTAACAAAGTGAGTAACAAACCAGGGCAAGTATATAATCTTATTTGTGAGTACCTTGAAGAAGCCATTACAGCAGTCAACACAGCTGTTCTTAACAAGGTGAGTAACAAACCAGGGCAAGTATATAATCTTATTTGTGAGTATCTTGAAGAAGCCATTACAGCAGTCAACACAGCTGTTCTTAACAAGGTAAGTAACTAACCAGGGCAAGTATATAATCTTATTTGTGAGTATCTTGAAGAAGCCATTACTGCAGTCAACACAGCAGTTCTTAACAAGGTGAGTAACAAACCAGGGCAAGTATATAATCTTATTTGTGAGTATCTTGAAGAAGCCATTACAGCAGTCAACACAGCTGTTCTTAACAAAGTGAGTAACTAACCAGGACAAGTATATAATCTTATTTGTGAGTATCTTGAAGAAGCCATTACAGCAGTCAACACAGCTGTTCTTAACAAAGTGAGTAACAAACCAGGGCAAGTATATAATCTTATTTGTGAGTATCTTGAAGAAGCCATTACAGCAGTCAACACAGCAGTTCTTAACAAAGTGAGTAACTAACCAGGGCAAGTATATAATCTTATTTGTGAGTACCTTGAAGAAGCCATTACAGCAGTCAACACAGCTGTTCTTAACAAGGTGAGTAACAAACCAGGGCAAGTATATAATCTTATTTGTGAGTATCTTGAAGAAGCCATTACAGCAGTCAACACAGCAGTTCTTAACAAGGTAAGTAACAAACCAGGGCAAGTATATAATCTTATTTGTGAGTATCTTGAAGAAGCCATTACAGCAGTCAACACAGCTGTTCTTAACAAGGTAAGTAACTAACCACGGCAAGTGTATAATCTTATTTGTGAGTATCTTGAAGAAGCCATTACAGCAGTCAACACAGCTGTTCTTAACAAAGTGTGTAACTAACCAGGGCAAGTGTATAACCTTATTTGTGAGTATCTTGAAGAAGCCATTACGGCAGTCAACACAGCTGTTCTTAACAAAGTAAGTAACAAACCAGGGCAAGTATATAATCTTATTTGTGAGTATCTTGAAGAAGCCATTACAGCAGTCAACACAGCAGTTCTTAACAAGGTAAGTAACTAACCAGGGCAAGTATATAATCTTATTTGTGAGTATCTTGAAGAAGCCATTACAGCAGTCAACACAGCTGTTCTTAACAAAGTGAGTAACAAACCAGGGCAAGTATATAATCTTATTTGTGAATATCTTGAAGAAGCCATTACAGCAGTCAACACAGCTGTTCTTAACAAAGTAAGTAACAAACCAGGGCAAGTATATAATCTTATTTGTGAGTATCTTGAAGAAGCCATTACGGCAGTCAACACAGCTGTTCTTAACAAAGTGAGTAACAAACCAGGGCAAGTATATAATCTTATTTGTGAGTATCTTGAAGAAGCCATTACAGCAGTCAACACAGCTGTTCTTAACAAGGTGAGTAACAAACCAGGGCAAGTATATAATCTTATTTGTGAGTATCTTGAAGAAGCCATTACGGCAGTCAACACAGCTGTTCTTAACAAGGTAAGTAACTAACCAGGGCAAGTATGTAATCTTATTTGTGAGTATCTTGAAGAAGCCATTACAGCAGTCAACACAGCTGTTCTTAACAAGGTAAGTAACTAACCAGGGCAAGTATATAATCTTATTTGTGAGTATCTTGTAGAAGCCATTACAGCAGTCAACACAGCTGTTCTTAACAAGGTGAGTAACAAACCAGGGCAAGTATATAATCTTATTTGTGAATATCTTGAAGAAGCCATTACTGCAGTCAACACAGCTGTTCTTAACAAAGTAAGTAACTAACCAGGGCAAGTGTATAATCTTATTTGTGAGTATCTTGAAGAAGCCATTACAGCAGTCAACACAGCTGTTCTTAACAAGGTGAGTAACAAACCAGGGCAAGTATATAATCTTATTTGTGAGTATCTTGAAGAAGCCATTACGGCAGTCAACACAGCTGTTCTTAACAAAGTAAGTAACTAACCAGGGCAAGTATATAATCTTATTTGTGAGTATCTTGAAGAAGCCATTACGGCAGTCAACACAGCTGTTCTTAACAAGGTGAGTAACTAACCAGGGCAAGTATATAATCTTATTTGTGAGTATCTTGAAGAAGCCATTACAGCAGTCAACACAGCTGTTCTTAACAAGGTAAGTAACTAACCAGGGCAAGTATATAATCTTATTTGTGAATATCTTGAAGAAGCCATTACAGCAGTCAACACAGCTGTTCTTAACAAGGTAAGTAACTAACCAGGGCAAGTATATAATCTTATTTGTGAGTATCTTGAAGAAGCCATTACGGCAGTCAACACAGCTGTTCTTAACAAAGTAAGTAACAAACCAGGGCAAGTATATAATCTTATTTGTGAGTATCTTGAAGAAGCCATTACAGCAGTCAACACAGCTGTTCTTAACAAGGTGAGTAACAAACCAGGGCAAGTATATAATCTTATTTGTGAATATCTTGAAGAAGCCATTACAGCAGTCAACACAGCAGTTCTTAACAAAGTAAGTAACTAACCAGGGCAAGTATATAATCTTATTTGTGAGTATCTTGAAGAAGCCATTACAGCAGTCAACACAGCTGTTCTTAACAAGGTGAGTAACTAACCAGGGCAAGTATATAATCTTATTTGTGAGTATATTGAAGAAGCCATTACAGCAGTCAACACAGCTGTTCTTAACAAGGTAAGTAACTAACCAGGGCAAGTATATAATCTTATTTGTGAGTATCTTGAAGAAGCCATTACGGCAGTCAACACAGCAGTTCTTAACAAGGTGAGTAACTAACCAGGGCTAGTATATAATCTTATTTGTGAGTATCTTGAAGAAGCCATTACAGCAGTCAACGCAGCTGTTCTTAACAAGGTAAGTAACTAACCAGGGCAAGTATATAATCTTATTTGTGAGTATCTTGAAGAAGCCATTACAGCAGTCAACACAGCAGTTCTTAACAAAGTAAGTAACTAACCAGGGCAAGTATATAATCTTATTTGTGAGTATCTTGAAGAAGCCATTACAGCAGTCAACACAGCTGTTCTTAACAAGGTAAGTAACAAACCAGGGCAAGTATATAATCTTATTTGTGAGTATCTTGAAGAAGCCATTACAGCAGTCAACACAGCTGTTCTTAACAAGGTAAGTAACTAACCAGGGCAAGTATATAATCTTATTTGTGAGTATCTTGAAGAAGCCATTACAGCAGTCAACACAGCTGTTCTTAACAAGGTAAGTAACTAACCAGGGCAAGTATATAATCTTATTTGTGAATATCTTGAAGAAGCCATTACAGCAGTCAACACAGCTGTTCTTAACAAAGTGAGTAACAAACCAGGGCAAGTATATAATCTTATTTGTGAATATCTTGAAGAAGCCATTACAGCAGTCAACACAGCTGTTCTTAACAAGGTGAGTAACTAACCAGGGCAAGTATGTAATCTTATTTGTGAGTATCTTGAAGAAGCCATCACAGCAGTCAACACAGCAGTTCTTAACAAGGTAAGTAACAAACCAGGGCAAGTATATAATCTTATTTGTGAGTATCTTGAAGAAGCCATTACAGCAGTCAACACAGCTGTTCTTAACAAGGTAAGTAACAAACCAGGGCAAGTATATAATCTTATTTGTGAGTATCTTGAAGAAGCCATCACAGCAGTCAACACAGCAGTTCTTAACAAGGTAAGTAACTAACCAGGGCAAGTATATAATCTTATTTGTGAGTATCTTGAAGAAGCCATTACAGCAGTCAACACAGCAGTTCTTAACAAGGTAAGTAACAAACCAGGGCAAGTATATAATCTTATTTGTGAGTATCTTGAAGAAGCCATCACGGCAGTCAACACAGCTGTTCTTAACAAGGTAAGTAACAAACCAGGGCAAGTATATAATCTTATTTGTGAGTATCTTGAAGAAGCCATTACAGCAGTCAACACAGCTGTTCTTAACAAGGTGAGTAACTAACCAGGGCAAGTATATAATCTTATTTGTGAGTATCTGGAAGAAGCCATCACAGCAGTCAACACAGCAGTTCTTAACAAGGTAAGTAACAAACCAGGGCAAGTATATAATCTTATTTGTGAGTATCTTGAAGAAGCCATTACAGCAGTCAACACAGCTGTTCTTAACAAGGTGAGTAACTAACCAGGGCAAGTATATAATCTTATTTGTGAGTATCTTGAAGAAGCCATTACAGCAGTCAACACAGCTGTTCTTAACAAAGTAAGTAACTAACCAGGGCAAGTATATAATCTTATTTGTGAGTATCTTGAAGAAGCCATTACAGCAGTCAACACAGCTGTTCTTAACAAGGTAAGTAACAAACCAGGGCAAGTGTATAATCTTATTTGTGAGTATCTTGAAGAAGCCATTACGGCAGTCAACACAGCTGTTCTTAACAAGGTAAGTAACTAACCAGGGCAAGTATATAATCTTATTTGTGAGTATCTTGAAGAAGCCATTACAGCAGTCAACACAGCTGTTCTTAACAAGGTAAGTAACAAACCAGGGCAAGTATATAATCTTATTTGTGAATATCTTGAAGAAGCCATTACAGCAGTCAACACAGCTGTTCTTAACAAAGTGAGTAACAAACCAGGGCAAGTATATAATCTTATTTGTGAGTATCTTGAAGAAGCCATTACAGCAGTCAACACAGCTGTTCTTAACAAGGTGAGTAACTAACCAGGGCAAGTATATAATCTTATTTGTGAGTATCTTGAAGAAGCCATTACAGCAGTCAACACAGCTGTTCTTAACAAGGTAAGTAACAAACCATGGCAAGTATATAATCTTATTTGTGAGTATCTTGAAGAAGCCATTACGGCAGTCAACACAGCAGTTCTTAACAAGGTAAGTAACAAACCAGGGCAAGTATATAATCTTATTTGTGAGTATCTTGAAGAAGCCATTACAGCAGTCAACACAGCTGTTCTTAACAAGGTAAGGAACAAACCAGGGCAAGTATATAATCTTATTTGTGAATATCTTGAAGAAGCCATTACAGCAGTCAACACAGCAGTTCTTAACAAAGTAAGTAACTAACCAGGGCAAGTATATAATCTTATTTGTGAGTATCTTGAAGAAGCCATTACAGCAGTCAACACAGCTGTTCTTAACAAAGTGAGTAACTAACCAGGGCAAGTATATAATCTTATTTGTGAGTATCTTGAAGAAGCCATTACAGCAGTCAACACAGCAGTTCTTAACAAAGTAAGTAACTAACCAGGGCAAGTATATAATCTTATTTGTGAGTATCTTGAAGAAGCCATTACAGCAGTCAACACAGCTGTTCTTAACAAAGTAAGTAACTAACCAGGGCAAGTATATAATCTTATTTGTGAGTATCTTGAAGAAGCCATTACTGCAGTCAACACAGCTGTTCTTAACAAGGTAAGTAACTAACCAGGGTAAGTATATATAATCTTATTTGTGAGTATCTTGAAGAAGCCATTACGGCAGTCAACACAGCTGTTCTTAACAAGGTGAGTAACAAACCAGGGCAAGTATATAATCTTATTTGTGAGTATCTTGAAGAAGCCATTACAGCAGTCAACACAGCTGTTCTTAACAAAGTAAGTAACTAACCAGGGCAAGTATATAATCTTATTTGTGAGTATCTTGAAGAAGTCATTACAGCAGTCAACACAGCTGTTCTTAACAAGGTAAGTAACTAACCAGGGCAAGTATATAATCTTATTTGTGAGTATCTTGAAGAAGCCATTACAGCAGTCAACACAGCTGTTCTTAACAAGGTAAGGAACAAACCAGGGCAAGTATATAATCTTATTTGTGAGTATCTTGAAGAAGCCATTACAGCAGTCAACACAGCTGTTCTTAACAAGGTGAGTAACAAACCAGGGCAAGTATATAATCTTATTTGTGAGTATCTTGAAGAAGCCATTACAGCAGTCAACACAGCTGTTCTTAACAAGGTGAGTAACAAACCAGGGCTAGTATATAATCTTATTTGTGAGTATCTTGAAGAAGCCATTACTGCAGTCAACACAGCTGTTCTTAACAAGGTGAGTAACTAACCAGGGCAAGTATATAATCTTATTTGTGAGTATCTTGAAGAAGCCATTACGGCAGTCAACACAGCTGTTCTTAACAAGGTAAGTAATTAACCAGGGCAAGTATATAATCTTATTTGTGAGTATCTTGAAGAAGCCATTACTGCAGTCAACACAGCTGTTCTTAACAAGGTGAGTAACAAACCAGGGCAAGTATATAATCTTATTTGTGAGTATCTTGAAGAAGCCATTACAGCAGTCAACACAGCAGTTCTCAACAAGGTAAGTAACTGACCAGGGCAAGTATATAATCTTATTTGTGAGTATCTTGAAGAAGCCATTACAGCAGTCAACACAGCTGTTCTTAACAAGGTAAGTAACAAACCAGGGCAAGTATATAATCTTATTTGTGAGTATCTTGAAGAAGCCATCATAGCAGTCAACACAGCTGTTCTTAACAAGGTAAGTAACTAACCAGGGCAAGTATATAATCTTATTTGTGAGTATCTTGAAGAAGCCATCACGTCAGTCAACACAGCAGTTCTTAACAAGGTGAGTAACTAACCAGGGCAAGTATATAATCTTATTTGTGAGTATCTTGAAGAAGCCATTACTGCAGTCAACACAGCTGTTCTTAACAAGGTAAGTAACAAACCAGGGCAAGTATATAATCTTATTTGTGAGTATCTTGAAGAAGCCATCACGGCAGTCAACACAGCTGTTCTTAACAAGGTGAGTAACAAACCAGGGCAAGTATATAATCTTATTTGTGAATATCTTGAAGAAGCCATTACAGCAGTCAACACAGCTGTTCTTAACAAGGTGAGTAACAAACCAGGGCAAGTATATAATCTTATTTGTGAGTATCTTGAAGAAGCCATTACAGCAGTCAACACAGCTGTTCTTAACAAGGTAAGTAACTAACCAGGGCAAGTATATAATCTTATTTGTGAGTATCTTGAAGAAGCCATTACAGCAGTCAACACAGCAGTTCTTAACAAGGTAAGTAACTAACCAGGGCAAGTATATAATCTTATTTGTGAGTATCTTGAAGAAGCCATTACGGCAGTCAACACAGCTGTTCTTAACAAGGTGAGTAACAAACCAGGGCAAGTATATAATCTTATTTGTGAGTATCTTGAAGAAGCCATTACTGCAGTCAACACAGCAGTTCTCAACAAGGTGAGTAACAAACCAGGGCAAGTATATAATCTTATTTGTGAGTATCTTGAAGAAGCCATTACAGCAGTCAACACAGCTGTTCTTAACAAGGTAAGTAACAAACCAGGGCAAGTATATAATCTTATTTGTGAGTATCTTGAAGAAGCCATTACAGCAGTCAACACAGCAGTTCTTAACAAGGTAAGTAACTAACCAGGGCAAGTATATAATCTTATTTGTGAGTATCTTGAAGAAGCCATTACAGCAGTCAACACAGCTGTTCTTAACAAAGTGAGTAACAAACCAGGGCAAGTATATAATCTTATTTGTGAGTATCTGGAAGAAGCCATTACAGCAGTCAACACAGCTGTTCTTAACAAGGTGAGTAACAAACCAGGGCAAGTATATAATCTTATTTGTGAGTATCTGGAAGAAGCCATTACAGCAGTCAACACAGCTGTTCTTAACAAGGTAAGTAACAAACCAGGGCAAGTATATAATCTTATTTGTGAGTATCTTGAAGAAGCCATCACAGCAGTCAACACAGCTGTTCTTAACAAGGTAAGTAACAAACCAGGGCAAGTATATAATCTTATTTGTGAGTATCTTGAAGAAGCCATTACAGCAGTCAACACAGCTGTTCTTAACAAAGTAAGTAACAAACCAGGGCAAGTATATAATCTTATTTGTGAGTATCTTGAAGAAGCCATTACAGCAGTCAACACAGCAGTTCTTAACAAGGTGAGTAACAAACCAGGGCAAGTATATAATCTTATTTGTGAGTATCTTGAAGAAGCCATTACAGCAGTCAACACAGCTGTTCTTAACAAAGTGAGTAACTAACCAGGGCAAGTATATAATCTTATTTGTGAGTATCTGGAAGAAGCCATTACAGCAGTCAACACAGCAGTTCTTAACAAGGTAAGTAACAAACCAGGGCAAGTATATAATCTTATTTGTGAATATCTCTAAGAAGCCATTACAGCAGTCAACACAGCTGTTCTTAACAAGGTAAGTAACAAACCAGGGCAAGTATATAATCTTATTTGTGAGTATCTTGAAGAAGCCATTACAGCAGTCAACACAGCTGTTCCTAACAAGGTAAGTAACAAACCAGGGCAAGTATATATAATCTTATTTGTGAGTATCTTGAAGAAGCCATTACAGCAGTCAACACAGCTGTTCTTAACAAAGTGAGTAACTAACCAGGGCAAGTATATAATCTTATTTGTGAGTATCTTGAAGAAGCCATTACAGCAGTCAACACAGCTGTTCTTAACAAGGTGAGTAACTAACCAGGGCAAGTATATAATCTTATTTGTGAGTATCTTGAAGAAGCCATCATGGCAGTCAACACAGCTGTTCTTAACAAGGTGAGTAACTAACCAGGGCAAGTATATAATCTTATTTGTGAGTATCTTGAAGAAGCCATTACGGCAGTCAACACAGCTGTTCTTAACAAGGTAAGTAACTAACCAGGGCAAGTATATAATCTTATTTGTGAATATCTTGAAGAAGCCATCACGGCAGTCAACACAGCAGTTCTTAACAAGGTAAGTAACTAACCAGGGCAAGTATATAATCTTATTTGTGAGTATCTTGAAGAAGCCATTACGGCAGTCAACACAGCTGTTCTTAACAAAGTGAGTAACTAACCAGGGCAAGTATATAATCTTATTTGTGAGTATCTTGAAGAAGCCATTACAGCAGTCAACACAGCAGTTCTTAACAAGGTAAGTAACTAACCAGGGCAAGTATATAATCTTATTTGTGAGTATCTTGAAGAAGCCATTACAGCAGTCAACACAGCTGTTCTTAACAAAGTGAGTAACTAACCAGGGCAAGTATATAATCTTATTTGTGAATATCTTGAAGAAGCCATTACGGCAGTCAACACAGCTGTTCTTAACAAAGTGAGTAACTAACCAGGGCAAGTATATAATCTTATTTGTGAGTATCTTGAAGAAGCCATTACAGCAGTCAACACAGCTGTTCTTAACAAAGTGAGTAACTAACCAGGGCAAGTATATAATCTTATTTGTGAGTATCTTGAAGAAGCCATCACGGCAGTCAACACAGCAGTTCTTAACAAGGTAAGTAACTAACCAGGGCAAGTATATAATCTTATTTGTGAGTATCTTGAAGAAGCCATTACAGCAGTCAACACAGCTGTTCTTAACAAGGTGAGTAACTAACCAGGGCAAGTATATAATCTTATTTGTGAGTATCTTGAAGAAGCCATTACAGCAGTCAACACAGCAGTTCTTAACAAGGTAAGTAACAAACCAGGGCAAGTATATAATCTTATTTGTGAGTATCTTGAAGAAGCCATTACGGCAGTCAACACAGCTGTTCTTAACAAGGTAAGTAACAAACCAGGGCAAGTATATAATCTTATTTGTGAGTATCTTGAAGAAGCCATTACAGCAGTCAACACAGCTGTTCTTAACAAAGTGAGTAACTAACCAGGGCAAGTATATAATCTTATTTGTGAGTATCTTGAAGAAGCCATTACTGCAGTCAACACAGCTGTTCTTAACAAGGTAAGTAACTAACCAGGGCAAGTATATAATCTTATTTGTGAGTATCTTGAAGAAGCCATTACAGCAGTCAACACAGCTGTTCTTAACAAGGTAAGTAACTAACCAGGGCAAGTATATAATCTTATTTGTGAGTATCTTGAAGAAGCCATTACTGCAGTCAACACAGCTGTTCTTAACAAGGTAAGTAACTAACCAGGGCAAGTATATAATCTTATTTGTGAGTATCTTGAAGAAGCCATTACAGCAGTCAACACAGCTGTTCTTAACAAGGTAAGTAACAAACCAGGGCAAGTATATAATCTTATTTGTGAGTATCTTGAAGAAGCCATTACGACAGTCAACACAGCTGTTCTTAACAAGGTAAGTAACAAACCAGGGCAAGTATATAATCTTATTTGTGAGTATCTTGAAGAAGCCATTACATCAGTCAACACAGCTGTTCTTAACAAGGTAAGTAACAAACCAGGGCAAGTATATAATCTTATTTGTGAGTATCTTGAAGAAGCCATTACAGCAGTCAACACAGCAGTTCTTAACAAGGTAAGTAACAAACCAGGGCAAGTATATAATCTTATTTGTGAGTATCTTGAAGAAGCCATTACGGCAGTCAACACAGCTGTTCTTAACAAGGTGAGTAACAAACCAGGGCAAGTATATAATCTTATTTGTGAGTATCTTGAAGAAGCCATTACGACAGTCAACACAGCAGTTCTTAACAAGGTAAGTAACTGACCAGGGCAAGTATATAATCTTATTTGTGAGTATCTTGAAGAAGCCATTACAGCAGTCAACACAGCAGTTCTTAACAAGGTAAGTAACTGACCAGGGCAAGTATATAATCTTATTTGTTAGTATCTTGAAGAAGCCATTACAGCAGTCAACACAGCTGTTCTTAACAAGGTAAGTAACAAACCAGGGCAAGTGTATAATCTTATTTGTGAGTATCTTGAAGAAGCCATTACTGCAGTCAACACAGCTGTTCTTAACAAGGTAAGTAACAAACCAGGGCAAGTATATAATCTTATTTGTGAGTATCTTGAAGAAGCCATTACAGCAGTCAACACAGCAGTTCTTAACAAGGTGAGTAACAAACCAGGGCAAGTATATAATCTTATTTGTGAGTATCTTGAAGAAGCCATTACTGCAGTCAACACAGCTGTTCTTAACAAGGTAAGTAACAAACCAGGGCAAGTATATAATCTTATTTGTGAGTATCTTGAAGAAGCCATTACAGCAGTCAACACAGCTGTTCCTAACAAAGTGAGTAACAAACCAGGGCAAGTATATAATCTTATTTGTGAGTATCTTGAAGAAGCCATTACGGCAGTCAACACAGCAGTTCTTAACAAGGTAAGTAACAAACCAGGGCAAGTATATAATCTTATTTGTGAATATCTTGAAGAAGCCATTACAGCAGTCAACACAGCTGTTCTTAACAAGGTGAGTAACTAACCAGGGCAAGTATATAATCTTATTTGTGAGTATCTTGAAGAAGCCATTACAGCAGTCAACACAGCAGTTCTTAACAAGGTGAGTAACAAACCAGGGCAAGTATATAATCTTATTTGTGAGTATCTTGAAGAAGCCATTACGGCAGTCAACACAGCAGTTCTTAACAAAGTAAGTAACTAACCAGGGCAAGTATATAATCTTATTTGTGAGTATCTTGAAGAAGCCATTACAGCAGTCAACACAGCAGTTCTTAACAAGGTGAGTAACAAACCAGGGCAAGTATATAATCTTATTTGTGAGTATCTTGAAGAAGCCATCACAGCAGTCAACACAGCTGTTCTTGACAAGGTGAGTAACTAACCAGGGCAAGTATATAATCTTATTTGTGAGTATCTTGAAGAAGCTATCACTGCAGTCAACACAGCTGTTCTTAACAAGGTAAGTAACAAACCAGGGCAAGTATATAATCTTTTTTGTGAGTATCTTGAAGAAGCCATTACGGCAGTCAACACAGCAGTTCTTAACAAAGTGAGTAACAAACCAGGGCAAGTATATAATCTTATTTGTGAGTATCTTGAAGAAGCCATTATGGCAGTCAACACAGCAGTTCTTAACAAGGTAAGTAACTAACCAGGGCAAGTATATAATCTTATTTGTGAGTATCTTGAAGAAGCCATTACAGCAGTCAACACAGCTGTTCTTAACAAGGTGAGTAACTAACCAGGGCAAGTATATAATCTTATTTGTGAATATCTTGAAGAAGCCATTACAGCAGTCAACACGGCTGTTCTTAACAAGGTGAGTAACTAGCCAGGGCAAGTATATAATCTTATTTGTGAGTATCTTGAAGAAGCCATTACGGCAGTCAACACAGCAGTTCTTAACAAAGTAAGTAACTAACCAGGGCAAGTGTATAATCTTATTTGTGAGTACCTTGAAGAAGCCATTACGGCAGTCAACACAGCAGTTCTTAACAAGGTAAGTAACTAACCAGGGCAAGTATATAATCTTATTTGTGAGTATCTTGAAGAAGCCATTACAGCAGTCAAAACAGCAGTTCTTAACAAGGTAAGTAACTAACCAGGGCAAGTATATAATCTTATTTGTGAGTATCTTGAAGAAGCCATTACTGCAGTCAACACAGCTGTTCTTAACAAAGTGAGTAACAAACCAGGGCAAGTATATAATCTTATTTGTGAATATCTTGAAGAAGCCATTACAGCAGTCAACACAGCTGTTCTTAACAAAGTGAGTAACAAACCAGGGCAAGTATATAATCTTATTTGTGAGTATCTTGAAGAAGCCATTACGGCAGTCAACACAGCTGTTCTTAACAAGGTAAGTAACTAACCAGGGCAAGTATATAATCTTATTTGTGAGTATCTTGAAGAAGCCATTACAGCAGTCAACACAGCTGTTCTTAACAAAGTGAGTAACAAACCAGGGCAAGTATATAATCTTATTTGTGAGTATCTTGAAGAAGCCATTACGGCAGTCAACACAGCAGTTCTTAACAAAGTGAGTAACTAACCAGGGCAAGTATATAATCTTATTTGTGAGTATCTTGAAGAAGCCATTACGGCAGTCAACACAGCTGTTCTTAACAAAGTAAGTAACAAACCAGGGCAAGTATATAATCTTATTTGTGAGTATCTTGAAGAAGCCATTACAGCAGTCAACACAGCTGTTCTTAACAAGGTGAGTAACAAACCAGGGCAAGTATATAATCTTATTTGTGAGTATCTTGAAGAAGCCATTACAGCAGTCAACACAGCTGTTCTTAACAAAGTGAGTAACTAACCAGGGCAAGTATATAATCTTATTTGTGAGTATCTTGAAGAAGCCATTACAGCAGTCAACACAGCTGTACTTAACAAGGTGAGTAACAAACCAGGGCAAGTGTATAATCTTATTTGTGAGTATCTTGAAGAAGCCATTACGGCAGTCAACACAGCAGTTCTTAACAAGGTAAGTAACTAACCAGGGCAAGTATATAATCTTATTTGTGAATATCTTGAAGAAGCCATTACAGCAGTCAACACAGCTGTTCTTAACAAGGTAAGTAACTAACCAGGGCAAGTGTATAATCTTATTTGTGAGTATCTTGAAGAAGCCATTACAGCAGTCAACACAGCAGTTCTTAACAAGGTAAGTAACTAACCAGGGCAAGTATATAATCTTATTTGTGAGTATCTTGAAGAAGCCATTACAGCAGTCAACACAGCTGTTCTTAACAAAGTAAGTAACAAACCAGGGCAAGTATATAATCTTATTTGTGAATATCTTGAAGAAGCCATTACAGCAGTCAACACAGCTGTTCTTAACAAAGTAAGTAACTAACCAGGGCAAGTGTATAATCTTATTTGTGAATATCTTGAAGAAGTCATTACTGCAGTCAACACAGCTGTTCTTAACAAGGTAAGTAACTAACCAGGGCAAGTATATAATCTTATTTGTGAGTATCTTGAAGAAGCCATTACAGCAGTCAACACAGCTGTTCTTAACAAGGTGAGTAACAAACCAGGGCAAGTATATAATCTTATTTGTGAATATCTTGAAGAAGCCATTACAGCAGTCAACACAGCTGTTCTTAACAAAGTGAGTAACTAACCAGGGCAAGTATATAATCTTATTTGTGAATATCTTGAAGAAGCCATTACAGCAGTCAACACAGCTGTTCTTAACAAGGTAAGTAACTAACCAGGGCAAGTATATAATCTTATTTGTGAGTATCTTGAAGAAGCCATTACAGCAGTCAACACATCTATTCTTAACAAGGTAAGTAACTAACCAGGGCAAGTGTATAATCTTATTTGTGAGTATCTTGAAGAAGCCATTACGGCAGTCAACACAGCAGTTCTTAACAAGGTAAGTAACTAACCAGGGCAAGTATATAATCTTATTTGTGAATATCTTGAAGAAGCCATTACAGCAGTCAACACAGCTGTTCTTAACAAGGTAAGTAACTAACCAGGGCAAGTGTATAATCTTATTTGTGAGTATCTTGAAGAAGCCATTACGGCAGTCAACACAGCTGTTCTTAACAAGGTGAGTAACTAACCAGGGCAAGTATATATATATAATAACAGGTGACTGTCTTCTGATATCAAAGTTATCTGGTGAGGTTGGGAGAATTTATCAGGACGAGGCTCTGCCGAGTCCTGATAATTTCTACCTGCCGAGCCAGATAACTTTGATATCAGAAGACAGTCACCTGTTATTATATTTATCACGCTATCATCGAAAATCATAATAAATAAATAAAAATAGCTTATTTAACACGTAATTTGGGGTTATTCTAAGATTTTTAACGTATAAATTATTGCGCAACGAAAAAAATCACACAGCAGTATGAAATCAAAATGTCGGCTTGCGATGAATATAGATCTAATTTCACTAGTCATTTACACGGCAATGTTTGAATCCAAAGAATTGTGAATATTGCAGTTGACTTCATTTGCATTTTATAGAAATTTTTGTGTACACAACTGAACTCCAATGTCCGTACATTTATCGTCGCTTCGAAACAGATTTGGATCGGCATTGATGGCGGATCAGTTGTAAAATATTAGGCTATCGTCATGTACGTGTAATTATCTTGTAATTTGTGTATGACAAGCTTTCAATTCCAAAATATGCATATGCAGAAAATGATAAAACAACTGAAGAACAAATGAAACATAAAGCAATGTTCAGAACGTACCTTTATATTGGTTATTCAATGACAGAACTTTCGGCTTGAGTCAAGAATCTTCACACACTCATTTATTATGCTTTGTCATTCTTTCCTATGAGACATGTATGTCAGTTTCACTTTTCTCAACACAATATAGGCCTAATCTACACAAAACATTGTTTGTAAAAGCCTTTTATATCACTAAATAAATCTTCTATTCTCGAATGTTTATGTACTTGGTATTTACTTGTAAATTCACAAAAACAAACTTGAAAATGTCACCACTGAAACGTCAACAAACTAAAAACACAGATCTGCTCTACAAAAATACATAGTATGACGTCACATGTGACGATGTCACAACTGTTTATGTCTTGGTCTAATTTTAGATCATTCGTGTCACACCAGTCAATTTTTACAAGTCAAATTATATGCAACGAGTTATGAATTCATGAAGGCCCAATATTTTTTACAATTTTGAATTGGCAAGGTTTGAAAAGTAGTTCCAATGAGATCTCGAGAGAGTATGCAAATTAGTTCTAAAAATAAGTGACTGATATAACTTAATGTTATCGGACAGCTGATATCAGGTCAATGTTGACACAATAGCATGATAAAATCTTATTTGTGAGTATCTTGAAGAAGCCATTACTGCAGTCAACACAGCTGTTCTTAACAAAGTGAGTAACTAACCAGGGCAAGTATATAATCTTATTTGTGAGTATCTTGAAGAAGCCATTACTGCAGTCAACACAGCTGTTCTTAACAAGGTGAGTAACAAACCAGGGCAAGTATATAATCTTATTTGTGAATATCTTGAAGAAGCCATTACTGCAGTCAACACAGCTGTTCTTAACAAAGTGAGTAACTAACCAGGGCAAGTATATAATCTTATTTGTGAGTATCTTGAAGAAGCCATTACTGCAGTCAACACAGCTGTTCTTAACAAGGTGAGTAACAAACCAGGGCAAGTATATAATCTTATTTGTGAGTATCTTGAAGAAGCCATTACAGCAGTCAACACAGCTGTTCTTAACAAGGTAAGTAACAAACCAGGGCAAGTATATAATCTTATTTGTGAGTATCTTGAAGAAGCCATCACGGCAGTCAACACAGCTGTTCTTAACAAGGTAAGTAACTAACCAGGGCAAGTATATAATCTTATTTGTGAGTATCTTGAAGAAGCCATCACGGCAGTCAACACAGCTGTTCTTAACAAGGTAAGTAACAAACCAGGGCAAGTATATAATCTTATTTGTGAGTATCTTGAAGAAGCCATTACAGCAGTCAACACAGCTGTTCTTTACAAGGTGAGTAACAAACCAGGGCAAGTGTATAATCTTATTTGTGAGTATCTTGAAGAAGTCATTACAGCAGTCAACACAGCTGTTCTTAACAAGGTAAGTAACAAACCAGGGCAAGTATATAATCTTATTTGTGAGTATCTTGAAGAAGCCATTACAGCAGTCAACACAGCTGTTCTTTACAAAGTGAGTAACGAGCCAGGGCTACAAACTTTAACCCATTACCAAACGACAAAATTTTAGGGTGGTCCAAATTGAAAGATCCTGCAGATGACAATTGCAATTGAATGGAATTTTAAATTTTTAGGTCTTTTTGGATGGAAAACATTGTGGGAATTGAAGAAATTGCTTGTGACAAGCAATTTCTTCATTTTCCACCATGTTTTCCATGGCCATAAATTTGTGGGGAGTCAAAGGGTCATTGTGTGGTAATGGGTTAACAAACAACAAAAACTAAACTGGTCCAAACTCAAAGATGTTGCTGACTGCATATTGAGGGAATGAAATTTTATAAAAATATCTATCTAGGTAAAAAACATTGTAAGAAATGAAGAAATTACTTCTCACAAGCAATTTCTTCATTTTCCACAATGATTTCAGAGGCATTTATCTTGTATGTGTGTCAAAAGCTGTCATTATGTGGGAATTGGTTAACTCTTTCTGATGCATTTATGTTGTTGTGACTCGTCTGAAAGGCCTTACTTATTAGTATAGTCCATTTGGTAATGGGCTGAAAAAAAAATCAAGAGCTTTTGATATTTGCATTTATAGCATAATTTTTGCATGGCGTATTTGTTGAATGAAAATTAAAACTTGTTTTATGGGAAATCAGATTTCACTAGAATCAAAGAAGGAAATCTTGGACAATTTTCTCAGTAAAAGTTGGGCCACTTTGGAATTTAGCAGTTTGTATATCTAACCCAGAATACTTCTAAATGTAATGCACTTAAAACTCGCCCTATGTTGTTTGCTCCTAGAATTTGTAAAAAAACTTCAGGAGGAGATAATTATTTTTATGCTGTATCAAAAGATTTGGGTCATATTGTTTTTCTGTTGTCCATCTGTCTGTCCATCCGTTCGTCTGTCCGAAAACTTTACATTAGCCTTTTCTCCATAGGTATTTGACATATACAAAACTCAAATTTAGTATTTAATCTTCTTTCAATGATATCTATCTGTTCCAAGGACCATGCAATATGACCTTCCTCAAGGTCATCCTTTCACGCTTATCAACCCTTAACACGAAAACTAAACATGAAAACTTAACATTGCCATTTTTGGGGCATCAGTGTTTCACAAAGACATCTTGTTAAAACTATGTCTTGTTTTGGATTTCAAAGGGTCTCCCTGTCTGGGTTAATTTCAAAATACATGTAATTCATTTGTATATGTGATCAAAGCACTAAATAATGCGCAGTAAACGCACCCTTAATTTGTCATGTAAAATCCAAACCCTATGTTGTGGGTACTCGATAGAATTGTCTCGATTAGACGATTCTAATGAATACCCACAACATATGGTTTGTTGAACAATAAATGAAATATTGAAAAGGCCATTCCCTCTTATCAGTATGTGACTGAATTTCAGTTTAAGAGCAAGTTGTCTGAGGCAGAACAACAAAAAGTAGAATCGGGCAAACAAGAGTTGGTGCTACAGGCGGTCAAAAGACTGGATGAAAAGTTTGACAGTGCTGAGGTAATTCTACGGTATTTTGTAATCTTTTTAGCTCGACTTTTCGAAGAAAATGAGAGCTTATACTGTCACCCGGGCGTCGGTGTTGGCATTGGCGTCTGCGTCGGCGTTGCAACAAAGGTTAAAGTTTTTTCAAACATCAATGACTTCCATACTATCAAAGGGATTCAACCCAAACTTCGAATACTTATTCACCATCACACCCTCTACCTTACTACCAGGGCCCATGACCCTGGCTCCACTATATTTGGAGTTATGCCCCCTTTATACTAAGCACCTTAGAAAGTCGAGCGCCCTGTCTTCGGACAGCTCTTGTTTGTGTGGCAGGCCAGGGCCAAAGATAAGAGGGAGTAAAGGCTTTTCAAAAGTCAATATTTTATTGATCGTTTATCAAACCCTATGCTGTGGGTACTCATTTGGATCGTCTTGTTTTGACGATTTGAATGAGTACCCGCAACATAGGGTTTGGATATTGATCTAAAATAACAATTTAACAATGTCTTAACTCCATCTTATGGCTCTTCAGGCTCTTAACCCTTTCCCAAATAAGACCTGGTGTTGACCTCCCTGAGAGAAAGAGCTTGGGAAAACATTGAGCCAAAAGAAGAAAATGCTGATAATCAGCATTTTTCTCCTTTTGTCTCAATATTTTCCTAGCTATATGATACACAAATCCAGTATTGGTAAACATCTGATTTGTCACCTGCAGCAGCTTTGTCCACATATCAAAAGATTGGGGGAATATTGTTTAACTCATGTCTGTCGGTCTGTCTGTTTGTCTGTCTGTCTGTCTGTCCTAAAATTTAACCTTTTCTCCAAATGTAATCAACATACAAAGCTCAAATTTATTATGTAAATTTCTTTCAATGATAGCTATTTGTTCCATGCAATATGACCTTCCGCAAGGTCATCTGTTATTTAACCCTTATCAACCCTTTATTCGAAATCTTAACATTTTAGAAATATGGCCAATTCATGGGCATTTGTGTTTTACAAACACATCTTGTTTGATGTTTGGGAAAGGGTTAATCATGGGGTCCATGGTTCAATCCCTGGCTGTGGGGAATATCCTTTCTGACATTTGCCTTACTTCAGTGCAATCCCTGGCTGTGGGGAATATCCTTTCTGACATTTGCCTTACTTCAGTAACATCAATGGATGGATAATTTTAAACCTAATTGGAATGAGCTTGGCAATGATGTTGTAGTAGTACTGGTGAGAAAAAAGACAAGTATTTATAGTTAGGTGCTCCAGCCCCCATCATATGACTGAGACACTGTTTTATATAGTGGTTAAATCTTTCCAAACAAGACCTGGTTTTGACATCCCTAATACTTGGGAAAACATTGAGGTAAAGGAAACATTTTCTCCTTTTGTTTTAATATTTTCTATGCTATATAAACCATAGCTTTATTAACATTCATTTTGTCACATGCATTAGCTTTCAAATATGAGAACTCTAAAAATTGTCATTTGGGAAAGGATTAACCCTATTCAACCAATCTTCTGTCTGTATAACATATGATCTTGTCTGTTGATGCATAGTCCATCAGATTTTGTAATCCTTGTGTTGCTTTAAATTGACAAAATGAATGTGAAACCTGATACAAATTAATACCTTGTCCCTTAGGGATGCAAATACCAAGCATTGCTTGGAAATAATTGAATCATAGGCTTTTAAGTGGACTGTTTAAATCTGTATACAATCATAAAACCAATCCATCAATGAACAGCTTATTAAACAATTAATCAATTAGTTTTATTTCAGAATTATCTATAGAACAATGTGTTCAAGATACCTGACCACATAGTTTTACAAAATACAGATAGAGAAGTGTTGTTCAGAGTCAGAAATGGTAGATCTAATCAATTAATGACATTCAATCAATCAATCAATCAATTTTATTTCAGAATAATCTACTAAACAATATGTTCAAAATACCCGATCATGTTGTTTTACTCGAGGATAAAATACAGTTAAAGAAATGTTGTTCTTAAACAGAAATGGTAGATCTATCAATTAATATAGGGTTAATTCACGTTTTTGAGGTCGTTAACATTCTCAGAGGCCTAAAAAATGCGTTATCGCCTGAGACCGAAGGTCGAAGGCGATAACCCATTTTGTGGGCCTCTGAGAATGTTAACGACCAAAAAAACGTGAATTGACGCTATTATTGCATAAAATAGGAAGAATTTGCAAAGAAATGTAATACAATAAGACGAAAAACTAAAAAACTTTGTGAAAATTTAGCCACATTTACACTGACAGATACCAGAGTTTTCCGGCATTCGACTGGACATATATCGAGTAAGTACGATATCCACTGCACGGGCCGTTAGATTTTCATCGTGTAGCTACAGTGTAGTCAAGTTTCATAGCATTTTTACTGACATAATCTTCATTTGGGTTGGCGAAATCGTCACAATATTCGACTAAGTTTTCTTTTGGAAACATACTCTGGATATTCTAACCTTAATTTCAGTGCGAGTAATAAAACAAACGGTCGGAACTTCTGAGGTAGATCTCTGGTTCGTTTCAGACATTCGTTCATTTAAAAAAAGTTGTAAAGGAAAGATTGCAGTAACTAAAAGAAGAACAAGAAACACATAGGCTTACCACCACATTTGACCTAGACCACAACCATTCATTTCTAATTTCTATCCTTCCATGTCCACGAAATCAACTTTTAAGTTTTAGTTTAAAATCTGTCAGCTTCCCGTTTGTTTACTTTTTGATTCCAAGAATTAAACCTACGTCACTATATTACGTCATCAGATATGGTTACACTGGGAGACCTAGTTTACTATTTATTGGGGTTTAAACTGGAAATGGGGTCTTACAAGAATTTACATCGCGGAAAAGGGAAATGACAAAATTTCGGCTAATTTTCAATTTTCTGAAGCACTCACAACAAATCCCCGATCGAGGATATGTGAATGCAAAACCAGTCCGATAATGCACATGAATTTACTGAATAACGACCGGTTTTTGACGATGTCGGACTGATTTTTTCTCGTTATCCAATGCCAATAACAGACTGAAAACACACATTTTAGGCAATAATATATAAATAAATTGATTTATCAGTCAATCAATTTAATTTCAGAATTATCTATTAAACAATGTGTTCAAGATACCCGACCATGTAGTTTTACCCGAAGACAAAATACAGTTAGAGAAATGTTGTTCTGAGACAGAAATGGTACAACTAGACAGTGATATACAAACAGTTATAGAGAAAATTGTAGCGGTAAGTTAACCTTGTCCCAAACAAGACCGAGTGTTGAAGCCCCTATAGGAAAAGGCTTGGCAAAAGAAGAAAATACTGATAACCAGCATAGCCCAGTTGGTAGAGCATCTACCTTTCACTCAAGAGGTCCCGGGCTCGATACCCGACTGCGTCAAATATCCTTTCTGACTAAAATGTCACCCATGAATGGTTTGATATCGTGAACCTATGTGGGAGAGCAGCAGGAGGCTCGGTTAGAGTGTTGTGATAGGACTGGTATATGAAACAACAGGAATCCATGGTTAGGAGCTCCAGCTGCCATGATTTTACCATAGCAAGTGAAAACTGCGTAAAACTCCAATAAACTATACCAAATCGATGCCGTAGATCCTCATGACAGAAGAGCCAGCAGGCTGGGTGTAGGGAAATTTAGTTGCCTTCTGACTGCTCTTATTATACACAGACAATAGTAACAAATCAACCTAGGAACAAACAATTGAATAACAAAAATAGCAATAAAAATATTGAGACAAGAGAAGAAAATGTTGATCAACATTTTCTTCTTTTGTCTCAATATTTGTTAAGATACTTTTCTACCAGGGACATTAAAACCTGGGCTTTTTGGAGAATGGGCGATTGCCTAGCTACAAAATTTGATTAAAGTTCACTTCCAAAGTAGTTGTCCACTACAAAAATACTTATTACACCTGTGAGATTCAGAAATATGACTAGTAGCGTACAATTTTTTGAAGGAAAAGGATGAAATACAGGTTATCAGCTTTTTAGCTCACCTGAGCACGAAGTGCTCAAGGTGAGCTATTGTGGTCGCTTTTTGTCTGTTGTCTGTCTGTCTGTCCACCTGTCCACAATTGCTGTTAACACTCCAGCATCCATTAATATTGACCAAACCAGTATGACCATTGGTTCTTGGATGTGTTCGATTTTGGGTCAGATCGGACCTGGAAGTCTGGAGTTATGTCGCCTTGAACATTAAAAATAGCTTCTTTTGACTTTGTTAGCACTTTAGCATCTACAAATATAGACCAATCAAAAGAAATCTTGACCACAATGTTGGTTACCATAAGATCTTAGTTGAGTTTGATTTTGAGTCTGATCAGACTGGTAAGTCATGAGTTATGCACCCTTGAAAATGACAAAATTGCTGTTTTCAACTGTTTTCGACTTTGTTTATACTCTAGCATTTACAATTATTGACCAATCAAGACTAAACTTGGATCTTATGTTGGGGACAATAAGATCTTGTTATAGATTGATTTTCATTCCGATCGGACCTGACAGTAATGAGTTATGTGTCCTTGAATTTTGACAAAATTGCCGTTTTTGATTGTATTCAACTTTCTTTACACTCTAACATCTACGATTATTGACTAATCAAGACAAAACTTGGACATAATGTTGGTGACCATCAGATCTCAGATGAGTTTGAATTTTAGGCTGATCAGATCAGAAAGTCTTGAGTTATGTGCCCTTGAATTTGACAAAATTGTTGTTTTCGACTTAGTTTACATGATCTCGGATGAGTTTTATTTTCAATCTTGATCAGAAGGTTGAGAGTTATGTGCCCTTGAATTTGAAAAAATTGCCGTTTTCCAGATGTTTTCGACTTTGTTTACAGTCTAGCATCTACAATTATTGACCAATCAAGACAAAACTTGGACATAATGTTGGAGACTATAAGATCTGGGATGGCTTTGATTTTCATTCTGATCAGACTAGAAAGTCGTGAGTTATGTGCCCTTGAATTTGACAAAATTGTTGTTTTCGACTGTTTTTCGGTCTTGTTTACTCTCTAGCATCTACAATTATTGACCAATCAAGATGAAACTTGGACACAAAGTTGGTGACTATAAGACCTTGCACGAGTTTCAATCAGATCAGAAAGTTGTGAGTTATGTGCCCTTGGATCTGACAAAATTGCTGTTTTCGACTCAAACAACTACAAATATTGAACAATCAAGATGAAACTTGGCCATAGTGTTGATTACCATAAGATCTTGGATGAGTCTGAATGTAAGCATGATCAGAATAGAATTTGCTGAATTATCTGTCCTTCATATTGACAAATTTGCTGTTTTTGAGTTTGTTTTTACTCTAACAACCATGATTCTAACAAAACTGTGGTTCATATCATCTTGGTTCAGGTGAGCGATATAGGACCATCATGGTCCTCTTGTTTCTTTTATTTTACTGCAAGGTTTTCTATTTTGATATCTTGTTTGGTTCTCAAAAGGATTCATTGTTTGGAAATGTTTAAATTATGTAGTTTGAATTTTCAGGTAACAAGAGCCAATGGCCAGCTTGAGAAGAGACTAACAGAGATAGACCAACTACAGGGGGATTTTGATAAGACGTTAGATAACATGAAAAATATACAAACAAAAGGTACTGGTTTAAATTTACACTTTCCTCAAATGACAGCATTTTAGACAGGTCCAAGGGCAAGGTATTTCAGAGCTTAATCTATAGATAAGAGGGGGATATGATTTTAAAATGCAATGTTTCATAAATTGGGTATCAAACCATTTGTTTTGGGTACTCATTGGAATCATCTTATCAAGATATATCTATGAAGTACAATGCTTTTACCCCCTCTTATTAAACGCCGCCGGAGGCAGTCGTATATTGGCGTCATCTTCTCTGCCTGTCTGTCCGTCAGTCCATTCGTCCGTACATACGCTTTTCTTGTCAAAGCAACTCCTTCTAAGTTTCTAGCTGGATCTCTCTGAAACTTGGTCAATGTTATCACCTTTATGGGTAGATGTGTATGAAGTAAGGATTTCATGGTTCATTGATTTTTGCCTGAGTTATGCCCCTTAAAACTTAGTCTCTTGGGCGGCGTATATTGTGACTATGGCACTCTTGTCTGTTGTTCTGTTCAGAGCTCAAATTTGTTACTGGTCACATGGTGATAGCCAGGAAAACATAAGTGAATATTCAATAAGTGATGTAACATTGTTTTAAGGGATTATGGGTATGCATCTTGATTTCAGACTTGGCCAATTTTCTTTCCGACATTTTGATTCACCTTTCCTAAACAAGACCAGATTTTGCCGTTTTCTAAGTAATAGCAATTTGTCACTTTTCTTCAAAAAGCTTGTATCTTCAGCTGTAAATAGATCTACAAGCTATTTAGCTTTTTTGAAGAAAAACAAAGAATTATTTTTGTGGTCTGTAACATTTGAATCTTTACAATAAAAAAATGTGTGTTTACTCACAATGATATCTGACAAGCACCAGTAAGGGGACATTGTCAATGATCAAATATATTAAAATTCCAAAAGCGATAAAAATCAACAATTTGACTGCTAGGAAATCACATATCAGTGCAGTACCAAATGCTTGCACATCCTTGTCATAGAAAATTACACACCATGTCAAGAGAATAAATTGATTAGTGTAAATGTAACCAATTTTGATTTTCCTTGAATCAAAGACAATGACCCGTATCTGTTGTCAGGTGTTAACACCAGATTTTAATCAGATTGTGTGTTGTTACCTTTTAAGGTAGAAGACCCATAATGAAAAACACCACTTTCTCGCCATACGAAATATATCACACACACTTGTAAATACACTTCACATAAGTTGATTCACCGTGCGGGATTTCAAGATTATGCTTCAAGAAGAAAATAATTTACAAATATCATTTTACTCTATATTCATATGCAAGGGGGGTAATTGGAAATTTTTGTCAAATATTTTCATAAGTATGCTTGAATGCAAAATTCTTAACCGTACAAAATGCTTATGTTTATACTTGGTATGGAAATTTAACACAGTTTAGGAATTCCTGGCATTTTTCAAATTTCGCCACTGGCTCTTTGGTGCTAATTATGGGTCTTCTACCTTAAGCAAAGTTGGGTGTGGAGTATATAGGATTATACCAATTACTTCTTTGTTTCATACATTTCAGTTCATAATGAGGCAAACTCTACACTACAGACTCTGTCAGATGTGGGTAAAATACACGAACTGATCAGAAAACTGGAATTGAAGTGATGGTGTTCCCTCACATATGTTTTACAAACATCTCTTGTTATGTTTTTGTTTCCTATATTTCAGTTCATAATGAGGCAAATTCTACACTACAGACTCTGTCAGATGTGGGTAAAATACACGAACTGATCACAAAACTGGAGCTGGAATTGAAGTGATGGTGTTCCCTCACATATGTTTTACAAACATCTCTTGTTATGTCTTTGTTTCCTACATTTCAGATCATAATGAGGCTAATTCTACACTACAGACTCTGTCAGATGTGGGTACAATACACGAACTGATCACAAAACTGGAACTGGAATTGAAACATTGAAAGGATGGTGTGCCTATACTGACATTGTGAAAATTTGGACTGCTCCAATATGAAAGCTGCTGCTGACGACTGAATAGATCTGATGTTGATAAAGATAGAATTTGTGTACAATATTATTTAACCCATTACCAGATGGCAACAGTTTGGACTGTTTCTATTTGAAATGTGTTGCAGACGACAATTTCAAGTTGGTGAAATTTTAAAAATCTTTCCATTTTGGGTTAGAAATCATTGTAGAAAATGAAGAAATTGCTTTCACAAGCTATTTCTTCATTTTCCACATTGATTTTCAAATTCTTTACTTGTGAAGGACCCAAAGTTGTTCTGTGCAGTAATGGGTTAACCCTTTCCCAAATGACAAACTGTATTATACAGTCATGAAAATATTGAGACAAAAGGAGAAAATTCTGGTTTTCAGAATTTTCTTCTTTTGTTTCAATGTTTTATCCATCAATTTCTATTAGGGACGTCAAAACCAGGTATTGTTTGGGAAAGGGTTAAACACAGAAAATATTGTGGCTCTAGCTGATGAATCTGGTTACCAGCATTTTTTTTGTCCTCAATGTTTTATAAAAGTTTTTTATACAAGGGACATCAAAGTGCAGGTGTTGCTAAATGACATAAATGGGATCTGTCATCCTTTCCTAAACAAGAAAATTTAAGGGTTCTTGAATTTCATAGCTGCTGCAGACAACAAATCGAATGCTGAAGATTGAATTTTTGTATTTTTATACGCCCGAAGGGTCGTATTATGTTATGGCCCCGCTCGTCCGTCTGTCCGTCCGTCTGTCTGTCTGTCTGTCTGTCCATCCGTCCGTCTGTCTGTCCGTCCGTCCGTTAGCAATTTCTTGTGTGCGCAACTCCTCCTACAGTTTTGATCGGAATTTGATCAAACTTGCCAAAATAAATCTCCATGGTGTCTAGTTGTGCACCTCGCTTACGGAATTCAGATAACTCTTTTCGTTCTTGAATTATCTGCCCTTGAATTAAAAAAATGTCCATTTTCTTGTGTGCGCAACACCTCCTACAGTTTTGATCAGAATTTGATCAAACTTGCTACAATGAATCTCCATGGTGTCTAGTTGTGCACACCGCTTACAGAATTTAGATAACTGTTTTCGTTCTTGAATTATCTGCCCTTGAATTTAAGGAAAAATGCGTTACTTCTACAGTTTCAACCAGAATTTAATCAAACTAGCCACAATGAATCTCTATGGTTTCTTGTTGTGCAAACAAAATTTTGATAACTTTTCATGTTTGAATTATCTGCCCTTGAATTGAAAAAATGGCCTATTTTTACCGACAAGCCCCTCTCGGGCGTATATGCGCCGCTCTGCGAAGCTCTTGTTGTATTAAATATTGAGGCAAACGGAGAAAATGCTGACTCAGCATTTTCTTCTTTTGCCTCTATGTTTTCCAAGTCTTTATTCTATAAGGGGCATTAATCAAGGTTGAATTTGGGAGAGGACTAAGATTCTGTTGTAACCAGGTCAGCTTGTGCATAGGTGCAATTTGATCAGGTGCGATACCCCTCTTGCACTTCGTCGAGCACGGATAGCCCAGTCTGTAATGTCTGAGTCTATCAATCCAGGGGGCGCAAGTTCAATCCCCGACGCGGCAAATTACTGTTCTGACATTTGACAAAAGTCATTTGTCCCTCACCCATTGGTGTGAATAATCTATGTGATAGAGCAGCTGGAGGCTTGAATCGGATATCGTGGTAGTACTGGTGAAATTCCAGGGGCCAGTTTCATCAAAACATTTAAGATGTGTTTTTGACTTACCAATGTCCTAAATATCCCTTACAACAACAATCGCATAACCCAGGTCTCGTTAGATTGGCGATATGCGTTTCTTGCCCTAAATTTGTCGTAAGACACCGGTAAGTCATAAATACGTCTTAAATATTTTGATGAAACTGGGTCCAGGAATCTGCGAGGCACACCAGGCACTGGGATATGACCATAGCAATTGAAAGCGTCATTTAAACCACAATTTTCGCCAATCACACTCAGAGTTGCTACAGGTACACAGGAACCTGCACGAGAACAGCAAAGATATTGATCAGACTGCACAAAATACACAGGCTGATCTGGATCCATGTTGGTCTCAAATGACATAAGGGACTCTTTGCAGATATAGGCTCACAGTTTTTTATTGATACTTGTATATACATGATTATATTGTGAAAAATGCTAAGTCCTGAAGTGTTTGTTATATCGTCGCTTTTCTATGAAAACCTCGTATCTGCAGCTTGATTTAAGCTGCAGATACATGGTTTTGGCAGAAAAGCAGCAATATCCTAAAGGTGGTTGATATGTTGGTGTCATCTTCTCCATCCAAATCTTTTAAGGGGGCAGATTTGGTGCAGTGTTAACCCATTACCACACATTGACTCTTTTACTTTCCAAAGGAAAAAAACCTTTGAAAAACAATGTGGAAAATGAAGAAATTGCTTGTGACACGCAATTTCTCCATTTCCCACAATGTTTTCTATCCCAATTTTGTAAAACAGGGGTCGTAGGATTGATGTGCTGACACTCCAGTTGTTAGCTACTCCAGTAGTCCGCCCCTAATGAGATTTATGAGATGTCAAAACTTTTCGGGTGACATCATAAGCTAACATTCAGGGGGGGAAAGCATGCATTTTTCTAGCTCGTAACATGTTCTTATAGAACGAACATATTACGAAGGTTTACGATATACTTCCACTTCTCATAAATCTCATTAAGGGTCGACTACCTTAAGTGCTGGTTCGCGAAAGTCTTGTTGTTAAAAGACAGAAAGGCGTAGATGTATTGTGGAGAAACAATATGTTTAATGTTTTTAAAACTATCACACACATACAATATCATCATAATGTACAATAGACATTTTATGTTTCTGAAACCATCACATGGTATAGCTTACGATAAATGACCTGGCAGAGGATCCCTATCAATTAGCTAGAGATGCTCTGCCAGGTCATAAATTGTGAGCTATAAATATATCAACAAGTGATGCATTGTTTATCGCATTTTATAGCTCACGATAAATGATATGGCATAGCATCTCTAGCAAATAGCTAGAGATGCTCTGCCATGTCATTTTTCATGAGCTTTACATGTCGTTGCCAGAAGATTCCACCTGCTTTGGCAGGCAGTGTAGAATAAGTTCCGACTGCATGTAATTGCAGCCTCACCGGAGTCTACTATTCCTGAATTCGGCATGATAAGGCTTTACCAATTCCATCTTGTTGGCATCTTTTGACGCCCTTTAAAGATAAAGGCTCTGGAAAACAATGTGGAAAATAAAGAAATTGCTTGTGACAAGCAATTTCTTCATTCCCCACAATCTTTTTTCTACCAAAACGGACAATAAAATGTAAAATATAGTTCACATGAAAGTGTTGTCTGAAACACTTTTGAGTATGGAACAGCCCAAAATTGTGTCGTTTGGAAATGGATTAATGTACTCTGAAAAACCTACAACAAAGGGCCAGTATCATAAACATTGCATCACTTCTTGATATTGTTACCATGACAACACCTCTCATACAGTTTAGCACCATTTTCAGGTTCATTTGCCCGACTTTCACTGGTTACTTAACCCATTTATTTGATTCAGAAATTAATTCCTTAAATAATAGACACTGATGTCACCATATCAATGAAAATACGAATAAAACAATCACATATTTATTAAAGGGGTTCTTTCTAGATAATTTAGGAATCATAATAATATGGGCTGCCGTAAAGTTGTAGTTACGAGATTTTGCAATAACACCGACGATATGTTTCCAACACTTGTTTGCCCCAAGCCATGAATTGAGTCGGCTTTTGTAATGTTTCATGTTTAAGATTTGAAATGAGAAAAGTATCCAGTTGAAAGTGGGCTAGAAAATTAAACATTTACAAAAAAGGAAAATTGGAAAGACCTATGTACTTTGCGCCCATTATTCTCATCTTTATGCTTAAGACAATCTCTTAATTGCCTTAACCCTTTACCAAAGAACAAAATCGTAGACTGGTCCAAAATGCCATTACAGGCAATAGTATTTACTTAAACATTACTTAAAGATAGAAATTGTAATTAGTATGACTTGTTGTTATTATAATAGAAAAGAAGAAAATGCTATAGACCTATAAAAATTCTCTTGAGTCTTTTCATTCAAAAAGGTCCCAAAGAAGAATTTTTCAAATGACCTGGTAAAGGGTAAACAAACACAAATTAAACTTAAAGTTGAGCATCAGTCATAGCAATAGTTGGTAAAATGCATCACTATGTACTTATTGTTTTCAGGAACATAAATATGGGTCATAATTAAGGTAGTCCACCCCTAATTAGATTCACACACCGTCAGATTCATTCAGGCAATGTCGTAAACATTCAGCGGTGGAAGATTCTACCACAGAATGTTTACAACATCACCTGATCACCTTCGGATATGTAACAAGCGTCAATGATGTCACACAAAAAAATCCGACGTCATATGAATCTCATTAGGGGTGGACTCCCTTAGGACAAATCAAATTTAGGATTCCCTTGTTGAATTGGATCCTGTCGTAATGGTCAACATGCATGTAAAGTTTGATGTGAATACATTTCTTTGAGAAATTGTACACAAACCTTGGACCAAGAAATCAATGCCAGTCCTACAATTATCTAATAATCAGGTCACAACTTTGTTGAAAACCTTTAACCCTTTCCCAAACAAGGCCTTTGACGTACCTAATAGAAAAGGCTTGGGAAAACATTGAGACAAAAGAAGAAACTGCTGATAATCAGCAGTTTCTCCTTTTGTCTCAATATTTTCTGCGCAATATTTCCTACAATTCTTATCTTTTTCAACACTTATTTTGTCATTTGTAACAGCTTTTCAATTAGACCACCCTAAAATTTTCTCGTTTGGGAAAGGGTTAAATAAGCACACAGTGATGCATTAGGGAAAAAAAATAATTCTTGTCTCCGTTAATTTTTTGAGATCAATAAAAATTGGGATCAACATTTATTTATTGCAGTGCCCCTCTTGATTTTAGCATCACATAATTCTGCTCTGCAACATTGAAGTTAAATCCGTTATTGCAGCTTAAATATCCTATCCTGCCAGTATTGATTGATTAAACACCTTTAATAAATTTCCAGACCTATTGCGCCGCTGGTGCAACTTGCTATGTGTACCTGGTATTTCTTCCACCAGTATAAAACACAATATGCAACTTGAGCCACCAACTGCTAGAGCCACTTAGAAGATTCATGAACTATTAATTTATTGGTGACAAATGATTTGTCAAAATTAATATAAGAAAGGGTAATTGTTGGCCGAGCAAACTTCTGGACCTACAACCAATTGATAATTAATTGATAGACACTGTTACCAACTGATTTACCCATACTCGGCCTGCCAGTACCACACCAAATTATTTGTCAATGGTGAAAGAGCTACAATAAAAGAGGGGAGGGAAAAATGGCTTTTCAAAATGCATTATTTCATTAATTGTTATCAAACCCTATGTTTTGGGTACTCAATGGAATCGTCTTATCACTTTAATCTGTTGCTCTGAAAAGTAAGGTCTTGCAACATGAGAGTCTGATCTTAGTTCACACTTTCAACATGCCCTCATTTCATGAAAGTCTCATCCTAGTTCACACTATCAGTAACAATATCTGGCAGGATTTAGGATTTATAATGTACATCATTCATTAAAGGCAAATAATTAAGCTCCTCTGTGTGAAAGCAAATTTATAGTGTGCATACAAAACAGTGTTCAGTTAGTGGGTCTATTAAGCTTTTCAAAGACATGTCCTGCTTAATCAGGGCTTGTTTTGAAAGTATTATTATTATAGAGGGTTAATTAAAAGGTCTCTTTGAAAATCAAACAGTTTAAAAATCTTATTAAAAGCAATCTCAAGTCCTTTTACTTGTAAATTTACAATCAATTTCCATTGAAAAAACTTGTTCGTGGAGAACAAAGTTCTTTCGTTTTCTCAAGGACAATCTGAAAAGATCTGCTCCTTGGCATTTTAATACAATCGAATCACAGTCATTGTTTAACCCCTTTTATGTCACCGGTATTTAGGGTTCCTTCATTTCTAAGAACTTGATTACTTTTAACAGGGTGAAAATTACTTAAAATTAAGATAAAATTATTATTCATATGGTGAAAAATTTGTTAGTTATTTATTATTTGTGGGATAATTGTTCAGAAAAGCTCTGAAATTTAAAGTCATTTAATGACTGCTTAAATTAAGAGCGACAAAAAGCCTAGCATAGAGTTTGCGTGACTGAACAGTAATGACTGTACATGGAATAACACCGCATTTACCAACTTACAAAATATTGATGCATTTTAACGAAAACCTCGTATCTGCAGCTTATTTTAAGCTACAGATACAAGGTTTTTGTAGAAAAGCGACAATATAACAAAACAAAAAGCATTCATCATATGACCCAAAACCGAAATGCAAAAAAAATGATATATGTATACCTAAATCAGGTGACATTACATAATTGTGATAATATTTGGCAGAAATTCATGTGTATAGATATGTATATAAAGATTTGAAAAACATGTCTCAATACCATTTCTGAAATTGGGTTTTACAGAATCTATTCTGTTGTCACTGTACTATTAAAGTAAAGGCGAAAACAATAACTCTTTCCCATAGTAAAAGCATAAACCAGAGAAATACAAATAATTTGTTTTATAAGTTCTATAGATGAAAATGCTGAGGCTTCCCATTTGGTCCCAGTTTAAGGCGAAGATAATCCCAAAAGCTTGAGTAGAGTAGAAAGCAAAGAAACAGTTGTAATGCAAGCTCATTGTCCAAAATATCTTAAATATCATTTTGCAAATTTAGCAAATGTTAAAATTATTTGCAACTTAAGTTGTCAATACCTGCTACAAAATACCACCATTAGTGCATTAGTTATGCATCTTTTGTTTACTTATTTCAAATCTTAGAGCATATTTATAAACAACAGAGGAGCATTTTAAAACCTTGTTTGATAACATGGTACAACTTCAACCAGTTTTCAATCATGGAAATCCAGATGCTCATCAAAAATCTATTGCCATTTCAAGTCCAATAGCAAGAAACAAAACAAACGTTGCTATGTTTGTAGTTACAGCATTATCGATATCAACTTATATTAAATCATTTTGCTCTTGAATATTTTAGATCTAATATTCATCTGCAAATTTAAGAAGCAAAGATTTGCAATACCATGACATGACTATGCTAGCCTATGATTAAAGACAGATCTGAAAACAATTGAGGGACACCAGAGAGGGTTAGTGTGAAAGCAAAGATTTGTTATGTGTGCAATTAAACAACTGCCTATTTTGCATGATTATATTGTAAAGCAATCTAAGAAAATAGGCATGAAAATTAGGCAATAGCAAAATTTGTATTGATGTTGACTGGAAATATTCAGTGTCGTATTCTCTTTGTTGTTGTCGTTACAAAGCATCTCTCGAAACAAGCTCTCTAGTCTGCTTCATCCAGCAAGACTGGATTTTGACGTCTCTTCAAGTGCATTCAAATAAGAAACCATGTTGTATATCTTGAACGGCACCATTGCCCGATAGAGCTGCAAGAGAGAAGCATTGATTCTTGATCAGACTGCATGTGTTCACAGGCTGATCTGGATCCTCGTTGGTTTTACATGCCAGGGCCTCTCCACATTCCTGCTCGATGATGCTTGTAATTCCGGCTAACATAGGCCTATATAGCAGAGTATATTACTTAGCTGCCAATAGCTAATGCTTTCCAAAGCTGCGAGTCAATGCTGTAAGGTAGTATTGCAACTAATTTGCTTGTGTGACTGTCAAACACAAAAGGTTATTCCAGAAATCACAAAGGGCTTCAACCATAATAAGTTTTGAGAAAATATATGGAGGATTACAGGGCAAAACTATGTCATGTGCATTTTAATTTTATGCAAACACATTATCTTTGCACTGCACCTTCTAAAATAAGTCTCATATTCTTAAAATGGAGCAAACCTTTTGTTCAGAGAATATTTTCTCTGCTTTAAAAACTACAGGTAATTCCATGTTGATAAAATGTTATTCTGAAAATATCAACCAGACTGGCTTTTCAGCATTAGTCAAACTGAAATGGTCGCTTTTAAACAAAAACCTCGTAACTGCAGCTTGATTTAAGCTGCAGTTACGAGGTTTTCGTTGAAAAGCGACGAAATGGTCCTTTTATGTTTGACAAGTCACATGATATTCTGGCTCGCTAATCAAGTGAGATGTAAAGGTCAGAGAAGCAGCGATAGAGGTCATCGTCATAGCAACTGTAGGGTCAATCAAGGTCATGCAAGAAATAAGAAGCAAGGCCATAATTTGTTTTATTAAACATTTTTTTCTATGGGTTACGCAAGTTTCTGCATTTATGAAGCATCTCTTTTAGAGTTAACATTTAGCAGACAGACACCAAACATATAAAGCAAGTGAAATACCTGACAGGGAGCAACAGTGTTTGGGTTAAAGTCCTTTCCAAAACAGCAAAATTTTTGAGGTGGTCTATTATTTGAAAGCTAAAGGCGACAAAACCAATGTCAATGAAGAGAAGAATTTTTGTACAAGACAGTTCTGAAAATGTTGAGACAAACGAAGAAAATGCTGATTATCAACATTTTCTTCTTTTGACTCAATGTTCTCCAAAACCTTTTCTAATAGAAGCGTCAAAACTAGGCATTGTTTTGGAAAGGGTTTATAAATAACTCCATCAAATTGGACATTATTTTCCATTTGTAGACAAGTATCCTTTCCCCAAATAAATATTTTTTTTAGACTGGTCCAAAAGTAAAGGACTTACAGACAACTAATTTAATGCCTATTAATGTAGAAACTCTTCATAGACCTATAAAAATTGTCTTGTCAGCATTTCTTCTTTTCCTGAATGTCTTTCTAAACCTGTTTACCAGTATCTTCAAAAGGCATTGTTTTGGAAAGGGATATAAATGTGTTAGATATTTTCTCAAGCCTAAAGTATTGCCACTTTTATGTTTGTTTTCTTCTCTTTTTTTGCTGTTCATTGAAGTCTAATGCTATGGACTATAGCAAGATTGCTGGTAATTTTTTTTAACCAAATCCGTCATTTTATTACTGAAGGGAAGATGTTTAAAAACATTGAATAAATTGTTTAACGAAAACCGGCCTTATCAAAGAATTAATTTTGTACAAAGTTTCGTTTTCCACAAACACTTTTGCTCCCTGAAAGCCAATCAAATAAATTTCCTGTAAAAAGAAACCCTTCTAGCCAAAGCAATAAGCATAAAAAATCTACATGTAATGCAAAACTTCAAACCTAGATTGTCAAGTCCACACATAATTTAACTAATTTACCTAAATTTATCTTGAAAGCAAAATGCTTTTATGATTTCTCATTGCTGTAAAGTCCTAACTCAGCCAAAGAAATAAGCAACTTGATTTAGTAGCTCTAACATTTAAACTGTAATTAGTATGAGCAAATAAATTCATTTGCTACAACACTCAAATAAATCGAGTATCGATGATACAATTATTTATAAAGATCATGATCTGTAATTTCCTATCCATCTTTTTTGTAGATTTGAATTCCCAAATTTTGAGAACGTTCAAAATGCATTGTGACAATCTAAGGATAAAATTTCACATTACGTTAAAAAAATCACCATAAGTGCACTAAGTTTTAACAACAGCCTGTTTAATATATAGCTCATGTTCACATATCAATTAACTTGTTCTTTTTACATTTCCATGGCAATGGTTGCGAGTTTTACAATTCACATTGGAAGACAACATTGTTATCAAAATCAAAATGGCACAGATGCTAAAGTATAGCACAAAATGTACGACAACAACTGCATTGTTGTCCTGGTGTTTCTGCAAAAAGCAAAAAGACAGATTAAGTGGATAATACGTAACTATGGCAACTTGAAATTAGTAAAATTGTTATAGCACTACAAGTAAGCAAACCCATAAAAGGTATTTAGACACTAAGTATGGCACTCTCTTCACATTAATCCTTGTCATGCTAAATTAAAAGAAGCAGGCAGAATAGCATAAGACCAGACTGCACTTATGTGCAGGCTGGTCTTGATCTATTCTGCCTGCCAAAGCATCCAGAATATTCCGGGATCAGCATGACCAGGGTTAAAAAGTGTTTTTCGATGACTTGAATATGTAAATCGGATTGAATTCCATCTTCCATCCTTTTTATCCTTTCTGTACATTTGAAAGGTTTTACATGCATCATTTGGGATGATGGTGTTTTGGTGTATTTAACAAAAGCATATTTTCATGTTATACAAAAATACCAGCTACATTGCCATGGAAACTGTAAAATAGAACAAATGGTTATATTTATGTAAATATATGTAAATTCGTATTTTTACATAAAAATTCTCAGCAGTGAAAATTTGATGAAGGAAATGGCATTTTAACATAATTGTACAGGTGATGGCACATTTTAGTTATATTTTATGTTGCCTAGTAACATATCAAAATTTTTACAAACATTCCTTTTTTGGATGAAAATTATTATGACTAATTTTGTGTCTTTGTATGCAACAAATTACAAAAAGAAACATAGCAAAAAGCAAAATCCTGGTTTTATTCTCATGGACATATCCCATTCTTGGTCAAAAAGTTGGGACAAGTCAGCTTTTCAATATGAGAATAGGTCTGTACACTGAATCTGGTAATTTGCTTGACCCCTCTCTTAGATAATAGTTTTTGGTTGGTCAAAGTTCATAAGGGTTACAAATTTTCAAATAAAAGTTATTTAAAAACATTTCAGGAACGATATTCTTGAAAGAAAAGGAACTGCTGTGTATCAGCATTTCCTTCCTTTTCTTCGATAACCTTGTAACTGCAGCTTATAATAAGCTGCAGTTACAAGGTTTTCGAAGAAAAGCAAGGATTTCTCTCAAAGGCTTTCTACAAACCATTGCAAACACTATATTTGAATGATTCTAGGATTTTGCTTGTTGGTATGAACTCATACATTCTCACACTTCTCATTATATACAAAACAAATAGTACCAAATATAAACAGCTACCCCAAAAATTGACTGAAAATTGTCTATAGAAAAAGTTTGTGGGACTCAAATAAAGAAAGAAGCATTTCTTACTGCCAACAGAGTTGAGAAAAAAAGTTAATAAAGAATGTGTGTAAAACACTCATTGCTCAATATGATTTTCATCGTTCTAAAAATTACAACTTGAGACTAAATGCAGAATTGCAACTAAGAGGTAACTAGCTAAGTTGTTTTTATAACGAAGTAGGACGTTCCCATTTCAAAGGAATGTTATCGTTTTGGGACTTTAATTGTGTCTCATACCAACTCAACCAATCACAATATGGTTTGACTTGCAATAAGTATCGACATACTTTTGATTTTAGCAAGCGTCCTTGGGTCACCATATTGAGACAGCAGAAAAATAGTCTAGCTAGAAATATATAGTAGGAAATGGGAAATGCAACAGGTCATGACATTATTTCATTTCTGATTCAACTTTTCCAAATTTCCCAAACAAAATTTTAGACAAGTCTAAATTAAAAGTTGTTATATAGAAGATAAACTGGATATCATCCCAGGTGGAAAATCTGCAATTTATATCATAGAAAGAATATGAAACCCTTGAGCAAAATGTAGAAAATGCATTTTTTCTCAAGTTTTTCTGGACCAACATCCAGAAGGGTCACAAAAACCAGAGCTTGTTTTGGGAAATGGTTGAAAGATAAGAAACATATACATGGCTACAGGTAATCAAACTAGGCAAGTTAACAGATTATAGAAAAGAAAGGCTACAAAGTGTATAATAGTATAGAACCAGTCTATGTCATATATTCAAATCAACACAAAACCAGTCCTTGGCATCAGTATTCACCAACCAATCTAAATCTTTTTTAAAGCTCCAAATTCAGAATCAACCTACCAGATATCTCAAGACAAATGTATTGAAAAATGTGATTGGTCAACTCCAGAGTTTGAATTATAAATAGATTTTGATTTGTTGATAAATGTATTCAAGCCAAGACAAGCATTTTCATTAGCTATTGGCTATTAGCAATGACTGTCATACAGTCTCCATGCCGACAAGAAGCAAAAGGCGGAGCTACATGTACAAATTTGTCAACAAAAGGTTGTACAATTTCAAAATATTGGATCATCCTGACTCACCGTTCCTGATTGTCTAATTAGAATGAACATTTGTATGGTTTACCCCATTATTTTGGGAATTCAATTGAACAATTGACAAGAATCAGAAATTGATCAGTCAGAAAATAATCTCAATTGGCAGGGTTTGATTAGAGAGCTTATCCTTTGACTGTTTTGTGTAATTGTTCAAGCGTTTATTTGCAACTTCAAATTTTCAATTTTGCTATATAGTATTTTCTAAATGCAAGGAGTTTCCTTCATTCAAGATCTTCATAAAGACCATATTCTGTTAACCGAACAATTTTTTCAAAACTCACTAATCAAACCCTGCCTTGCCAACCTCCCCACATCATGGACCTTATCTCAAGATAAAACAAGTAAATACAAACTATAAACACTCTCATCTCCTAAGAACATTTCATGTTCTGTTACTTAACATGCTTAGAAGTAAGAAATAATAATACAAACACTGACTAAAAATAAACATCCGTCAGTAAGAAACAATCACCATAGTAACGACTTTCATACATCTCCATTGGTCAGGGCAATACTATTTTGTTGGTTATATTCGAAAATGCCATAACTTCAGCTTGAATAAGCTTGAATTGTGTAACTAATGCAAGAGCACTATAATCTTAAGATTTATAATTACTTGCACTTTCAATGATAGTTTTGTAATAAAAGCCTTGCTTTAGTTTGTACAGACATATACCAAAAGTATTGCACCAACCTATGGATTCATAAAAATGTCAACTCTTCAAATGTTTCACATTAAATAGAGAGACACAATGGGTATTCTATGTACATTTGTGTTATGTCACTATTTTCCATTCATGGTATTTGAGTAGATTACTTGGACAGAAATTATCTATTTTTTCCTAGGCAAAATTAGATGAAATGTATGAAATAGATTGATCCAAAAACTTTGCTTGAGAAATGATTTTCATGATTTTTTTTTCCATTTTGATAATTTTTTGCCAATTTATCTAAATCATAAAGGACCAAATGTACATATTTCAAGTAACATATTTCTTGTTTCATTTGGATGTTTTCATAATGCTTCCTGCTTAGACTTCAAGCTTCAACATAGCAATTTTGTTAGAGACAAATTAATTTCTCAAGATATTTAAAGCAAAACACACTAAATTTCCCAATTCAAAAGACAAGCTCTCGCCAAACATTAAGGAAAACAGTGACACAACATTATTCATAATCACATTGACATAAAAGTTCTCTATATAGATAAATAGCATTTTATAACAACAGACTCAGGCGACCTATTTATGTATGAATTTTCATTATCTTAATTAATCATAATATTTGAAAAATTTAAGAGGAAAAGAAAGCTTGTAATTCATTAGAAAAAGGCAAAAAATGATGTATTTTATTGCATTTTCGAAATTTTGATGGTTCAAGTAATGTAAAATCTGAAAAGTGATAAAGATCTTTTTGCAAAAAATATAAATTGGTAAGCAATAACAATTTTCCCAGATACTTTGCAAAGTACATGGTGTCTTGTAATGTAAGTCAACAAATTATTTATAAAATGCTATTCTTCTATAAACTACATGAAGGCCTTTTGAAATCTTATAATTTTCTTTATCATCTCGAAAAATTCATTAGTAAAATTTAGGAATTTAAAGAAAGAATATTCTAAATAGTTACTTAAAATAGTCTAACATTAAGAAACATTAACACCTTGAGTAAAATTTACTGTTACCCAAGTTTACTTTCAAGACTTTAAATGATTTCACTCTTTTCTAATGGGTTTTAAAAGCATAAGGCTTGCATAAAGCATCCAAAAAAGAAATCCTAAACAAACTTTTCCTACTTTTTGGCGCCTTAAGAGTAATAGAATGGAATGTTTATGTGAAGTTTACACGAAAATTTCATTTTCAGTTTATGTCTTTAAAACAGAGCTACAGACAGGAGGCGGTAAAGGCTTTTCTAAAAGCAAAAAATGTTTAATTTTTATTCTAACCCTATGTTGTGAGTACCCACAACATAGGGTTTAGATTTTGAATAACAAATTTAGAATGGCTTCATCCCCTCTTATCTGTTGTTCTATTTACAATGTCTAATATTAATGAAATAATGCTGATAATTGTCTTTATAACCAAAGGTTCCAAATGACTTTAACCTTTACTGTATTGTCTTGATCACATATCTTTCTCAACACTGACGCCTTTTGACGCCCCTAAGTTTTAACCATCCTCCAAACAGTGACGCCTTTTGACTCCAGGCAGAGATCCCCAGTAACACCTTTCAATGCTGTACTTTCCTCATCTGCAATACCTCCCAATATAGACAGGTTGGACAGCTTGAGCATCTTGACTTGCATTTTACATTCCATAATTTACTTTTCTCTCAATGTTTAGTTAATTATTATAATATAGTTGATCAAGACAAAATAATATAGGTCTAAAGTAAATTCTCGTAACTCAGACTATATTCAAAATATGATACAGAACAGTGGCTATTATTTTCAATAGCATATTCATGGATTAACGCTAAATTGTGAATGTATAAAATATTACATTGACTTAAAAAAAAAAGTTTTTCGCTAAACCTTTGACCTTGTCTATATCTTTAAGTATATCAGATTTTTTTTTGTTAATGAATAAAACAGAAATGTCATGTGTAAATTGAAATAACAAGTACCCTAAAATTTCACCGGATAATTTCATAAGAAATCTATAACTATACTACATACTTAATAGTCCGAAAATGTTCAAAAAAATACTATGTACATACTCATTTAAGACATTTCTAGATTCAATAGATTTATTGAAATAACACTATCAGTAAAAGAGCAACCCTTAAGTTTTTGAACTTTATTTCGATATAAAAATCCTGCTAAGCTTAACAGTTGCAATATTCAAATTGGTTTTAATAAAACAGTTTGACCAACCTTTCTTCCAGAAATATTTTTTGTAAATCTAACAACCTGTCACATTAAAATAGTGCATAAAATGTTGTAAAATGACTTATCAACCTTTATGAATCATAAAACTAGAATCCCAATTAAACTGAACAAGAGCTGTCCGAAGACAGCGCGCTCGACTTTCTAAGTTGCTTAGTATAAAGGGGGCATAACTCCAAATAGAGTGGTCCCAGGGTCATGGGCCCTGATAGTAAGGTAGAGGGTGTGATGGTGAATAAGTATTCCAAGTTTGGGTTGAATCCCTTTGATAGTATGGAAGTTATTGATGTTTGAAAAAACTTTAACCTTGGTTGCAATGCCAACGCCGACGCCCGGGTGACAGTATAAGCTCTCATTTTCTTCGAAAAGTCGAGCTAAAAATGTTTAAACCAGGGTCAACCTTCATTGTATTTTGTGTCTAGCACATCATAAAAGTAAAAAGGCTTAACGTTTTTGTCATATCAACAATGTTTGTCTTAAAGAGTAATCATTCAATTTAATTAACACACTTTTTTACTTATATAAAAACAACTTTTATAACTGTACAACAAATTGAGACAAAGTCTTATAATTTCTACATATGAAACTATAGAGATTCTCATTGGCTAGTGTTACAGAACCATGTGATCATCTCATGCACCAATCAAATTGTTTGGATCAAACATAACACAGTATAACAGCCAATGGAAATCAGCGTTACAACTCAGCACTTTAAGGTTTTCGAACACTGTCCATTGACTGTATACATCATAGAAAATTTACACATAATTGAGACTGTTTTTTCTCTCTACAGAAATCGACCAAAATTATAATTGACCTCCAGATAACATAATTCGTTACAACATTGTTAAAATCTCTTTTCTGTCATTAGGCTGATGGCCTAAACTGTGACTGCTGTTCAATAAAAATTCTCTTCTATCTAGAAATTTTATTAATTCAAACCAATAACCAATTTTTCATGAAACAGAAATGACTGACAGACAAAGCAATGTCTTAATAATTATCAAACTTCAGATAGGGACCATATTAATTTCTTCTCAGAATTCTGCAAAAAAGATCAAATAATCTGAAAGCCAATCATAGTTCTGGTACACTGGTTCTCTTTCTGTAGGAAATATGTCATAAAAACTAACAACAACAACAACATCATGAAATATACACATGTAAAAAACATTATCTTCTCAATTGACATGAATGTACATTGAAGTTTTAACACATTACAAGTACATGTATATGAAATAAAAAAGAAATTAGTTGTACGACCTAGATATAGTAACATGGCACTTAATCTTAGTGTTGTCATGCTGATAATTTATCATTTGGGACACATCAAGCAAATCTGAACATTTGATATCGCTGCTTTTCAACTAAAACCTCGTATCTACAGCTTGTTTAAAGCTGTAGATACAAGGTTTTCATTGAAAAGCGCTGATATGCTGAATGGGAATGAGCGGGCAGTCGAAAAGACTGCACAAATATCCAACTGCAGATTGATTGCCATCCCATATGATGAATTGTAGCACAACAATACAATTTGAGGGGACATTGCCTGACCTGTTGAAAGCACATACAAATGTACACATTGCATGCACAATTTCAACAGTCCTACAATCTCCCTTTCAAATACGGTTTGAAGATGATGGTGAATAACGAAAAAAGATGACTTAGTCCTCTACAAAATGTCCTTCAAGACAAATTTGAGCTCTACAATGTAGTTGTGGTCTTCAAAGCCATACATAATAGGGAAGTCCCATGAATTCAATTATCAAAAAAATCATCATTTATTATTCATCACAACCTTTGTTGTTGGTACTCATTTGAATCGTCTCATTGAGACGATTCAAATGAGTACCAACAACATAGGGTTTGGATCTAAAATAATAAATTAAGAGTGTCTTAATCCCCTGTTATCTATTGCTCTGGTTTTGACTAGTGTTAACTTATACCACAACAGGTCACAATGCAGGCTCTAAAAACTTGTGAAGAAGAACATGGTGGATCTTTCAGGCTGTATTTCTTTGCATATGCGAAAATCAGGTTTTCTATCCTTATGCATTCTTATTGATACAGAAAGTTTCATTGGTAAATTTGAAAATAAAGCACTGTTTTTGCTGTTGCCTCACTATTTTTGAATGAGATTTTTCAAGTCTTAGGAGACCATACAGATATAGTAAATTTGAATAAAGTTTTTCAAAATGGGGTCCTAGTATACATAATGAGTCTCATGTACTTATTTTTTCAATATTTATGCATATACATCTTTCCTCCTTGAACATTACATAAATCAAAGAACGATGGAAAGAATAATTTGAATCATTTTAGAAAAAAAATATGTTTCCTGATTTTTGCACCTTGCAAATATGTATACATAAATGCACACTTCTCCATAATGTTTCATAAATGACCAAAAAAAATGAGAAACATAAACAGATTATAATTATGTTCTTTACAAGAACAGCACAATGTTATCTCTAATAATAATCATATACATCAATAGTGAAATATCATCAGTCTAACATTCTAAAATCCTAATACGAATTTTGAACAAAAACAAAGTGATGCATTTGCATTTCTTAACAAGTTTAAATATTTGAGTGCTTGAAACCAAAGTGCGACCATTTCAGGATCAAACGATATCATTTTTTTGTGTTTATGTGGAGCTAAATAATGTTTGATTACCTGTCATACGGCAATCATAGAAATCAACATATCGTCGCTTTTCTGCAAAAACCTCGTATCTGCAGCTTGTTTTAAGCTGCAGATACGAGGTTTTTGCAGAAAAGCAGCGATATCATGGGCATACTGCAAACTGACTGTATGTGCATATATTTTTATATGTACTCACAATTAATTTGCATTTTAGCCTATGTGATATTCATTGAAAAAGAAATAATTGTGTATAATTTTCTGGGTGTCGTTTTTTCTGTTTTCTTGAACAAAAAACAATACTTATGGCACAAAAAGAACCTTGAAAATGTAACCAGTTATTCAAAGTAACAAAATTGTGCACCTTTTTTCCAATAAAAAAAATTGCACCATTTAATAATAGTAAAATATACTTACAATAATAATAGTAAACAATCTAAAATGCTTTAAAAGACATTAACAAACATTTTATCAAAATTTCTTAATTATGGCATCTAACATTTTCACAAAAAGAAATCATAATAAAATGCTAGGAGGATCTATGGTAAAGTAAAGCCTTATGAACCGTTGTTCAAAACATCGAACATTTTGAACTTTCCCATTTTTTTCAATTCTGCAGGATTGACTCTTTAATGTCAGTTGTCCAGTAAAATATCAGTTTCTTTTACTGAAATGATCATTGAAACATTGATTCAAATCCATGACAAATTTTTCAATGATCAAGTCATGGTTCATTCAAGATCTGCAATGGCCTCCCTTGTGGTATAAACAACTTGTAGTTTTGTAACATGCCATTTGATGGCTTGTTACATGTTTAAACATACAATCACTCAACTTCTTACTTGATATTTTAAGGACAAGACATCAAAAGAAACAAATATATTTTGTAAAAAGCACAGCTATTACAATATATTTGTGACAGCCCTTCCAAAAGCAGGTCCAAATTCCAAATGTTTAATTTTCCATATCTTTCACAAGTCAAGAATTCTACCTCCACTTTGTTCCTTTTGATACTTTGTTCCTTTCAAAAGGAACAAAATGGAGGTAGAGTCCTTAGCTGTTGAACATTTCGATTCACAAAAACAAGAGCTGTCCGAAGACAGCGCGCTCGACTTTCTAAGTGCTGGACTTTCAAAGTTGCTAAGTATAAAGGGGGCATAACTCCAAATATAGTGGAGCCAGGGTCATGGGCCCTGATAGTAAGGTAGAGGGTGTGATGGTGAATAAGTATTCCAAGTTTGGGTTGAATCCCTTTGATAGTATGGAAGTTATTGATGTTTGAAAAAACTTTAACCTTTGTTGCAATGCCGACGCCAACGCCGACGCCCGGGTGACAGTATAAGCTCTCATTTTCTTCGAAAAGTCGAGCTAACAAATAGAATCCAGACCAGCTTTGAAAACAGGCCTAGGAATGCTATTCACATTTTTTATATAGGAAAGTTGTGTTCTCTCATTCAGGGCAAATATAAGCTATACCACTTGTAGCAACACTATACAAGAAATGATTAAATACAAAAAGTAACTAAAGTAAACAGTGCCCTATAATAGGAGCCTGCTCTTGGACTTGATTGGATGATCAATCTGGAAGATGTTTTATGCAGATTTGGTCTAAAACTGTATCAATGGCTCAGAGAATTTTAAGTGATATATTAACATAAATGGCAAAGATATCATTTGAACTGCCTTTTTATAATTTAAATGTTTCGAAATAGGATACATGTATAATTATAATTTTATTTTCTTGCAATAAATGGAACCTAAAGGACAGCTTTCTTAGCAAAAGTTTCATTTCTGTTTTCCGTAAAAATTATCAAATTCTTGGCTGCAGATTCTCATAAGCTATAATCCTATGATAACAACCCAATGAGTACCCATAACACAATGTTTTGTGAGAAAATGAATAATCTATTTTGTAGTTCTATATGGACCATTGTACCCAATTATATCCAAGAGCACCTGCCTATTAAAGGGGCACCTGTTTTTCGTTTTTCATACAAGCAAAGCCTCACACCACCTGTGTAGGATGTAGTTTTACACAGTACAACAAGCTAAAAGTGAAATCTCGCTAACTGATCAATATATCGACAGAAATCACCTTCAAAACATAAGAAATGACCGTCAATATATAGGGCTGTTGTCCAACCTTTGCAATAAAGATGCTATCATATGGCAACATCTCTAAATTCGACAAACCTAAATTGTGACTATGCAAGACTTGTCACTTTTCAACACAAACCTTGTAACTGCAGCTTGTTTTAAGCTGCAGTTACAAGATTTTTGTTGAGAAGAAACAATATATGAAGGTCAAGTATGAAGGTCAAGGTCATATACATGAAGGTAATTCCTGTCAGATATATTGACCATAATTGGCAGTTTATAAAGCATGGATACAAAGGACATTAGCCGTGAGTGTTTGCTGCGTCCAACAAGCCGCACATAACTGTTTACAGCATCCATTTTTATAAAAATATCGACTTTGGGTAAAATATCACATTTTGTTTGCCAACACGTATCTACTATACTAGAAATCAGAGGCTGGTTGGTTCCCATATTAAATATGTCGGTTCCCTCTTAATTCTACTATAATAAAACGTGCATGACAATTTGTAAAGTCATGGTTTTGAACCTTGACTCCCTTATAATGTCATTGTGTATCACATTTTTAACTGTTCCATACAGATAAATGTCTTTTTGTCCAGAGCCACAGATAAGATGGGGTGTCGACTTTTTAAAATGAAATACTTCATTAATAATCCACCAACCCTATGTTGTTGGTAGGGTTTAGATTTGAAATAAGAAATTTCGAATGTCTTCACCCTCTCTTAATCTCTGTTGTTCCTATTGTATCGCTTTGCTTGTTGTAGAACACTTGTATTATCACATTTATTGTGTGTCTTTAGGCTTGCAGTTCCTGTAAACCTTGCATGTACCATCTTGCTTGCCTGCACTGCCTGCCTTCTCTCGAAGAATGTACGCTAAATTCACATTCAAAATGGTTATTTGTTGTGTTTAACGACTGGTGGAAAACAATGAATAAGTTGGAAGATCGATTATTAGATCCGTCTTAAAATCATTTCTTTTATCCAGATTTTAAAATATCAGAATCAGATATAATTTTACAGAGAGCTGACTAGGATATTCACTCTTTTTCGCAAGTTATTTTTGGTATTGTTTTTTCTCGCGATACAATTTTGAGAGTGAAGGCAGCATTTACAAACAATGTTTTGTACTTTTTGTAAGAAAGATTTCCCTCTGATTGGTCGCTATTCAGAGTTAGGAAGTGGTATCGGTATATGATAGTACTTGCACGTCGGTCGAGAACATTTTCCACGGACCCCGTCACGACAAACAATAACTCGGCCATCGTTTACTTCAACATAATCTGAAAAACAAAATGGTGTAATAAAGTATAATATGCTTACAATCTATCATGACCTATAAAACACTTAATGTATATGTGGGTGCATCAGTGACAACAGATATGAACGAGACACTGGTGTAGGAAGGGGGGCAGGGGCCGGCCCCCAAATAATTTAGAAGGGGGGCCAGCATATCCTTTGCCCCCCCCCCTCTCCCATACTTCACCCATGAAAAAAAATTTCCTTCAAGAGAGGTTCAGGTATAAAATGTTGTCTAAAAGTGCCCAGGTGGCAGGAAATGGCTTCTTAGAATTCATTTTTTTTTTGGGGGGGGGGGGGATGCCCCAGACCCTCCTTGCAACACTATGCTCGGTTGGGTTCCATTCACTTACAACATTTGCCCCCCCCCCCCATATTATAAACCTTCCTACGCCTATGCGAGTGATACCCTTGTAAATTTCCATTGCCATGAATGATGCCTATAGTTGCATGCGGTGTTTTGAAGATAATGACGGATGGAATACCTTGAATGGTCAGAATTGAGACATATTACGCACAAAAAATATAATTGGTTGGTTTGGAAGGAAATCATTGTCAAAGATTACCATCTATAACTTTATGTAAAACATATCAACCAATTGAATCGCCATTACAGAATTAAATCTATGAATGCATAAGTTTGAGCAACTTTGGCCAACTTCCTTATCAAATTTCAAAATGTAAATATGAAAGGAAATTTTCAAGATTCCAGATCAAATATTGTCACTAAAATACTTAATCCATTACCAAACATGGACGCTTTTTGATGCCCATCAAGAAACATATTTATGAAAACACAGTGGAAAATGAAGAAATTTCTTGTGACAAGCAATTTCTTCATTTTCCACAATGCTTTTTATCCAGAAGCAACAAAAAGTTTTCAATTTCATTCACTTGAAATTGTCGTCTGCAACATCTTTGATTTTGTACCGGTCTAAAATTTGTTGTCTGGTAATGGGTTAAAGGCTGTAGACTTACCCTCTAGCACATGAATGCACTTGATTAACCCTTTCCCAAACAAGACCTGGTTTTGACGTCCCTAATTGAAAAGGCTTGGGAAAACATTGAAACAAAAGAAGAAACTGCTGATAACCAGCAGTTTCTCCTTTTGTCTCAATATTTTCTGTGCCATATTTTACACAAATCTTATCTTTAATAACATCCATTTTGCCTTTTGTGGCAGTTTTTGAAGTGGAATACCCTGAAATTGTGTCGTTTGGGAAAGGGTTAAAGTTTTGGAAACATTGAGACAACTTCTACTTTGGCTCTATATTTTCTTGACTATTTTGTACCCTATTTCTTTCTATATCATTAACTTGTTTGTCGTCTGCAGCCGCTTTCAAATTGGAACAGTCCAAACATTTGCTGTCTGGGAAAGGGATATTTTAACCCTTTCCCAAACAAGACCTTGTTTTGACGTCCCTAATGTAAAAGGTTTGAGGAAATATGGAGGCAAAAGAAGACAAGAGGACCATGATGGTCCTGTATCGCTCACCTGAACCAAAATGATATAAGCAACACTTTTCTTCATTTCAAAAAATATTTATGACTAAGACTGAAAACGAACTTATGGTCAATAACATTGTGAAAATCGAACTCATCCAAGATTTCATCGTGCCCAACATTGTGTCCAAGATTTGTCTTGTTTGATAAATAATTGTAGATTCTGGAGTATAAACAAGGTCGAAAACAGCCGAAAACAGCAATTTTGTCAAATTCAAGGGCACATAACTCTCGACTTTCTAGTCAGATCAGGCTGAAAATCAAACTCATCCGAGATCTTATGATATCCAACATTGTGTCCAAGATTTGTCTTAATTGATAAATAATAGTAGATTATAGAGTGTACACAATGTCAAAAACAGCCGAAATCGGCAATTTTATCAAATTCAAGGGCACATAACTCTCCATTTTTTTATCAGATTGGACTGAAAATCAAACTTATCCAAGATCTTATGGTCTCAAACATTGTGTTCAAGTTTTGTCTTAATTGATAAATAATAGTAGATTATAGAGTGTAAACAATGTCAAAAACAGCCGAAATTGGCAATTTTATCAAATTCAAGGGCACATAACTCTCACCTTTCTGGTCAGATCAGACTGAAAATCGAATTCATATGAGATCTTCTGGTCTCCAACCTTGTGTCCAAAATTTGTCTTGATTGGTCAAAAATTGTAGATTCTAGAGTGTAAATAAGGTCAAAAACAGTCAAAAATGGCAATTTTGTCAAATTCAAGGGCTCATAACTCTCATCTTTCTGATCAGATAAGACTGAAAATCAAACTCATCCCAGATCTTATGATCCCCAATATTGTGTCCAAGTTTTGGATTGATTGATCAATAATTGTAGATTCTAGAGTGTAAACATCGTCGAAAAAAGCCAAAAATGACAATTTTGTCGAATTCAAGGGCAAGTAACTCTCGACTTTCTGATCAGATCAGACTGAAAATCATACTCATCCGAGATCTCATGGTCCCAAACATTGTGTCAAAGTTTTGTCTTGATTGATGAATAATTGTAGATTCTAGAGTGTAAACAAGGTCAAAAACAGCCGAAAATGGCAATTTTGTCAAATTCAAGGGCACATAACTCTTGTCTTTCTGGTCAGATCAGACTGAAAATCAAACTCATCCGAGATCTTATAGTCTGCAATGTTATGTCCAAGATTTGTCTTGATTGATCAATAATTGTAGATGCTAGAGTGTAAACAATGTCAAAACTAAGTATTTTTCGCATTCAAGGGCAGATAACTCCTGACTTTCTAGTTCGATCTGACCCATAATCGAACTCATCAGAGATCTTATGGCCATACATGTTTTGACCAAGTTTGGTCAAGATTGGCTTATATTTGTAGATGCTAGAGTGTAAACACGAAATTGTGGACGGACAGACAGACGGACAGACAGACAGACGGACGACAGACAAAAAGTGACCACAATAGCTCACCTCGAGCACTTCGTGCTCAGGTGAGCTAAAAATGCTGATGATCAGCATTTTCTCCTTTTGCTTAAATATTTTCCATGCTACAATGCTCAACTTCTATACACAAAGTAACACTCATTCTGTCCTCTGCAGCTCCCTTTCGAACATCTTCGCTAGCCAAGGTTGAACTCACCTACGTTTGTATTCACCCTTGGCGGATTTAGTCCGATTTTCTTGAAATCGCGAAGCGCCGCCTAGCGGTTGTTCTGCTGGTTGTTTACGTCCATTATTGATGACGTCATTAATGCGCGTTGTCTTTCGCGTCATACGTCATACGGATTATGTAAAAGTTAGCTGCTTTTTGGTCGAATTGTCAGAAGTATAATAATTCGTCGATTAAAGTTAGGGAAATCCTCTCTATTGCAGTGAAATTCTTAGGAAAAATCGCCGATCTTCGCGTTTTTGAGTTGCAAATGCAATGGTTTTTCCCGCCCATTGTCATGATTTGGGTATTCATAACAAATATATCAGTCGACAATCTGATTGGTTCCAGCGAGACCTCGCTGGAACCAATGAAAACGCTTTCCAGGAGACCAAGAAAATCGGACTAAATACGCCAAGGGTGAATACAGAAACGACGTTACGTCATACATGTCACCCTTGGCTTGCGAAGATGCCTTTCGAATGATGCAGTCTAAATTTTCGCTGTTTGGGAAGGGGATATTTCAAGGCAGACTTACCCTCAAGCACATGAATGTACTTGCATGTTGGCCTCTGGCACAGGCCTATCTTAAAATCTTTGCACACTGGGAGGGTGTCCAGTAACTGAAAACAAAGGTCAAAAGGTCAAGGTCAAATCCTGAAAACCAAAGGTCATCAACAATGAGAGAACATATTATCATAGTACATAAACAATATAGAGTTATAATGAAGTCCATGACACAACATTCATGTGTTACGATAGGATTACAGTACTACAATAAGCATTTCTGTTTCTATATAAATATTAAGCTGCTTCATGCAAATTCAGGTCAAAACTCTAGACAAGAAGACACACATATTATATGGATAGGTAAAGTCATTCTAAATTTGTTATTTTAAATCAGAACTATATGTTGTGGGTACTCATTAGAATCACCTCTTACATGTAGCTCTTGTTGTAATGATACTAATAAGTACTAACAACATTTACGAGGGTTGTCCCAATAAATCGTAGACACATTAAATAACCTGCCTTATTAACGTCGCATAATGTTTATTTTCCGTATGAACATTGTTCGTCCATTTTTAAATTAATTTTCTTTCATTAGCTATTCATATATCTCCTTTATATCCAGTTCTACCCGATTATTTTTATCGTGTAGTGGTCGCGCGGCGCACGTGAAAAATATTGCCTTTCACGCTTGTCGTTCCTGAATAACTGTCGTGATAAAAGAAATCTCGTATCTATTTTCATTTAAAAAAGTTACACATCCAGATTGAGTAAATTATGTTTTGTAATTGTGCTAAATTTCAAAGCATTGGCGTTTTTTGTTTTCGAAGTAAGATGTTTTAAAAGAGAACGAATAACAATTTCGTTGACGTAAAAAGACGACGTTGTTGAAAATTGCGGCGCACCGTAAAATTGTCCGTTCTGCGATGTGAAGAGCAGTATGGCACCTTGAATCTTTAATGAAGATGAAAGGAATTAAAATACATTGCCACGTGTCTATAGCACATGTATGGACAATTTTCTTGAAAGTCTCAAAAAGACATTTCAATATTGTCCCCGATGAAGGCCAATATTGTGTAGAAAAACGGGCGTGAAATAGTAAAAAGAAGTCACTGATTAGAATAAACGGAAAACGCACAAGAGTATGGCGAATAAAACGGACTTTGAGATGTAAAATACATTTGATCGAACTAATTTAATAATTATTTATTTTAAAATTACTTGAAAAATCAAGAGTATCTGGGATATAGGCACAAAGTTTAATCATAAGGCAAGAAAATGCAATTCGGTTTCCCATTAAAATGTGACGTTATTACAACATGACTTTGTGACGTGCGCCGCGGGTCGGTGCATGCCTTTGCAAAAAATTCTATATATTCAGTACAAGGTAAGCATTTAACTTGATTTTTTGTCAAAGTGGCGTCAAAAAGTGTGGGCTTAAACTATGGAAAAATTAGAAATATCTGTGGAGTGGTTTTTGATTTATCGACGTTGTCTACGATTTATGGGGACAACCCTCGTAGTTTGGGGGAATTTAGAGCATCAGTTTACATTCTTTAATGACATCACTTCCTCTTTTCTAGAGTTAATTTGACCCTTTCACAGGAAGCTGCATTTGTTAGTAATGCTTCAAACAAACAATAACATTACATGTGCTACATTATTAAAGGGAGCACTGCATTATGATTTGATCAAATGATAAGGTTAGTAAGGTGCAACTTGCATGGCAAAGCACTGCCCGAAAAATAGGAATTAACTGGTAAAGATTGCAAGCCAGCTAGCTTTAGGTTCCCCATAAACAAAGGGAGATTACTAAGGATGTTTAGTGAAACAAGTATAAGATATGGGTTGTTTCCCATGTTCAGAAACGTTCATTCACTAGCATATTGTTTTTCCACATTCTGTAAAATGCAAGATTCATTTCAGGGTTTGATTTAGCTGTATTCAAACTAGGTGCAAGTGATTTCTTAGCTAATTATAGCTCGCAATAAATGACCTGGCAGAGCAGCCTATGCTTATTGATAGAGAAGCTCTGCCAGGTCATTTATCACGAACTATAATTCATACAAATCTTGATTTTGATTATTTTAGGTTTATTGTTCCTTATAACTATCAATTTTTCAGTCACATGATGACAAAGTTCCCTAAATCAATCATTAGATACCAAGCACTTCATGCAACTTTAGGTGTAATTCGTCAAAACAGAATTGAGGAAGGTTACATACCACCCATCCCATCCCTCCCATCAACCTAAGGGCATCATCTGTGCCAATGGAAATTTGCAAGGGATACCCTCCTCAGCAGCCTTTGCCAGGAATATTGCCGGAAAATGCACAAAGTGTTTGGTATCTAAAGATCTGAAGATGGATCATGTACACCACATTCTCTCTATTTTTCTAGTGAATCTTTGCACCAAGTTGAACAGCTAAAAGGAACTACAGGAGCAAGTTGCCATGCATCATGATATGAATTAAATCTATAAATCAGTGTAAGCATGAAATTAATTTTACTAAAGCAAATAAATAAAAATTTTAGTGCTACAATATGTATTGAACTAAACTGAACAGAAAAGGATGTGCAAATAAAATATAGCCGCTAAAGTTAAATAGAATGTTAGCTTGATCTTCATGTTAATTTTGCAATACAAACCCAGTTCTGCCTTTTCATGTTTATTGATTTTAGGCTAGTAATGTTGTGAGAAAAGCCAGGAACCCATGGTTAGGTACATCAGCTGCAGCAATACAACTGAAACAAGATCTTCCTCTTGCAGTCAGCCTGGCCTTGAATTGAAGCCAACAGTTCTGAGTAAAAGATAAGAGGGGGGTAAAGGCATGCTAACTCATTTGGATCATTTCGAGGAGACGATTCAAATAAGTACTCACAACATAGGGTTTGATGTACATTAAACCTTTCCCAAACAAGACCTGGTTTTGACGTCCCTGATAGAATAGACTTGGGAAAACATTGAGACAAAAGAAGAAACTGCTGATAACCAGAAGTTTCTCCTTTTGTCTCGATATTTTCTATGCCATATTTTACACAAATTATATCTTTAATAACCTCCATTTTGTCATTTGTTTTGCCGTTTGGGAAAGGGTTAAACATTATTTCGCCCCCTCTTATCTGTAACTTTGTGAATACTGACCTTGACCTTGGCATCTTGTTGCAAAGAGATGCACACATATGAAAACCCTATTTTTTGTAGTTTGAATATATACCTAATATCAAAGTTGGTTTGTGATTCACAGACAGAAAGGACAAAAATATATTGCTGCTTGTCAACAAAAACCTCATAACTGCAGCTTAAAACAAGCTGAAGTTATGAGGTTTTTGTTGAAAAGAACCAACATGGCCCTTACCCAAGAGCTCAAGGGGAGACATTAAAGTTTGTTGATATAAGTACCTGTCTATTGTCATCAAAGTAATTAACACTATACGCATTGTTGGGCACCATGCTTCCTGGTGGTGCGGGGGCCGTCAGCAACGTCGTCGGTGCCGACATCTCGGGGGGAGCCACAACCATCGGGGGCACTGTTGTCATGACAACATCGTCATGACGACAAAGATCAATCGTTGAAGGGGAAGGATGAATTATGGTGATCATGTTGTTGACGTTTTTGTGCATAACGCATTGTTACGAAGCAGAATACACCAGTACATGCAGGTGAAATAAGGTGTCGGAAGCATTAATAAGCACACATAGGCACAGGTGAGCAACGAGCATGAAAATAGAGTAAATAATATACTTTGTTAGCTAATGTGATCACTTCTTACCCCCGAGTTACTTGGTAAAAAAGCTCTCATCTTCTGCTTCTGTGATTCGGGTTTCAAATGAATTTGGAGGTTTTTTTGTACTCTTCTCCGACTGATTTGTGGTGCTCTTGCAGATTGACTCTAGATCTCAAAGAACTTGCCGAAATTGAATATTACAAATTCATGATGCATTTGATCCTATATCTAAATACATTTGTCAAACTAGAGTTGGTTCAACATATCCTCAGTGTTATTGCAAATTCTCGTAACTCCAGCTTGATTACAGTAACACTGATAATGTTTTGCCAGCTTGAAGACAAATGACAGAACCCTTAAAGTTTGGTATAGCAAGCACAACATTTCAAAACTTTGAATTCTTTGAAGTTGCAAGTAAGCTGAAACATTTTATGTTCAGAAGCTAAGATATCTAGCATCAAAAGTGCAATAGTTACTATTCATATGAGTATTAGGACCAGTCTTGTAAATCTTTATTTCAAATCATCTTTCCTCTAGGTACATTTGACCTAAACATGCTGTTGGCCCTTTCTTAGTTGTTTTCCAAGCCTTCCTATATCTGTCTATATTGAAATGTCCAAGCTTGATTTTGTGACTATGTCTGTGTGGCATTGTCATTCTTAATTTGAGAATGACATTATTGAACATGTTAGCAAGAAAACTACTGTATTACCAACTAATCACTTTGGTTTCTCTAACATCATAATAATTATATCCAAAGCTTTTCTCTAGCAGAAGAAAATTGTTAGCAGAAGGAGAGAGCTTCAAGTAATAAGGGTGAAAAGTTACAAAACAAAGAAGCAATAAGGTTAATTTGCAAATCAAAATATAACTACAACATCAGTTACTGTATCTGTCCAAACATCCAGATTTACAACACATTTATATAGACTTTGAGTTGAAACAACAAAATTTCATAGTCAGAAAGATGACTAATAATGCTAAATATAGTTTAGTTCAGTGCAATTATCTATTTTCCAAGAATGACCAAAAGAATTATTTTGTCAATGATGTGATCATTTTAAATCATATCACAATTGCTAATAACATGGCCTTTTTCTGCCATAAGTTCAAGGAACAATTTAAATCTACAGGCTACAGTAAGCAAACAAATGAATCGAAGATCATGTAATCTGGATCTTTGGACAGATGTGTAAATAATAATCAAGAAATCCTTGTAACACATAATCATCAGGCTTAACATTATTGCTTTTCATCAACAAAAACCTTGTAACTACAACTTCGAGCTGTAGTCATGAAAGTCCTCGTTGAAAAGCGAAAAATATTATGTTCCCTTTGTTCCATAGTTATAAACAATGTCACAGATCAAGGTTAAGCTGTGCTTCACAAAGGTTTGAAAATTGGCAAAGCCATGTCTTAAGGTATTCCATCCATTATCAGATATCAACACTTCTTCCAACTTCCAGTGTCATCCATGACAACGGATATTGACAATGGTATACCCTTGTCAATTTCTGGGTGTCATCCATGGCAACAGAATATTGACAAGGGATATTCTCACTGATTTCACTAGCCTCGGACGACACTCAATATTGTTTGCTATCTGATGATGGATGGAATATCTTAATACAGGATCATTTTCCTATAAAATTTAAGCTTGTTTCATTCTGTGTGACAAGGATCTCATGTTAGTTTTGTTATTTGTGGAACTAAATCGAAGAATTCACAGTAACATGGAACCATTCCTTTTAAATGACAGCAGTTAAAATTAGTTCAAACTAGATCAAATAAGAAGAAATCTACCTAGTGAATGAAATCAAATATACATGATGTGCAAAGACAAATAAGATGTGTAAAGACCCCAATGAAGATCACCTATTCCTGTATTATCTCATCTATACTTTATCAGAGTTCTCAAATGCTCGGCCCAATTAAAAACTTTCAATTTATAGTCTGCAGCAACTTTCAAATTGGAACAGTCAAAATTCTTGCAGTTTTGAAGAGGGTTATTAAAATGGTTATTCTAATTAAGCTAATAGACAAAACTATTTGTTTGCTAATCAATAAATATTTCAGGAGACATTGATGCCCCCTTATTTGTTATAACCATGTAAATCTAACATGATGATAGAAATATGGGCAAGTTTCATAACTTTAACTATAGAATTTCCCTTTCCAGAAAATTAAATCTAGACTGTTACAATTTGAAAGCTGAAAACAATGACAAGAATGATGTTGATAACGATAGACTAGTTTGTGTACATTATAATAGCACAGAAAATATTGAAACAATAGAAGAAAATGCTGATGATCAGCATTTTCTACTCTTGCCTCAATGTTTACCCAAGCTTTCTCTAGGGACATCAAAACCATTGGGCATATATAAGAACGGGAAAGAGTTGAATATAACAGCAATTCTCATTATTGCCAATGTAAAATAGCTTATTTTCATGTCACAAGATATTAGGTTGTATTACTAGCAGCATCAATAATTGACAATATTGAGCTGCTAGAAAATAGACTTTTTCTTTTGATTATGTTTAGCTAATAGACAAATTAGAACTTTTACTTTTAATTACGTTTTCAGAATTGCATGCAGATAAGAATTTTCAAAGCACAACTTGGGCCCATATTCACAAGTGATGACCAGCATTTTCATATTCTGTCACAATATGTTCTGTGCTATAATGTACACAAACATCTTTATCAACATCTATTTTGTCAAATTTCAGCAGCGTTTGAAATTGAAACAGTCCAAATCTTTGCCATTTAAGAAAGGGTTATTTAATCTAGTGCTAATATTTATACATGCACCAACACTATATATAGGTCTTCACAGGGACAATACAGAAACACATACAATAATTATCAAACATTATGCATATTGTTGGTCATGTTCAAATATGTCATGGGGGAGGATTGTTTTGACATCCGTAATAGAAAAGGCTTGAGAAAATATTTAGGCAAAAGAAGAAAATGCTGATAATCAGCATTTCTCCTTCTGCCTCAATATTTTCTGTCACAAATCTTATCAAAAACAACATCCTTTTTGTCGTCTGAAACATTTGTCGAAATAGACAGTTCAATTTCTTTCATTTGGAAAAAGCTTAAACATCTACATAATTTATTGAAATATTTGAGAGCTGCACCATAACTGCCAAAATTTTTATCAAAAGTTAATTGTGTGAAAGTCTATTTACAAGACATGGGTAGATATTGTTGGGGTAAAGACTTTCTAACTTTGTTATCTCAATTCCAAACCCTATGTTGTGGGTACTCATTTGAATCGTCTCGATGAGACGATTCCAAAGAGTACCCACAAGATAGGATTTGATGAACAATAAAGGAAATATAGAATTTCTAAATTTTCACCAAAATTCGTACTTACAAGACACTGGTAGATATTGTTGCGGTTGCATCTGCATGAGCGCTTGTTGGTATGATATATTGGAGATCGGTTGATAAACAGTTGGTAGACCTTTCGCGTCTGGCACTGCTAGTCGTTTATATTGTCCCATCATACCGGGGATTTGAGACTGTAAACATAGACAACATAACAAACATAGGCATCATAATGTCACACATGCAATCAACAAAATATGGCTAAAATTAGAGAGATGTAACTAAATGTGATCAAAATGCCCCATCCTCTACAAGAAGCACCACTCCTCTGCCAAAAGTTCACTGAAGTTCAAGAACTGTTCTAAAATGTTCTAGAACATTAAATGGTATACTCCTAGAACAGTTCTAGAAGTGCCATTTAATGGTCTAGAACAATTCTAGAACTAGAAATGTGTTCTTGAACTTTTTTGGCAGCGGCTGAGTGTCACAATATACATCACATTTTTGCCGCTGTTTGGTGACAGTGCAATATGCTGAGAACTTGAAAAGATGTGCACAGGCGTTCTGTCAATATATTTGTATCAGTCCATAAATGAGAGAATGTTTTTTCTGTAACATGGACTAACATATGGACAGATAGAGAAGATGATAGCATTATTTTGAATGCAAAGAGTAGCGTATAAAATCATCAAAGGGCCATAACTTGGTATAAAGTCAAAGCACCATAACTGAAATTGGACATATGCACAATCATTTGTGACACTGAGTCTATTTGTGGGGTTTGAATCAAAGCTGTCACTTAGTTGCTGACAAATGACTTTAACCTGAGGAAAGCTTCCGACTGACCAACAAGCTGATTACCGAAATACACCTCCCCAAATATAATTTTGGGGTCAGGAATAGGAGATTAAGACTGGATGTTTAGAATGGAGTGACTGTCGCTATTAGTCCATGGTAATGATGTTGTAAATGTTTACTTTTTTTCCTGTATGAAAATCTGTATGAAAATAATGCAGCTGTCTAAAAATTTTCTGTTTGGGAAATGGTAAATTCTGTATGACAATGAGTAAATCACTAGCAAGTAAGCTTTCAATACCATGTCTTTTCTAGCCCTAGTCTACTCCAAAACAAAACATCCTCTTTTTGGATAAAAAACAAAACATCAAAGCAACTGGCAGCACATTTGGCAAAATTTCAATGATATTATCTCAAATCCAGCCAAAAACAAACTTAATTCAATTGATTGACAACAATTACTGATAAGCTTTTGAAAAAAAACTTACATTCCTAATTTGGTCAAATAATCAAAATGTTGATAAAATTATTGCATCTGGCAATTTGCAGTGATGTTTTGTCTTTCTTAATTTATACAAAACAAAATTTTATCATTTTTGACAATAATTCAGAAACCATTGTAAGTTATAAAATAATTTCAAAAGTCAATGGATTCATTTTTTTCCATGGCAAAGATATACATCATAAAAACACAATTGCAAAACCACATGACAATTGGGTTATCAAATTTCCTGCAAACGAAAGTCATCATTTTCAACATTTTCCAAAATCATTGTACGACAACTCTGTACATTGCAAAAAATAAAATACCAAAGGTATAGATATAATATACATATACAACTTTTGGAAAAGAGACAAGCAACTTCTAGCAGTTTTGTAGTCATTCTGAATAAACAATAATGACTTGGTTGTTCTAATAAATTGTACGCAAGCTAAATCTGTTACACATTTATCAGCCAACATGCAATAGAGCGTGAACTGTCCACGAAGTTGCAAAGAGTACATTGAAATCACGCAGAATCCCTGCTTACAGCTTGTTAGAATCGACCTTACGACATAGACGGAACATGTCTCGGTAGGTTAGAGCAAAAAACTTTCAACTAAGTAAGGCAAAAGATAAAGTGTTTTAGCTTCAGCCAGAAAGTAAACCTTTTTTTTTTCCTTACACAAAAATGTTGGAAAACAAAGAAGTAACTTTATAAAAAGAGTGTAAATATTAGCAAAGACAAATCAATGAAGAGCATCAAAATCTCTTTAATTTATTGGTATCCTTTAACTGGCTACATTTTGGACGACCCCTATTTTGAATCATCACAACTTCTAGCAACCTATTATTATTCTTTACATATTAGGATGAAAATGACAAGTTTATTTTCTTTCCTTTCTAAAGAGCAATATTTGTAACTGAAGTGCTTGATTAAATAAATCAGGGAAACAAATGTAATCGTTTTTGCACATAACTGATTCCTTTTTCTTCTGCAAAGACCTTTAAGATAAGTAAACAAAGACTACAAAGAAATAGAAAGCACAAAAGTAATGAAATACAAACTGGGAAGCTTTGTATCATTTTAGTGATAATGCACCTTTCAGAAAGTTTTATATCTAATAACTTGTAAACTCAATGAAAATGACTCATTATAAGCAAGAAGCTATTAAAATCCTTACACCTTTGCGAAAAGGGACCAACAAAGTATATCGAATAAATTTAATAACTATGCCATTCAATTCCTTCCAAGCTGATAGCAGAGGGTTTGAGTTAAAAAAAATCATGTCACCAATATACAAATTGTGTTGTATTAAGGTATAACAACCCTAACAAATTCTGAATCACAGTCAGTAAGACAATCTTTGAATATTTCGAATGAAAGACAAGCATCTGAGTGATGTTGATGTACAACAAAACTTCGAAATTACCGATTGTATGAGCGGTAGTTTTTGGTTGAACATCAGGGTTGGTATTCACCAAACAGTCCCATCATATCTAAAATTGCATAACAATCAATCCTATTGGCACAGAAGACATGCATTGTCCAATCAGATTGATTGCAATGATATTTAGAATTAGACCATTACTTTAGAATCAGCTCAAGAATTAATGATTCAATGCAAGGAATCAGGATCTGTAAGAAGCTTGAATTCAATCTACAATTTCAATGATCATCTGAACGACTGTGATCCTAAAATCAAATTAGGGTTGCGCTACGTTAAAGAATGAAATAATTCTACAAGCAGAAAAAAGAGAGCATAATACGTTTATACACAATATAGTTGTCATGTGACTTGTGCAATCATGTTTCCTTATTAAGCGGACTACAACTACCAGGGCAACGGATAAGACGGGGTGGATGAGACAATTCTAAATTAGTTATTTCAATCCCAAACCATATGTTGTGGGTACTCATTGGAATCGTCTCATCGAGACGATTCCAATGAGTACCCACAACATATGGTTTGGTGATCATTTTAAGGAAATATTTTATTTTGAAGACTCAATACCCCCTCTTATCTGTGGCTCTGGACTACATGCGGAAAGCATGATGTTTTCTTCTTTTATCATTGCAATCTTTGTAATTTTTAAATATAAATTTACATTTTTATAGATAGTTAAAGACATGTCATAGATATATATGGGGGAAAGGGAACATAAGACTGTGTGTAATATATACTAGAATTCTATATCTCTGTCGATGTGTTAAAAAGATATCAACAAAATATACTAAGCAAGCACAGTTTTAAGCAAAAGATTAAAAAAAATACTTGAATATAAGTATAGCGACCTTTTCCCGATCAATTTTGAAATTATATAAAGCATTAAATATTTAGTTTTTCTGTGTAGTTACATTGAAACAAAAGCTCTCTGGGATGTTTTTTGTGGAAAGAAGAATCAAAGCATTTTTTATTTATTAATTTTTCAATTCCCGCCGTTTTATCTATAACATGTCTATTACTGCAGCAGAAGATATCAAAACTGCAGCAGAAGATATCAAAACTGCAGCAGAAGATATTAATAATGACAAGTACCAGAACAAGATCCTCGCTTGGATCACGAGGGCGTTTCTTTCCCGTCAGTACCTCAACCACTTGTGGCTAATTTGTTAATTTGCACCAAGTACGAATGTACAACATTGGCAAGGAGACGTTTGATTGGCCGTAAAGTTGGCGTTTTGGCGGGAATTGGCGGCACATGACAACAGCAAGCACAGCACAAGGCATGATGGGTAGTGGTAGTGATGAAAATAAAATAAAATAGCACCATCGGTAAAAAATGTTCAATCCAACATGCATATAATTAGATGTTTCCATCCAATAAACTGTACTAAAGGCTATAGACATTAAATATGTCCTTTACAGATTGTGTTTTAAGTTCTGGCCGCAATCGTAAATCTGTAAATAGGAGTATTGTACGATATATAAAACAATCTACGCAAACCAACCGCTAAGATTATGTTGAGGGCTTTGTGCAACAAAATTGTAAGTGAATTTATATGTTAAGTGACTGTTGGCAATTATTATGTCGAAGTCGCAAGAGACGGCAGATCATATCACGACATTGGTAGCGCGACAAAGCTGATTCTCATAATGGAGTCAGTCATATTCTTCGACACAATAATTTGACTCCACAACCATCGACTGAATATTACTGCACAGTGACGCCTTTGGACTACTTCAAAAGAAAGGGCTTGGGAAAACATTGTGAAAAACGAAGAAATTGCTTGTGACAAGCAATTTCTTCATTTTCCACAAAGTTTTCTAACTCAATATGGAGAGATTTTTAAAATTTCATCAACTTGAAATTGTCGTCTGCAACACCTTTCAATATGGAACAGTCCAAAATTTTGTCGTCTGGTAATGGGTTAACTAACAATAGTTTTGCACAATTAGCCCTCATTAATTGTACAGTCAAATCAAATGCCAAAACTATGAAAGCGTGATTAAACCCTAGCCCAAAACAAAATACATGTTTAAAATAAAACCAAATTCAAACTATTGCATTGGTAAAATTTCATATAAAGCAGCATATTTTGAAAGAGATATCGGTATTACGAAAGCAATGCATTACAAAGATTTGCTCTTGTCAAATAATTGGGGAAATTTGTATGTAATTCCAAATCTTTGCAGTTGGCTTGCCAAAGATAGCATCCAAAATAAGCTAGAGACAAAATAAGACACACATTTTGTTCCATTATCTTTTTAAAAGGCACTTGCTTCAATTGTGAGTGGAGTAAATGCATAAAGGCTGTATTTCAAATTGTACAGTAAAGCGGCAGAATTATTGTCAGTGCTTTATTATGTTCACTAACAGCAATATTGCACTAAACCAGTGACTTGGGTAGTATCACAACAAAAGGAATAATTACAACAATGTAAGGCTAAAAAATTTTGATGAATTGTCTCTTGATTGAAAAGATCTGGAAATTAATTCAAAGATATTGATGTCTTTTGTTTGGTTGATTTACTTTTCCTTTTTTTCTTACATATTTCTAAAGGACAGCAAATTCCTTTTTTCCTTTTTTCTTACATATTTCTAAAGGACAGCAAATTCCTTTTTTCCTTTTTTCTTACATATTTCTAAAGGACAGCAAATTCATAGATCAGGGTAAGCTATGATCAAGATTGGGCCATGAAATATCATAAGGAGCTACCTTTTGAATAAGCACTCGTAATGTAGACCGATTAAAATCAAAGACCTCCAGCAGCTGCCATTTATAAGACCATGTTGCAGTATTATTGTTGAAAGGACAATTGCAAAGTCAAATTTGTTCCATTCTGGATAATTCTAACTTCACCAAGGAAAGCAAGAAGTTTTTGTCTCTATTTTATTTAGTTCTATGCCACCTTAAAGTAGTAAACAATGTCATCAAATGTGTATATGTGACCTGTCAAGGCAAAAGAAATATTTTGGAATTGTGTAATCTTAACTGGTGTAAAAGTTGGCATGATAATTCTGCTAAGAAATAAACCTGGATTTATAATATCTTTTCCAAATCATTAGATGCCACAATTCCTTAATTGTCCCTTATTGCCAGACAAGTCACATATGATATCGCCATGGCAACTCCGCCCTGCTGGTCACATGACTGGTGTATCCAGGAAGTTCTTCATTTGGAATGCCTTTCTTTTAAAGGGGTATGACTAGAATACGAATATGACTTTTTCGGCGAATATAGGCGAATATAGGCGAATATGACTTTCGAAAATTGTATACAAATCTGCAAAAGCTGTCATAAAACAATTCAAATGATTTTAACAAATGTATGCACTTGTTTATGATATAAACTTTTGCAAACTGAAGTAAAAATTTGAAAAAAATCTTAAGTACGTTTTTTTTATGATTTTGCTTCGCGAATATAGGCGAATATGACCTTCGGAAAATGTAAGACCCGACAAAAGCTATTGAAAAAAACAATTTAAATGATTTTTTTTACGAATGTACGCACTTGTTTATATTAAAAGTGTAAATTGAAAGTAAAAATATGAAAAATAATCTTAATTGAATACGATTTTAATGAATTTACTTGGCTGATATAAGGCGAATATAGGCGAATATGACCTTCGGAAAATGTAAGACCCGACAAAAGCTGTTAAAAAAAAAAAAAAACAATCTAAACGATTTTTACGAATGTATGGACGGTTGTTTATCATAAAATTGCAAATTGAAAGTAACACTAAAACTAAAATCTATGAAAAGAAATCTTAATTAAATAGGATTTTTAATGATTTGGCTTGGCTTATATTAGGCGAATATAGGCGAATAAGACTTTCGGAAAATGTAAGACCCGACAAAAGATGTTGAAAAAACAATTCAAATATTTTTTTACGAATGTATGCACTTGTTTATAATAAGATTGCAAATAGAAAGTAGAAATAGGTAGAAAATATTCTTAATTAAATTCTAATTAATTAATGTTAGCTTTTGTCGGATATGACTATTTGACAAGCACTGTATTCGATTTAAGCTAATGTAAAACAATAACATGTAATTTCATAGTTTTCTTACTAGATCTATATGAAGGAGTTTATAATGAAAACGTTCAACTAAAAAGAACATTATCGAAAATGAATTTATAGAATGTTAATTATTGAGGGAATGTTATTAGCGTATATTCAATGAGCGATTTGTGCCTTTTATTTCAAGCGAATATGGGGGAACGTAGGCGAATATGACATTCGAGAAATATGAAAGTCGATATCAAAGCTGTTAGAAATCAAGTTAAAATGTTTTTCCGAATGTATTCACGTGTATATACGATAAAATTACAAAAAGGAAGTAAAAACAGAAAAAAGCTTAATCGTAGATTAATGAAAGAGTGATATTTTTGGGACATTTTTTCATCGAATATTATTAGCAGATGTGACTTTCTAAACCTCTGAATTCGATGTAAGTTAAAAGGACATTTCAGAATTTTTTGTCATAAATTTTACTTTTATTTTTATCTGAAAGAGCATATATCCTTATGAAAATTCTGAAAATTTCAAGCCAAAATATTGCGCCGTTTACGAGAAATTTATATTTTTGTGTTAAAATTGAACAAATTGTTGTGGACAACAGTTCGGATTTATATGCAATTTATCGATTATATCTCAACTTAAAATGCGTGTTTCTCGCTTATTGGCAACAACTTAAAAAAACTAATATTATTTATACTCATTAGAATAACCAATCTTGGCATCAAGACATACTTTAACAAGAGGCCCAGGAGGGCCTGAATCGCTCCACTGGTTAAAGTGGAAGAATTATCCCACGATTTCTTGTAAGCCTTACACAGGGGCAGCCAAATCTTGATATTTGTGAATAAATTTTGAAAAGAGACTCAAAGAACATTCTTGCAAAGTCTGGTTACAATTGGCCTTATGGTTGATTTTTAAAGAATTTTCTTATGATTTCTGTAAGTCTGATAAGCCCCTTTCTCCCTGCCACAGCCACATTTTTTTGACAAATATAAAAATTTGTGAACAAATTTTAAAAAGAACGACTAAAGGCTCATTCCTGCAAAGTTTGGTTCAATTGGGCACACTGGTTGATTTTTTAAGAATTTTCTTATGATTTCTTTAAGTCTGATAAGCCCCTTCCTCCCTGCCATGGCCACATTTTTTGACAAATGTAAACAAGCTGAAAATTACACCAAGGCAAGATCTTATAGTCACCAACATTTTGTGAAAGTTTTGTTTAGATTTGTCAATATTTGTAGTTGCTAGAGTGAAATCAAAGTCAAAATAGAGTTGAAAATGGCAATTTTGTCAAATTCAAGGGCACATAACTCATGATATATAATTCCGATCAAGCTAAAAATTATACCCAGGCAGGATATTATGCTTATATATATTCTGTCCAAGTTTTGTCTTGATTAGTTGATATTTGTAGATTTTAGAGTAAAAATAAAGTCAAAACCAGCTATTTTTGACATTCAAGGGCAGATAACTCAGGTTATTCTGGTTCGATCAAAATTCTTTGAAGGAATCTGAGAAAGGGTCACCCAAGGATCATTCCTGTGAAGTTTGGTTGAAATACATCCAGTAGTTTCTGAGGAGAAGATTTTTAAAGAAAAAGTTAACGGACGGACGGACGGACGCACGGACGGACGGACGCACGCACGCACGACGGACACAACGCCATGACAATAGCTCGCTGGCCTTCGGCCAGTGGAGCTAAAAATTGAAATTGGAATGAAATGTCCCTCTAATGAATTATATTTTTGGAAATATATAAGCTTTTTTCAACGACCAAAGCCGATATAAGCTATTAACTAATAATTCCATAGTTCGCTTACGATACAAACGAGGTCATACTGAAAAGGCTAAGTGAAAAAGTAAAATGTTGAAAAGTATGAAAAAGAACGAGTGTTATGAAGCGAATATCAACTTTAATTTTCGTCGATTTTAAAGGCGGAAATAGAAGAATGTGACTTTGTAAAAACATGATGAAAATCGACTTTTAAATGATTTTCCCGACTGCAAACATGTACACACTCATGGAAAATAAAAAAAGAAAGATAAATAAACATGTAAAAAAAACTTTCAAATTCCAATTATTGAAATCATGAATGATAGTTTTGTGTGAATAATATCATCGGTTCAAATACTACTTTAAAGTGCATAGGGGTCGGACATAAAAAGTCAGGCAAATTTCAATATCGGGTAAATTCACCAGCAGTTGCTTTGATCGCCATAAAACGACTTTCAATGCTGCAGACAAGCTTTCTAACTAAACATAGGGGAATTCTGGTAATTCTGCCCCATTCATATTGCAGATGACGCTCAAAGTCAAGGACGTTACAGACATCGTGGCTTTAGCTAGCCTGGCGTTCCAATTGACACGTACCAGGTGATAAATCTACAAATACTAAATAGAACATCACTCCAATGTCTCCTGGTTCAATAGCAACATGTCCATACCCACTGACACATTGCCTGTCGATGCCTCAACGTCATTGGCGTAAGGTCGGCACGCTTTGGTGCAAGCTGTACAGGACCTATTCCGGACAGTCTCGTCACTAGTTGTAGTACCTGTGACGTCCCAGAGGAGTCGAGCTAACTTCCTACTTGACGGACATCTGTACGTCGTCAGGACGTCACTATGCAACTATCCTCTTTAAACGTCGTTTTACGCGATATGTAAGATTTATGTCGATCGTTCACGACCAAACCTGCATCAATTCTGTACCGTAGGCGGCTTATTGTGGATTTATGCCTATTGAAATGCAAAGCGACATCTCTAACGGGCATGCCTCATTGGAGCATGTTAAGAGCTCTCTGGCTTTGATCTAACGTCATTAGTTTTCGCCTTCCAATTATCAATTTCAGAGAAGTTGTAACAGTTAAATTGATTCTGCTAAAAGATCTGCGTAATCGTGTGTTTTTGCACAAGCTCGACAATATCGAACACGGCCCCTGTAAGAAAGGTGTCCTGATCTGCGCATGTAGATCTGTCAATACCGATCAGACCAGAGACATAGAGGCAGTTATTTAAGTAAAATTTTCTTCCGATTATTAATTCGAGGAAGGGTTAACCCTTTCCCAAACAAGACCTGCTTTTGATGTCATTTGCAGAAATGGCTTTGGAAACACTGAGGGAAAAGTAAAAATTGCCGATAATCAGCATTTTCTCCTTATGCTTCAATATTTTCATTGTGCAAAAAAATCATTTTTCTTCTCAGTATTACTTTTGTCGCCTGCAGTCGCTCTTAAATTAGACCACTTCAAGAGTATGTCGTTCGGGAAAGGGTTAACTGGGGATCTTGTCGTTATCAGGTCCGTTATCACACGCGACTTAATAACGCACCAGGTAGTTAATGACATTAATTACATGTAATGCATAAAGTGCATCTGCTACAATAGGAAAATTGACATGATACATGTAGAACCAGCCATTGAATACGATTATTTCTATATTATAAGGTCAATATTAACTGCATCTGTATATTCATGGATTACGTATTGTAACAGCAAAATTGTTACAAGTACATGATATAGCCTCTAAGAAATTATTTAGGTAAAAGAAGAAAATGCTGATTATCGACATTTTCTTCATTTACCTTAATATTTTCCAAAGTCATTTCTGTTATGGACGTAAAAACCAGGGACTGGTAGGGTGGATAATGTTTTAAACAACACCTGGTAAAAAGTAATTGACGACCAAACACAAAATTTGTCGTCAATAACTTTTTTCATCAAATGCTGTTTTAAAGATCCTTTACGTTCAAGGTGGGTTCACATTGACGAATTTTCTTACGATTCCTTACGAATTGGACATTCGTAATCACATTGCCGATAAGTTCCCGTACTGTTACGATTTGAGCGAATTTAACGGACGGTTTACGTATATCTACGACTAGTTTACGGACTGTTTACGGGTTATTTACGAATCAATAAGAGTATTGCCGACTTAGTTACGAATGTTTACGTGTCCTTGTTATTATTATTTTGTTGTTGTTGTTGTAAGAAAGACAACCTCGTTTTTGAAAATCTGACATTCGACAAGACGATATGACTTGCGAACGAAATAAGCTTGGGTTTTACCAACAATTTTTTTCAAAACCATTAACCCTTTCCCAAACAAGACCTAGTTTTGACGTCCCATAGTTTGGGAAAATATTTAGAGAAAAGAATAAATTGCTGATAATCAGCAATGCAATTCTTTCTGTTCACTCAGAATTTTCTATTCAATGTACCATACAAAGTTTACACTTCTTACATCAATAATTGTTTTGTCTGTAGCTCCTTTCAAATCGAAACAACAAAAAAATCTTGCCGTTTGGGAAAGAAAACTTAATTGTTTCTACCGGAATAACCATAATACTACCGTACTGGGTCTTTTATGACCCCAGACATATATTTATGAATGCTTTATTCAAAGTTGTTCTCCGATGCACGTTTACTTTTTTTTTTACTTTTTTCAATCTAATATCCGTGGATAATAAATCAATTTTTCTTGAACATCGATCAACGTTTGAAGGACTTATCGTCATTTTTTGTGATGGGATAAAAAAATGACCCCAGTGCATATAAACACATTGAAAAAAGGGGCTCTTAGTCCTCATTTTATTGCAAATCCAATTGGAAATCGTTTGACGTTTAGCAAAACATTAAATAGTACTTCCTCTATCATAGATTAAATTTGTCCCAAATTTTGAATCGAAGTATAGTATATGAGCAATGATTTCGAAAAAGTGTACTTATATCATGTAAGATAAGTATTTATCATCTTATGCCTCTGCTTATTCACAAGGTCTGACCAGGACCCACACTGTCCTCTTGCAGCTTCTCCATCAAACATAACCCTCATCAGGCCCTTTTTGGAGCCTGATCTATTTTACTATCATTCTCGGAATCTCATATCATAATTGCCCTTTTTTAAACATCCCGGCTCGTTTATATTCGTAAACTTGCCGTATTATATTCGTGAATCACTTACGGGTGATTTGCGATTAAGTAAGAGTCATTTACGATTGAATAACGGAACATTTAATCCGTGGACATTCGTGAGAAATTTTTCAACATGTCAAAAAATGTCCCCGTATGAGCACGAATCACTAAGAATATCACCGATTAATTGCGAGTTGTTTACGAATGCATAAGAGTTGTTTACGATTACTTGCGGTTATATACGATAGAACTTTCCGAATGGGCCACTCAAAACGAAATCTATGAATATGTAAGATTTCTTTACTATGTCTATTATATTTTTGGTTGTAAATTATAAGATATAATCTCCATTTCATCATCAAGCAGCTGACATTGAGAAATGAAGCATTTTATACTTACGAGTTATTTACGGATGTCAGCGTATTGTTTACGAATGTTCACGGATGGCCTACGAATGTCCAATTCGTAAGGATTCGTAAGGAAAATTCGTTAGTGTGAACCTACCTTCAGCGAATTCCGATCGATTTTCCACGTTCTCTGCTCACAAGTTTGGTAACTTGGGTTTTTTCGGTCATACATCAAAAATTTGCAAAAAAGTCATTAATGTATATATGAAAAGTAAATGAAATAATACAATTATGGTGACAATAATATTGTTTGTTTGCATGAAAAACAGAGAACGGCTGCATTTTCAAGGACATGATAACAAGCCGTAAATTCTCTAAAAACAGGTGTCATGTTGCGAGCACATGTTAATTGAGTCGTTTATGACTTCCTACGAATCAGCAAAAAGGTAATACCGGTAATCCATTGTCAATATATTTTCGTTCCTTCCCTTATTTTGACTTTGTTTCTTCCTTTAATTTTTCTTTCATTCTTTGTCTATGAAATATCAATTTTTATTTATTTTCATTTTTCACTGTTAATCTGGTCGCTTATATTATGTCGGTTTTCATTTGTATAAAAAGTCATATTCACCCAAAATGTTCGTACGATAAATAACATTTTGACTGATTTTACATGGGTCCTAAATTTCTTTTTCGATCAGCATTTTATAATCGTATATTGAGTAAGAAATGCAATTTTAAAGATTGAATGGCTAATGTCGATATCCACTTGTTTTTATGGCCATTTTCGCTCATATACGCCAATAATATTTGCTCATTAATTACCACTTTTTACAGTCATTTTCCATGATTTTCATTTAGCGTTTTCATTTTTAATTCGTTTATACATGTATACGAACCCTCCCCCCCCCCCCCCCCCCCCCCCCCCGAATCCCCTCTGGATCCGCCACTGGTATAGTGAAAAAGATTGAATAAATTGTTAATAGCTAGAATCTAATATCGACTTCGGTGGTTGGTCCGCTTATATTCGCCAAGAAATATCATTCATAATTAATTTAAAGTTTTTGTTATATAATTTATTTTATTTTTTGAATTTTTATTATAGACATGTATGCAGAAGATGAACTCATTTTAATTGATTTAGGTTTGAAATAACTTGTGTCGAATATCATCATTTTTAAAGTCATATTCGCCTATTTTCACCTGTATTCGCCGAAAATAAGTCACATTCGTCATTAACATTCGCTCATTAAATTAACTGCTCCATAGTTCTCTTTTGCGTTTAGTCTTTTCATAATAAACTATTTTATAAAGTGAAAACTATGGAATTACTGGTTTTAATAGCTTTTATCATATTTGAACTGTGGTTGAAAAAGTCATATTCGCCAAAAATATAATTCATTAGTTTATAGTTTATCAAGATCTTTTCCATATATTTTTTTCAATTTCATACCTTCATCATAAACACGTACATGTAGTACATACATGTACATCTAGGAGAATCATTTGAAATGGTTATTGACAGCTTATGGTGACTTTAAGTCTTTCATATATCTAAAGAGTCAAATTCGCCCATATTCGCCTATATTCGCCGAGTCATATTCGGTCACATACGCCAATAATATTCGCTCATAAATTAACATTTTTAATTCCTTTTTATCGTGTTTTCTTTTTCTTTCATTTAGCGTTTTCATAAGTAACTCGTTTATGTAGAAATCAGTGAAATTGTTAACTGATAGCAAATAAAGAGTTTAGTGATTGAAAATGTTATCCGCTGTTATTAGCCAAGCAAAGTTATTAAAAATTGTGCTTTTAAAATCGGGATTTTGTCTGATCTTTACTTTCTTTTTACACCTTTATCATAAACAAGTGCATACATTCTTAAAAAAAAAAGACAAATTGAATAGTTTTTAACAACTTTTGTCACAATTTTCGAAAGTCATATTCGCCTATATTCGCCGAGTCATATTCGCTCATACACTCCAATAATGTTCGCTCATTTATTAACATTTTTGATTCATTTTCCACAATTTTCTTTTTTTATCAAGCGTTTCCAAAACTAATTCGTTCATGCAGAAATCAGTGAAATTAATAAATGATAGCAAATATCGACATAAGGGATTGGAAAAGTAATCCGCTTGTATTAGCCAAGCAAAATCATTAAAAATCGTATTTAATTAAGATTTCTTTTCATATTTTTACTTTCATTTCGCTTTTTTATCATAAACTAGGACATGCATTCGTAAAACCTCTTTAAATTGTTTTTTACAAACTTTTGTCGAGTTTTACAATTTTCGAAAGTCATATTCGCCTATATTCGCCTATATTCGCCGAAAAAGTCATGTTCGTATTCTAGTCATACCGTTTTAAAGGTCAAGCTGCTTTGTTATGGTGAGGGAAAAATACTTAACTGTATGGTGAGAGGTCCCCTGCTGATATATTAAGCTGTTCCATACAAGATTAGCGTTTTCTAGGAGAAAACTAAGACAAGCATAAGCTTAGACATTAAAATCAAAGTCTACCAGGGAATTCCAAGAAAATTGCGTAATCCTCATTTAAATAACAGGATTTAAGTTGGAAATAGATCTAACTATATTTGGCTTTAACAGTTCCAGAATGTCTAAGTAATTCTTGCTGTAAATTTGTTTCTGTTAATACAAACAAGAATTTCTCTGCCAATTTGTTTCATGCCATTATTCTGCAAAATGGAAGATCCATGAGTACCTGATTTAGGTACACCATAATAATGAGATTAGTCAATTGACTGGTATGCTATCTTTCCACGTATCCAGTAATTTCTAATTTGACAATCATAGAAATTCAACATCTCTGCCAGAGCAAAATCTTGAAGTTTTCTGGTATACTTTTGTAAAACTGAGTATGATAAAAATACAAGCAATATATAAAGTGATTAAAATTACATGATATTAACAAATGTATAAAAGTACATGATAATCAACAAATGTATAAAGCACAGTCACTTTAGGCTGTCCATCAAAAAATTCTACCAATCACATCGCAATAAAATGTCACATGACCATGCTGGTTCACCAACATCGCAATCATTCTCCCGAATAAAGCCCCCATTTCCCTGCAAACACGATTAGAATATGTGCCAACCAAAACAGTCTGCTTCAGTATTGTCAGTAGCAAAAGAAACAGCATCACTGCTTCCGTATATAGTCAATGATAAAAGAAACAGCATCACTGCTTCCTTATAATAGTCAATGACAAAAAAAACAGCATCACTGCTTCCTTATTATAGTCAATGACAAAATAACAGCATCACTGCTATCTTATTATAGTCAATGACAAAAGAAACAGCATCACTGATTCCTTATAATAGTCAATGACAAAATAACAGCATCACTGCTCCCTTATTATAGTCAATGATAAAAGAAACAGCGTCACTGCTTCCTTATAATATAGTCAATGACAAAAGAAACAGCATCTCTGATTCCGTATAATAGTCAATGACAAAAGAAAACAGTATCAATTTCTCAGTATAGTCAATGACAAAAGGAACAGTGTCTACCTTATGGAAGCAACTCTGCTCTTATTCTTGATTTTGTTTTGATGTTCAAATTTCAAGATGTACACGTGTTTCGTGGATCGAATAAGGCTGGTGACAAGAGGTCAGGGATATAAGCATAGGGAAATAACTACAAGCATTATTCAGAGCCATTGATGAGAGGGGGTGGGGTATGGGAATTCTAAAATTGTTATTTCTTATCCAAACCCTATGTTGTGGGTACTCATTTGAATTGTCTCGGTGAGACAATTTAAATGAGTACCCACAATACAAGATTTGATGAACAATGAATGATATATTGTACTTTTTCTTTGGGAACCCCCTCTTATCTATATCTCTGTTATTATCAAGGCTATAACTACCAGGAAACAGTGAGGAAGTAGCAGTATTATCAGAACTAGATATCTACAGAGCAAAACCAATCCTTATTGCTAAAAATAACTTGGTTGAACCATTTAAATGAAGCTAAAGAGCAAGCCTGAGTAAGCAATTTAGATTTAAAGGCCAATTATTGTACTAAAGAATTATGGTTTCCTTTCAAAGGGGTTTAGTTATTTTTTGCCATAATATTTTCATGGATGATCCTCATTTGTTTGATTGAAACTTCTTTGAAACTTCTCAAAGTCCGAAGGTTTATGTAAAGTAATGGAATAGCACAGAGACAAATTTCTTACTATATATCTTCTCATCTTTAACCAATTACCACACAGTTACTCCTTTTGACTCCCCACAAGATTATGGCTTTGGAAAACATCGTGGAAAATGAAGAAATTGCTTGTTACAAGCAATTTCTTCATTTCCCACAATGTTTTCTTCGTAAAAAGACCAAAAAATGCAAAATTTCATTCACTTGGAATTGTCGTCTGCACCATCTTTGAATTTGGAACAGTCAAAAATATTGCCGTCTGGTAATGGGTTGACAAATATCAGAAACCAAGAGGAAAACATCTGTTTCACCTTGAGTTGCAATAAGAATTGACTTTGCTAAATTTCTAAATTGGTTTCAGGTAAGCTATAACACCTATTTAAAGCTTTCAACAATACCAATTGGTGTAGTTATGTCATGTTTAATAAGTCATCACTGCCATAATGACCTGTTTTTATTTTCATATATTTACAGAAAAATATGTTGACACACCTAAACTTGGTATGCCATAATAAGTCCCTTATCAAGATGAAAAAGATGAAATAAAATTAGGCAAAACCCCTGGTACTTCCTGTTAAAATCCCATATAAGGTATAAAGCAGCATGATGCCCATGCTTCATCAAAATGCAAATTTTCAACATAAACCTTCAAAAATGTTACATAGAAAGTACCATCAATTTTTTTTTTCAATTTTTCCAAAATATTTAGTTCTTCAATCAATTTGATTCTGAAACATGGTTGCGCTTTTCAAGTGTCTTTGACCACAGATTTTCATATCTATGATACTTTTCAGTAAGATTTGGCTATGGAATATATCCATTACCTTAATATCTGCATCATAATAAATGAGCATTCTGATTGGACATCAGTCTGATTGATGTCATGTCAATCAGACTGCTTGCAAGATTAGAGATATATTAAATTCAGAATATTTTAGGAAATATCTATCAAAGTTCTTTAAAGCTTGTGTCTTTGAATTTTGTATATCGCCGGTGGGGGATCAAAACCTCGTAACTCCAGCTTTGTCAAGCTGTAGTTACGAGGTTTTGACTCCCCACCAATGACATATAGGAGAGTGTTATTATTACTAGCCATTCCATTTAATGTAAGCAGCAAAGAAGCAGGAAGCTAGGTGCAGTAACTAATAGAGGGAAAATACAAACTGTGTTATACTTTTCTTTAAAATTTGTCACAAAAAACAACAACCATTCTAACACCAATTACAAAACTGTAGAATAGTTATGATCTTAACTTTTTTGTCTCAATTTTGCTTTCGTTTGACAAGATTCTTTTTTCTTGTATTTTTGAAGACATTAATAATATTGGTTATTTTGTAAATACCAATCATAGCAAAAAATATTAGAAAATATCAAATCATACAAAAAAGAAAATAACAAAACTTTAGATATGATAAAACTGTTAACGATGAAACTGTCAAATAGCATAACCCAGTTAAAAACAAGCAAAGGAACAAAACAAAGCTAAAATGCAGCACAATTCAAAGATATCACATCCATTTCCACAGAGCATGTATTAAAGTGATAAAATTTTGAGCTTCAATTTATTCAGACCATTTCTCTCTTCAGCAAGACTCTTAAAATTAGTAATTAAATGGCTGGCCAACATGTTCCCATTTAGAAAGACAGAAAGATGTTATCTTTTGAATTTTATCAAATTCACCAAAGTTGCCAGTAAATGTATTTAGGATGGTCATTCATGTCTGCATTTTCCAAATTTCTTGTTTTAAATTGTTATTTTGGTCAATCAATTCTAGACCCAACTAAAAGACATTTGTGCTGCATTTTGCCCATTTGTAGATATTGTCGCTTTTCAATGAAAATCTCGTAACTGCAGCTTGTTTTAAGCTGCAGTTACGAGGTTTTCATTGAAAAGCAGCGATATGTAAATGAATTATCTACAAATGGGCTTGATAAAAGGCATGATTAAAAAAGAAAGAAATCTAATAAGCAAGAAAGAGGAAACAAACTAGTGGAAAAGATGAGACAGGATGCATGTTTGTGTGGTAACTTTTAAAACTACAGTGACAATTTTGTTGCCCATGGTGTTTACTTTTTTTAATATGAATCAATTAATACTTCTAGTTTAGAAACTACATTTAGACCACATTCAATAGGGTACAAGCAAGCCAGCGGCAGACTTTTTATTTTTATATATTTATATATATATATTTTCTTTTCATATTAATTCATCAAATCATTACTCTTTTAATTCAATTACGCACACAAAAATACATCCATGGTGAAAATATAAGGCAGGTTTAACTTGTTTTGGAAATGAAATTAGCTTTTGCCTTCTTGAAGTTTTAAGTTTTGATTGTTTTGTTTTACTTCAAGCTTCATTTCAAAAGTCCTAGCTTTATTCCTTGATTTGGTTCAGTTACTTCTCGTCACCTATCTGCAAGTTGATTGGTTGATGCAGTTTTAAAATCTCAGCTGTATTACACAGTTGGTTAACCTAATCATGTATTAAGTCCTGTTCATAATCTCAAAACAGTACAAACAAAACTTTCTTTACATATATCTTAATAGCTTCTGTCCAATGCCAAGAGGATGCTGTCAGAGAGCAAAGAATATTATTTCGTTATCTCTTTCCTTCAATGACAAGATTTTTTGTCATGTTGCAACTTTATGGCTTTATTGGTAATTATAATATTCATTTATATTCATTTCCAAAAGAAGTGACTCAGGGTGTTAATCAAGCTAAGGACAGCAATTAAGTTCCATATGAATATCCTTTATCTACATACATGGCATTTTATTGAGTTTAATTCCTACTGATGTTTTAAAATATTATGTCATATCATTATCTCTGTTTATAAAAGGAATACAAGAGGGCCAGAATGGCCCTATATCGCTCACCTGAAAGAAGTTTGTGACACGCCCACTTTTTTTTACAAATCAAAAATTCGTGAACAAATTTTGAAAAGGGTCACTCAAGGAACATTGTTGCAAGTTTGGTTCTAATTGGCCCAATGCTTCATTTTTAAAGAGTTTTCGTATGATTTCTCTAAGTCTGATAACACTGCCCTTCCACACCCACATTTTTAGACGACAAAGAAAATTTGTGTACACATTTTTAAAAGTAACTCAAGGAAAATTCTTGCTAAGTTTCGTTCAAATTGGCCAAATGTGTTTTTTAAAAAATTTTCTTCAGGTGTCTCTAACTTCGATAAGCCACGCCCTGCCACGCCCGCTTTATCTGACGAATCAAAATCCGCAAACAAATTTTAGAGTCACCCAAAGAATAATTCTATTAAGTTTGGTTCAAATTGGGCCAAAGGTTGATTTTTAAAGAATTTTCTTAGCATTTCTCTAAGTCCGATAAGCCACGCCTTGCCACGCCCACTTTTTTTGACGAATCAAAAATTTGCGAAAAAGTTTTGAAAAGGGTCACCCAAGGAACATTTCTGCCAAGTTAAGTTCAAATTCAGGCCCAATGGTTGATTTTTAAAGAATTTTCTTAGGATTTCTCTATGTCCGATAAGCCACGCCCTGCGCTCCAACATTTTTTGGGGAATCAAAAATTCGCAAACAAATTTTGAAAAGAGTCACCCAAGGAACATTCCTGCCAAGTTTGGTTCAAATTGGACCAACGGTTGATTTTTTAAGGAATTTTCTTAGGATTTCTCCCAGTCCAATAAGTCACGCCCTGCCAACCCCACTTTTCCTCACAAATCAAAAATTCACCAACAAATTTTGAAGAGTGTCACCCAAGGAACATTTCTGCCAAGTTTGGTTCAAATTGGGCCAATAGTTGATTTTTAAAGAATTTTCTTAGGATTTCTCTAAGTCCGATAAGCCACGCCCTGCCACGCCCACTCTTTTTGACGAATCAAGAATTTGCGAACAATTTTTGAAAAGGGTCTCCCAAGGAACATTTCTGCCAAGTAAGGTTTTAATTGGCCCAATGGTTGATTTTTAAAGAATTTTCTTAGGATTTCTTTAAGTCCGATAAGCCACGCCCTGCCACGCCCACATTTTTTGACGAATCAAAAATCCGCGAACAAGTTTTGAAAAGGGTCACCCAAGGAACATTCCTGCCAAGTTTGGTCAAAATTGACCAAATGGTTTAGGAGGAGAAGATGTTTAAAGAAATGTGAACGGACAGACGGACGGACGGACAGACGACGGACGGTGAGTGACCACAATAGCTCCCCATGAGCACTTCGTGCTCAGGTGAGCTAATAAAATTCAGAATCTTCTGACAACAGAAATGTAATCATGTTCAAACAGTGCCCATCAAGAACAACTGACTTGGCATGTCCATGACCATGCGTAGTACTTGGCAAGATCAATTCAAGAACAACGAAATATGCTAAATACTGAGTAATACATCAAAAATAGTTTAATGATTTTTTTTAAGAATTATTTTGAAGTTATATAATCATAACTGATGTAATCAGTTTGTAGAAAGTAGATATTCATGGAACATGCTGGTCACAAGATTATAGCACATGTTTACCTACTTTACTAAGGTAAACAACGGCAAGGCATTTTTTATTTCCAATAAAAATTTGCACGCTTTGGTTTGAATATTGCATGTGTGAGACAATACTCGAACCATCACATGCAATATTACAGTAAAGTTTGATATTGTGTTGTTTACATAGGTAAGTCCTGTAAACATGTGCCATAATATCGTGAATGGACTATAGATTGTTCATATATCCACCAACAATATTTATCTTGCATGTTTTCCTCAAAGTAACATCAATTTTTTCAATGATTTTTTTTTATATATATTAAGTTTGTATGCGAGTTATGAGAGAAGATTTAAAGAATCACTCATTATTAAAATTTGATTTTGGAAAGATTGACTTCATTTTGTTTATCATGTTAATGTACAAGCAGTTTCTCCCTTTTCATTAACATTATTATCCTTTGAAAACAAAATTTGATATTTTCATTCATATCTAATTTTATATTTCATTTTTTGTCTGCAACTCTTTTTCAATTCAGATTGGTCTGCGACTTTGCCATTGTATTTTCAAAGTGGAACTGAGCCTATCATTGATGATATATCATTGTTGGTGAATATATGAGTAGTTCAGTGATAGAGTGATGAGAGAGAGAAGGCTGGCAGTAAGGGTGGGTGGGGTAATGACATGATGATGTACAGGTCAGATACCCTACCAAGGCATGAGCCTGCGCTGCAGCTGCGGCATTAGCTCTTTGCTGACAGGCCTTTATTTGCGCTTGTAGGTGAGGCGGAGGGTGAAAATATCGACACGAATCCCGTGTACATTTGCCCTTAATGTAATCCATGCAGACGGTCACACAATTTTCGTTAGTGTCGACCGTCACATTGTCGGGCGGATGGGCGTACCGACACTCGCAAGGTTGTCGGGTACAGGAACCCCGCTGAAATTCACGACATACCTGTGACGATAGAAAAAGGGAAAGGAAAGACAAAGGGTTACAGAGCTAAGAAAGGTGAAGGTCAAATACTAAGATTCTAATACAAAACAGGGCCTATATTCAAACATCAGTCTCATTTTCAAGTCTAATTGAAAATTTTCCATCATTATATTCATTTCTAGAAAATTACAAGCAACCTGACTGGATAAGACATCAGACTTGCCCAATCAGTTTTTGAATACAGACCCTCTTGTAGGAACCTGTAAAGTAAGGTTCTTACAGTTGTTATGTATTAAACTCTCAGGGAAAAAATACCAAAATCAAAGTACCGAAAGTACTGTGGGTAGTGTATTTGTGATGGCTTTAGGGTGTCAAATCAAACAAGAGTGCTCTGAGGTCATTAGATCTAACATTACAAAACATAGAAGGTAAATCTAGCTATCTACAATTATTCAATTCAAAGCACCCTCAACCAACTACTACTTGCTAAACACACTATTTTTTCCCATATAGTTTTTAATATACTTGAGTAATAGTCATATAAGGGGCGTTTTTGTAATGATATCTATGTATATGGGCCGGTGGCATAAGAAAACAGCATTTCAAATTAGTTATTTAGTAATTCACTTTTATGGAGCTATTATTTCATATATCATTGGATGGTTTGACCTTTTAGTTAAATAACCTTTATGTCAATTTTTAACATTTTATACTTGCTTCATCTCTAATCAATTTCTATGCTTTTGTATTCTTACTTGATCAAAGATTATGATCATATCACCTATCAGTGTGTTTTTATTTATTCTATATTCATTCTTGTTTGGAAAAAGATTCATAGAGACAGTCCATGTTTGAAAGCCAATAAAGGCAACAAACACATATTTAATTGTGTGCAGTGACATTATCAGATTCTAATAATGTTCTTGTCAATTAGCTACATCCCTACATCATTAATTCTGTATCCTTATAGTGTTCCCTTTTCATTTCCTAATTGCTTGATTAAATCATTTAATTAACACTTTCCACTTACTTAAACTGTTAGATTCAATTTGAAGAAAGGAGTTGCAAAGGACAAAATGTATGCCTTTTTTGTAAAAATCACTTGGTTATGACATGAAAACATTGAAAAGAAACTGATAGAAAGCTGATCATCAGCATCTTCTTATTTTCCTGCAATTTTATTCTTAAATCTATAAGTAATCGTGATATGTCATCTCTGTTTGGGAATTTAGGGATTAATCAACAAGACTTACTGCACATCTAAAATCTAAATTTAAAATTTTAGTATCTTTTATGTCACTATTTTAACACCTTACTAAGTTTCAAATGAGGCATTTACACAGATTAATTTTCAATCATAGCTGGATTTCTTTTTTAAAATGTAGGAATATTTCAAGATTGCAGAAACATTTTTCAATTACACCTGTCAGAAGCCAGTAAATGGATACATGTGACATTTTCAAAGTCAGAAGCATTTGATATTTAATAGCACACCAGGGATCTTCGGTAAATTGCCTGTGACAAGATGCTTCTTGGTACAAAAAATACACTGTCAATGTTAATGCAAAACCTCATAACTACAGCTTGACTTAAGCTGTAGTTACGAGGTTTTGCAATAACACAGACCACATTTTCTATCACATACTGTGAAATGAAACTGATGCAATTTTGATAAATGGTTTACACATGGTAATATTTCAAAATTCACCTAGTATAAGTTACTTGTATTACCTTGAATTGAATCATGCAGGTTTGCGCAGGTGCCCATATTTTATGATCATTGTCTTTATTTTTAATCTTGTGCACTTTTCCTGCCTAGATTTGAAATAAACTTTTCTAACAAGTTACATTCTAGTAATGGCTATTTAAGCTGTAATGTTTTGTATATCTATAATCAATGTATTTCATACACTATTTGTATGGTCAACTAGCAAAGTTCATATTCCTTGACCAGTCATCATTGTACCATGACCTTGACCACAACCATGGACTTCTGGTTTTACTGTACAAATGGCTTCCCATGCGATTCCTGAAATGCTTTCATTCCTGCTATTAAAATATTTTCACATAATTTCAAGTTAGTGTTAAGTTGGATTTTAATCAATAAGTTTCCAATCTAATATGTCTTATCTAGCAGACTTGATGGCATCAGACATGTCTCCATCAGTTTTTGTTTGGACTCCACATGTATAAATGAACCGCTTTAGAAATAGATTGACAATATTATAATTATGAAAAGCATTTTGTCATAAAAACAAAATATTGTCACCAACATGTAGCTAATTGTAGGAATGTAAAAGCATATAAACTAAGAATTACATCTTATTGCATTATATAAATCATCACTATTCTTGCCATGTATCTACTTTGACCTTGACATTGGATTATTTGACAATTGATTGAATAGTGAAGTACAATCTGGCATTAAAATTCTATGAGCAAATTTAGTCCAACAGCAGTTATCTGGAAATTTCTGAAGCATGTTAAGTAAGTGTCAAGTTGAATTTCAGTCGATAAATTCTCCATCTAATGTGTCTTATCTAGCAGACTTGATGGCATCATGCCGCCATTCATTTCTTGTTTGTGTTCACCTTTCATTACTCCCAGGTTTTATCATTGACAAATTACTTTGTACACACACAAACATCATTAGAAACACATCTATTTGAACAGTGGCATGTATAGAACTCTTGATATGTCTGAGTCATGATGGTTTGAATTGAAAAATATCAGTTATCGTTCATACAAACAATATGTTATGAGTACTCATTTGAATTGTCTCGTTGAGACAATTCAAATGAGTACACACAACATAGGGCTTGGATAAAAATTTGAAAAATTTTGGCTTTAGAATGTTACTATCCATTTTTATCCATACCCCTGCAAAAAGCCATCTTATTTGTCATTCCTCAGTTACGATAATGGCATTAATGGGTGAAGCAATGGTTGTGAAGTAATTTGTAAATGTGTTTTGAAATCCCCTTGAAGGACATTTGTGTTGTCAAGCAACTCTCGGAGGGACAATTGGTATTTTCTAGATCGACATGGTCTGCCATCAAGCCCTGACTCATTCATTATTTTTTTGTCCCATTCTTTTTCATTTTTTCCTAACAATGACATATTTTATACCAGATACATTTTTATGCATCTTTATTTTCACCATTTTTTTCAAATTTATAGCTAAAACAGAAGTATTTTTGTCCCATTCTTTTTACCATTTCCTATGATTGACATATTTATAAATATCTTTAATATTTCTTTCTTAATCTTAAATTCAGCTAAAGCAGAGGTAGTGTCTTGTTACATAATGTGTTGTTTACAATGTTGGAAAAGGAGTAAAGGATATTAAAGCAAAAGTTGTAAGGTATCTTAAGAATGAACTACAGCGATCATTTTTTTGTTTATTCTTGATCTTCATTTTGAAAGGATAGAATGATAAACCATCTTATTTTGTGACTCAATGATCTCAAAGCTGTCATTTTCATGTTTACAGTATTGTAATTAATGCAAGTCCTATTAGCTACTTATAAAATTTGATTCATTAGAATCAATGCAACAAATTTTTACTTCTTAATTTTGACTTTTTCTATAAACTGGACAACATGCGGTCAACACAATTACATACATATAAGTTAAAGCATGAATCCCGACTTTTCCAACATTGTACATACTGGTTGAATGAAGCAGTCTCTCGTCTAATTCCTTCGAGCATTTTATAGCATTAAGATAATATTATATAGCATCTATGTTAGCATCTGACTATATAGCTAATTAGAAATTTAGCAGCAGCAAGTTACCAATATATCGTCGGTCACATTCGAAAATGTCGTAACTACAGCTTAAATAAGCTGTAGTTACGACATTTTTCGAACATGACCAGCGATATTTACAAAGCAATTATCTCTATGTATTATGCACATTTATATCATATTGCTTTCCAGTTATAATACATATGGAATTTTCATTGACATCAGGTATTAGATCTACATACTTAAAGATCACTTCATTAATGTGTGCAATACTATTTTATAAGATTTATTGCACATTACGCATATATTGCAAGTGATAAGACCAAGAATAAGATAGTTTGTTCTTTCATTTATCAGCTCTCAGTTTTATTTGTGTTTATATATTTCTAACAGGTGTTTAATGGTGCAATGCTAAGTGACACAAAAGTGTGAATAAAGTGATGTATTGTAGAAGAAGTGCTAAACACTAGAAATACAGTGAATTATTGCGTATAACAGCTGTGATTGTTAACCCATTCCAGCAAAAGAATGCTTTTTGACACCCCTCAAGATCAAGTTTGAGAAAACAATGTTGTAAATGAAGAAATTGCTTGTAACATCTTCTAACAACCAAAGCTCAAACATCTTAAAATGTCATCTTGAGGTTGACTTCTGCAACTTTTTTTTCAATTTGGACCAGTCTAAAAGAATGTGATCTGGTAATGGTTTAAGGTATTGCATGTTAAAAGATAAGTGCTCAACTGAATTTCATCAATGGTTTCTGGTCTTTTCTTAAAACAGTATTTTTTAAAACATTCCTATGTTATTGCCATTGAATCTGACACTATTTTGTACATTGTATTATATTCCTTCTAAACATAGACAAGTTTGTTCACAAAAGCATTCCTACATTGAGAGCCTGGATATGTGGGAGTTGTATAGGAGAATGGGGAGACAAGGAAAGATATGGGCTAGGAAGGCTGGTCAAATGTGAAACACTATGCATTTTTATATGTGACATTGATGCAGTTGTCAATGTTTTGGGTAATTTTTAGACAAATGTTGCTTGGAATTTAACCATAATGTCCTTCTTTTTGTATTTGATAGACAGAAGGGCAACAGTTCAACAATACATATATAGGGGACAATTGCATATATATAATACAAAGTGCATAGTACAGTCGACACTCGTTGTGTCGAAGTCAGAGGGGCAGTCAAAAATACCTCGACATATCCGGATTTCGACTAATCTGATTTTTATTATTTTCGATGAAACCGATATCTAACCACTTTTGATGGGCATCATATGTGTCAATGATTGAAATATAGTAGGAAAATGAAAGAAATTGCTCGAAACGAGCAATTTCTATCCTTTTCCTACTAAATATCAATGGCGTATTTGTTTCGGAATTCATGTTGATTTCCATGTGTTGAGAATGGGACATACCTTTCACTTCGACTTAAGCGGAATTTCGACTTATCCAATGTTGAGATAACGAGTGCCGACTGTATCAATGTTTTAGTAACATCTGACTATGCCCCTGACATTTTCCCCAAAAACATCTGAATATACTTGTCACACACTAATGGGATTTGAAACTAAATCTACCATCTTTTAGCAATTACATTTTAGTGAATCAAAGGTTCACCTTAACATTGTGATCCTCCCAATTTTTGCACCAGATTTTCTGTTTAAGTTTCACTGTAACTAAAATTCAGTATAATTATGCAAGATATTGCAAGACTATATTCATGAATTTTGATGAGAAAAGAGTCAGTAAAGAAGGACTTTTTTGTGTGTTAGAAAAATGTCAGTATAGGCAAAGTCAAGTATTACCATAATCAGCCTATATTAAATCTAGGACTACCTCACAGAATAATGATGAAGATTCGATGCAAAGCTGTTCCAAGTGCTTGTTCAAAACAACAAGGGTGGTAATCACCACCCATTAAAAATCTCAGAATTTCTTTAAAATCAAACAACAATCAATCTGATTGGCCACGACATACGTTTTGTCCAATCAGATGCATAGTAATGTAATTTTGCTTTAGACAGTGGATTTAGAAATATGGGTAAGTACAGCCCGAGACTTTGCCCTTACAACAGTTTTGCACCAACCTAACGACATATTGAAGTATTTATTGAGCAAGAATCTAAGAATTGAAGCATCAGGGCAGATTAGCACAATATCTTAAATACCAAGTCATGTCACCAGCGTAGATATACCATAAATATACTGGTCACAGTGTGGTTTCCATGGCAATCGTTTCACATTATTCAAATATTAAAATATCAAAGTTAAGATTTGATGACAATCCACTAAAGCTGTGCTTTATTACATATAAGCATTTATAGCATTTCACTAGAGTTGTTAAATCCATCAATGCAGCATATTCTTGCATGGAAAGCACATTGTGTAAGCTGAATCAAACTATACATTGGCCCTTATCAAGCTGATCCTAACCTATACATGGTTGATTCTACAGAAAATGTAGGGTAAGATCAGACTGCACAGATGTGCAGTATAATCTTGTCCCACATTTTCTGACATAAGTTATGCCTAAATACTGTAATATTGTCCATACAATTAGATCTATTGCTGAATAGATTGACTATTTTTTTTTTCCATATTTTTTTTTTAATTTGCATTTTTTTTAAATTTCTTTTCATCAGAGTGACAAGGGCAGATAATTCATAACATAGAGAGAAGCCATGGTATTCCTAGATTTATTAGCAAAACAACCAAGTTGTTGCCTTGGTAACAAAGAAAATATCTATTTAGCCATTTTTTTTTTAAATCTACTAGTAGGTGAAAGTTTCCAATTCCATAACAAAAAATTCGGAAAAAAAAAATCAAGAAAAATGAAATTTTCGTTACCATAGCGACCCATATCTTACCTCTAGCCTGTCTGGTCGCTGCAGTTTCGCAGTGGCAGGATTGACGGTTGGAATGACACCAGGAGGATGCTGGGACATGATGGACGTTGAATCACCGTTCATCTGTGGCGCACCGTTGACGGCCGCTATCGTAGGCATATTGGTGGTGTTCAGGTACGGGTTAAATGCTACCGCTGATGTGGGAGTGGGAGCACCGCTAAGGTACGGATGACCCTAAAAATATCAAACATGGAATAATCATGAGCAAAATTTTACATGGGGAGACAATATATTGAGAACATGTAACATATGGCTCCTTTTCAACAAAAATCTCCTTAAATTACAGAAACAAGCTGTAGTTACGAGGTTTGGGTTGAAAAGCAGCAACATAGTTTGAATTAAAGTAAATCTGAATGAAGTTACAATAAAATCAAAGCCAGCCACAGTAAATACAGAGAGAAAGACAGAAATTAAGACTGTGATGCAATGGCACATCCACAAGCAAACAAAATAACCAGAGATATGCTTTGGTCAACCAAGGCACATTTTGCAGAAGTCCTGGAAACAACACTTTTATTTTCCACCATCTATGCCCACCATAATGAGTTTTAAAGTGAAAATTTAGCTTATTTCCCTCCTTTTGTATATGTACGATTTCTAATAAAGACCAAAGAAATGCCAATAATAAATGCTGTCACTAAATATTCATGAATATCTTTGTGAAAATTGGCTTAGAAAATAAGATATTTCAAACAAGAGCTGTCACTGTAAGATGACAATGCCCCCGACACCGCTTTGATTTTAAATTATGGCCAATCTATGTTCAAGGTCAAGGTCATCCAGGGGTCAAGGTCACCAAAGTATGTGCCTACAAAAAGGTAATGTACCAAGGAATGTTGTGGTAAAGTATGAAGCGAATATGTTAAGTAATAAGGAAGTTATGGCCAATGTTAAAGTTTTTGGACGGAATGACGGACGGACAGACAGATGGACGGACAGACGGACGGACAAGTCAAATTTATGATGCCTCCCTATCGGGGGGCATAAAAAATCCATGCAATATCCTTTTCTTAGTTACTTGAATCTTTTGGAACAGTCAACATCTACTAGACATCTACTGGAAACTTTAGTTGTGTGTGTCAGCTTGTTCTCAGACAAGCATACTGTCGACATCTCCTATCCCTCCCATTCGTACATATGCCAAAACGTTTTTAAGAACATCTGATTGACTTACAATTTAGGATCACAAGTAAGTGGAAAATAAAAGTAATTGCTTTGACCTTTAAAGTGATTACTTGTAATATTTAAAGCTGCTGTTATATTTTGGAAGCAAGACTAGCAAACAATTGTAAATTTATGAAGCAACAGACTAACATGCAAACAACATTACGACTGAAAATAGGATATCATGGCTTAAAGGAAGCTTCTTGTTTCGAGTTGTTATAAAATTTTATTGAAACATGAGAAACACAAGGAAATAATTTTCAGATTTACTCGACAAGCAACTTTAAATAAATAAAATTTATTTCTGAATAATGTAACCATCTCTGCTTTTGGGTAACTTAGCAACAAGAACTGTTTGAAGCAGCAACTTCTTTTCATTAGGTTTTGTTATAGCTATATTTTGAACAGTATCTAGTTCCCAGTTGCCTTCATAAATGTTTACCTGTACATAATCTGAAGATTAGTTGTTATCTTTTACAACAAATGCTTTGAAAACAAATTTTCTGTAAGAGTCTTGCTTTATTTTTTTCCTAACAAAATTAATTTTCAGGAAATAAATTTGCCATAGAAATTTAGTTGCAAGAAGATTTACATCTAAAACAGTTACAAAATAGCAAGTCACATCACATAAATAGAAGCAGTATATAGCATTAAAATTTTGAATTATACAAATAGCCCCTTTCCCAAAAAGTAACTTCTTTTGATGCCCAAATTGTATTCTTATTCAGAAACATTTCAAAATTTTAAAAGCGAAAACATGTAGATTCCTGTACATAAATAAGCATGAATTTTGTCATCTGCAACTCCATTCAATTTAGACCAGTCTAAAAATTTGACTATTTGGGAAAGGATCGAAGCGAAACTAGCTAATAAACACAAAGCACACACAGTGAAAGTGAATAAAATATAAAATATGATTTTGCATTTATGGACACATTTTTTGTTGTTGCTTTCACATATTAAAGGACCAGGGCCCCATTTTACTAAAACTTTTGGTCTTGAAATTTGAAAGATACCACAACAAATCTGATTGACTAAAGACACATTTCTCATCCAGTCAGATGCCTAGTTACATAATTTATGCAAAACATTGTTCATTAACAAGTAAAAGGGGGCCCTTCTATTTCAACTACCAGATATAAAAATAATGAAAGAAGCAATCTGATTGGTAAGTATATACATATTGACCAATCAGATTGGATATTATGAGAAGTAATGGATTCTTTTTTTTCTAAGATTCAGAGGTTGAGCCCATGATCAGACAAACATCTTTAGATAGAACTAGATGACTGTGTTTGTGAAGCATAAATGCCCCTAAGAGGCCAATGTAAAGTTTTCTGACAGACAGACAGATGAATGGATGGACAGACAGACACAATTAAAACGTATGTCCCAGATCTTTGGATACACAGGCATAACTAGAACTGTCGCAAAGCGGACAAATACCCCCCACTAGCGCGTTGTCACTGAAAAAGTGCTAAAGTTCAAAGTGGCATAACTCTGAAACTACTGCCTGGATCAAGATGAAAATTGCAGGTGCACAACTTCATATGATAGGAAACAACCTGCTAAAATTTCAGCAAAATCGGTCAAAAACTGTGGGAGGAGAAGAGGACACAAAATTGTGTCCACGGACGGACGGACGGACGGACAGACGGACGGACGGACAGACGGACGGACAGACGGACGGACGGACGGACAACCTGAATCCAGTATACCCCCCCATAACTTTGTTGTGGGGGGTATAAAAATGACAGATTTTTGTGGAAAAACACATGACCAATTTTTCTCAATTAAAAGAAGACATCATTGTTTTGAAGAAATCCTTATAATAGAGAATTCAGCAAGTCTGATCATGGGCTCCTTGTTTGTGTGTCCACTGTTTGTTTGTTTGGTGATAGAGAAAATGTTACCACTAACCAAGATTGGAGTGGGGTAAGGGCTGCCTTGTAAAACAGTAGGTGCAGGTAGCGCCATGGTCGTCTTGTTGTTTGATCCCGCCTCAAACATCAAATAAAAGAAAAACATGCAAACCAATTAGTATTGTTGGTACTTAGCATTCCTTGTGCAGGCTCCTAGAGTGGGGGGACATTTCATGCTTGTGTAAAATCAAAAACTTTTGCTCAGAATTTACAAATGCTAGCATCTGACAGGCTTTTCTCTACATAGATATGATTTTAGATGGTATTTAAGCTGAAATTATATCATTGGCATTTTACAGTGCTTTTATTTCTTTGATTTCTGAAGAAAATTGAATTTCTGAAGTTTTTCAGCATAACGATCAATGATCTTGGTTTATAATCTAAATGATCTTTGAGATGCAGATTCATCATTTTAGGAAATTGATGAGTAATTAAGCCTTGTCAAGCTATTCTCCAATAGACTATATCTCGGACACCCTGGAAGGCAGCAAAAGCAAGATCATGCTGCTCATATATGCAGTTTCATTTTACAATGCTTGCTGGTTTTTATTCAGCTTGACATATATACTGGATATACATGTATACTATTCCTGTAAGCATGAAGTCCCCTCCAGTGTAGAAGCCTACACAGACAAATTGAGCAGTGAAGGATAAAGCCAGCCTGCTGCTTGATCATGCCACAAACTCGCTTTTGTCCTTGTGTAAATAAAACAAAAAGAACAGAAAATGGCTATTTGTAAAGCACCTCTGGCAACAGTAACCAAATGTCCAACATAAATAATAGTCCTACTTTCCTTCAATATTTTGTGCTTAACCCTTTTCCAAACAAGACCTGGTTTTGACGTCCTTAATAGAATTGGTTTGGGAAAACATTGAGACAAAAGAAGAAACTGCTGATAACCAGCAGTTTCTCCTTTTGTCTCAATATTTTCTATGCAATATTTTACACAAATTTTATCTTTAATAACTTCCATTTTGTCATTTGTGGCGGTTTTTGAAGTGGATCACCTTCAAATTTTGCTGTTTGGGAAAGGGTTAATTGTACAAAAATCCATTTTTTCAGTCATTTTGTCATTACTGGTTCGTCAACTTTAAAATTAGAGTTACAATATTCAAGACAATGCCAAGACTATTTTCTCATAAGGCAATATTCAACATCCATTCCCAATGCAATGCCTCCACTCTTCAAAGGACCGTGCATCCAAATTAGTGTATATTCAATATTTCATATAATCCCATCATAAACTAATAAATGTTGGACATTTGGTATACTGACAAACCTATCTTAGAGAAGCTAAAAACATTTAAAGTGTTGTTTTACATGATTAGCTGAGTTTTGCAAGAAAAATAAAAACATTCAAGTCAGTGCTTGCCAATAGATGTCATAGAAAACAAATATAGCTACTGAGAATCCAGAAATGAGGAAATGGTAAAATTTTGTAATATGTATTTCATCACAGGCATAAAAGTTTACATTAAATATGACCATGTAATAATTCTATCACATAATATGAGCTAAATGCTAAGATGTGTCTTACGAATGTGACAGACGATATGCAATACATGGGCACTTCCTCTTTTCTGGACCAATTGTCAATTAAAACCTTTGCATCCATAATGGCAAATATTAATTAGCAATGCTTGAAAGAAGAATAATTCTGGTGAATATTCACAAGAACACAATCACAAACATACAAACCCCATCCCAAACAACAACATTTTGGACTGGTCCAATTGAAGAAGATTTGAAGATGACAAAAGAGAGAGTAGTCTTCCATTCTGGAAGCATTCAATTGCATACTCTACAATATATAATTTTCTTCAAAAACCTTGCAACTACAGCTTTAATGAAGCTGTATTTACAAGGATTTTTGAAGAAAAGCAACCATACAACATTGGAATCATTAATGGAAAAGGACCAACATTTTAATCTTTTCTCACAAGGGTTCTAGACTAAACTGCCTGTAGGGTTGTGAAAATTAGGACTTGTTTGGGAAAGGGTTAATCACAATTTGTACAGCAAGGCTTACTAAAACATGACATCAAATTTATAACATAAAGTAAATTAGCTCCAAAACTGCATATTACAATTCAAATCTATTGTTTCTAAACCAAACCCAATCTAGTGGGTACTCATTTTAATCTACTCTGACATTTCAGCCACAATTTAGCACAAGTACATGTATATTGTTATCATCTAAGCTATCAAAGACATGCAATAATCTGCGTAGAAATATTTTGTATCTAAATGTAATACATTTCTAGATTATGAAAAGGACCAATATGTAGTTTTTCGATGTATTAAATGAGTTGAACTACAGGTTTTCGCTTAATATATAGGCCTACCTTTTTAATGAAATAGTATTACAATATTCCTTTTATAATTTGGTATCTAGTGCTGTTAATTAGAGAGGTATTTTATACCTTTTACAAAAGTCTATTATTTTACAAAATTTTGGAAAACATTGATATACTGATAATATCTAAGCAATTCTCCTTTTCTCTAAATTTCTTTCTATACTGTAACAATTGTCAAATAAATTTATTGGCCCATGATTTTCGCATACAATAAGTAACTGTTGTGATCTAAAAACCCTTTGATTGGGGCCCATCAAAAATTTAATTTTATGGCCAGGAAAGGGCTAAAAGAACTTTAAATATCCAATCTGTTTTATTTACCTTTAAAAAGGTAAATAAATTCACTGCACACTGATTATATCTCTACAGCAAATTTTGATGAAAATATAACATCAATGCAATTTCAATACATCATTGGCTCTGTTTGAAAATGCCATAACTACATCTTGAATAAGCTGTAGTTACGTCATTTCAGAACATAGCCGATATATCGCACCTTCATAAAATTGCATACATCATTCTAAAATTCAAAATTCAATTTATTATATGTACAAAATGTTACTTAAAGATTCCCTTCACCTGAAAACAACCTTGCACAAAATATCCCTCTCACAAAGAACCGTATTACTGACTAGTCAAATTCCAAAGATGCTGTAAAAGCAGAAGTTGATAAAGACCTGATTCATGTACAATATAGCACAGAAACTATTGAGGCAAAGAGAGGAAATGTTGATTGTCATTATTTCCTACTTTTGTCACAATGTTTTCTAAAGTTTTCCCTTGTAGGTTGTCAAACAAATGTCTTGTTTGGTACAGCATGATTATAAGGTTATCCAGAAAATGATTAAGGTAATGGAATAAAAATATAAGTTACCAAGAAAATCAAGTGTCAAAATAGGTTTGAAAGAGAACAAAACCACACAACAATGTAAACTTCCACATGGTATATCCATAGTCTTTTTTTTTTGGGGGGGGGGAGATATTGTCAAAATATTGGAAGGAAAAAGAAGTTGTAAAACGCTGAAGACAACTGCAAGGGCAATCACACCGATGAACAAATGTTTATTGTAGTTTTCTTGACTTTTGATGAAACAATGACAAGCAATTGTTGATATTTGCAGGTTTATTTGCGACTGTAATGCAAAAAGACCATTCTGGGAAGTGCAAAAGGTATCAATTCTGAATCTATAATAATTATCTACCTTACAAATCAATTAAGATTCAAAATGTGGTATCTAGTTGAACACTAACAGATCTGATCATCATACTTTGGGTCTAGGGACTTTACCGATAATCCTTTTTCATGCAACAATTGTTACATTTTCATTCTGGACAAAACTTTAAAATTGTATCAAACATTAAAGGGTTAAATATAGACAGACAGATAAATTACCATGAATATTAAGGAAGAATTTATCCAATCTGTTTTGAGTCATGAATTTTGATGAGGATGTCTCATGAAGATATGAATATAAAAATGCAAAATGAATCATGGTAAAACATCTGAAAATTCATATGAATGAACTCATCTCACATTATGGCTGGCTATTGCTACTTTCATTCTTTAATTTGCATTAATTTTTAAAACAGTCAAAACATAAGATATTCAACAATAGAGTAATCCATCAGGATGGTGTTGAATACCATTAACTCATTACCAAACGACAAATTTTTGGCCAGTCCAAATTCAAAGATGTTGCAGACGACAATTTAAAGTGAATGATTTTTTCATATTTTTGGTATTTTTGTTCAGAAAATATTGTGGGAAATGAAGTAATTGCTTGTCAAAAGCAATTTCTTCATTTTCCACAATGTTTTCCAAAGCCATTATTTTGTGGAGAGTCAAAAGGAGTCACTGTGTGGTAATGGGTTAAAGGTCGTCTACCACCAATGAGATTCACCTGACAAGGTAATTTTGCATGCAATGTCGTAACATTTGTTATGTATCTGAACCTATTCTATTTCATATACAGCAAAACTTTTAACATTTCCCATTCCAAAGCTTCTGTAGATGACAAAATAGACATTGATAAAGATAAGATTTGTGTACAATATTGCTCAACAAGAGCTGTCCAAAGACAGCGCGCTCGACTTTCTAAGTTGCTTAGTATAAAGGGGGCATAACTCCAAATATAGTGGAGCCAGGGTCATGGGCCCTGGTAGTAAGGTAGAGGGTGTGATGGTGAATAAGTATTCCAAGTTTGGGTTGAATCCCTTTGATAGTATGGAAGTCATTGATGTCATTTTCTTCTTTTTCCTCAACATTTCTCCAAGTTTTACCTATAGGGCGCCTCAAAATACTTCTATGTTCAGAAAATGACTTAACCCATTACCACACAATGACTCTTTCTGACTCCCCCTAAGATAATTGCTATAGAAAAAATTGTGGAAAATGAAGAAATTGCTTGTGACAAGCAATTTCTTCATTTCCCACAATATTTTCTACCCCAAAAGACCACATTATTTTCATTTTCATTCACTTGAAATTGTCGTCTGCAGCATCTTTGAATTTAGACCCATCAAAAATGTTGCTGTTTGGTAATGGGTTAAGGGGAAATATATGCACACCAAATGTGATTCTTTTCAAGTTAATGGGAGCCTCATGCAATTTAAACTTGCACTGTAGTTTTGTTAGTGACATTTTAAGTGCATTCTATTCTCTTTTTTCCTCTAAAAAACATCAGACAGATCTTTACCAGAATTTGGGGACATTTTTGCTTTCCCTTCTTCCAATGTGCCTTGAACATGAAAAAAAAGTTTTAAGAACATTACAGCAAAACGAGACAGTGTTGTCTCTTTACATTGCTTCATTTTCCAAAAGTGTTATCCTGTCCCATTTTTCACATACAGTCATAATCAAACACAGATTGCAATATTAACAACTTGTTTCCCTTTTTTTCTTTACATTTTTTGGGGAAAATCCCACTAGATATATACGAAGTGCCCTATATATCTTCAAGTTAAATGGTTACACAGGCTGAGTAAAAGACACACAAATTAATGATGATGATAAAATTTTCCCTGAACAATGAATATTTTCGACTTTCTCCAAGACAAATTGGTAAACTTTGGGGGTAAAGAAGAAATTACTAATAACCAGCATGTTTTCTTTTATTTTAGAAATTCATTCTTCGTTTACAACCCATCTGCATCTCCTTTTGTTCTGGACCAGTCTTAAATTTTATGGTCACAGGTTAAAACCTCTTCAAAACTGGGGTACAAAACAAAAATATCTGTAAATAAGTATGGTGTATAAAGTATAGTTCTCAATAAATGACCTGTCAGGGCATCTCTAGCTATTAGCTAGAGATGCTCTGCCAGGTCATTTATTGGGACCTATATGTGAAGAAAAAGAACGAGGATCACCATATAAGGTCTGGTACACAGACAAGCAGAACAAACAGAAACACACACAAAAACAATGGTTTCCCTGTCACATGAAAAATGGCTTATCAAATATATATATATTTTTAAAGAGAAATACATCAGTTTTCGTCAATAATGGCTCATCCCCTGCAAAAAAAGTTCAAGAACGCATTTCTAGTTCAAGAACTATTATAGAATGTTCTTGAACATTAAATGGCACTTCTAGAACTGTTCTAGAACATTTTATATACTAAGCACAACAATATAGGGATAATGAAACTCAATGATAAATAAAATTTAAAGTTTCTGGGAGGCTGTTATACTTTTTTTGATAAAAACTATTATTACTTTAGCTTTGTGTGACAATATCGTGCAGTCACAGGTCGTTAATTTTATAACATAGGCATATACACTAAAGAGGGGTCAGCACTGAAAATCACAAATGGGCCAAATTTGTGCATACACATGCGATTTAAGCATTTCTGGATGAAAACTAAACCGTACATATTCGCAAACAAGTCCTTAGCTGTGAAAAGATGGTTCAACGTTGTCGTCTAACCGACCGCAAACACTGGCCGATGTAGGAAAGCTCGAGCTTGCAGTTAAGTACCAAACTAATGTTGTATTGAAGATTGCTTGATCACAAAGCGTATAACTGCGGCATTACATTGGCCAAGATTTGGACCATACAAGTCGTATACGCAGCCCTATTGACACTATTATGCGATTTTCGAAACAGACGGTATTGCTCCAGACGCCCGAGGATTAACCAGTCTATAGTAGCGCGGCCGAAAACCTTTTGAATTTTTATTCTGTAAGATGTTCAGAAACAAGTTTATTAAAGAAATTTGAGTAAATTTTGGAAATTTCGTAGTAAAATATTAAACCAATTCCGATATCCCTATATTGTTGTGCTTAGTATAGTATTGCTCACAACTGTTCTAGAACAGTTCTAGAAGTGCCATTTAACATTCTAGAATGTTCTGGAGCTTCAATAAACTTTTCGCAGTGTATACAGATTAAATTGGTAGTTGAATTGTACTGACAAGCTAATGAAAGCAAAAACTTATTATTCTAAAAAGAAATTAAGATTATTTGCAAGATCTTTTTACAGAATATTGGGTCATATAATATGCACTTGCAACAGTTTTACACTTACCCACTCAAGTAACGACCTTCAATAAGCCATTTTCACATGTGATAAAACAGAAATATGCAAGAATCTAAAATTATCTGAGTTGTCTCCCTTAGACTAAAACAATTATTGGTTGTTTTCACTGTATTCAAGAATTATGGCTTCACTAAAGAGCCATCTTATAATAGAGCATTGACTGCATAATTATCATATATATCACTTATTAAGATATCGAAAAAGCAGCAAAATATCCAAGGTCTTAGTTGTACAAAGCATTAAAATATTTCCCACTTGTTTCAGGCAGCTAGAATTAAAGTCTAGAATTGTCAGTAAACCAACATTTCTACAGAACAATTTTGTTTCTTCAAGATCAGACGACCAACATTTAATTCAGAATGATTTTAAGTCGGAAAAGATTTTTTTTCTTAAATTCAATCTTCAAATACAAATGGCGGTTTTATAATCAAGGGAGACAACTGTGAGATTTTGTGAAGTATATTATAGGACTGGTTATGCTGTAATGTGGTATTCACCTCTGTCCGGGGTCGCGTGGTGAAGGATGGAACATTACTACTGTAGGTTAAGTTGTTGTTCTGAAATCCAATATATACAGCTATATTATCATTAATTTTTTTAGACTTACTAATGACGAAATAATGACCCTGCTACTTCGGGTATTTTCATAAATGAATGAAGATGCGCGATGATGATGATGACAATGAAAGTTGAAGAGCTTCGAGCTAAAATGGCCAAACAACATATATGTGACCCATCACGCTAAAAGGGACCTTATCGGATGTGTGAAAAATATCGACCCTAGCAGTCCGCGCAGCCAGACTAGGGCCCACACTTTTCACTGGTAGGTAATTTTCTAAACCTGAAATGATTTCCCTATCTAACTCTATGTTCATTTTTCGCATACAGTATCTGGTTGACTTGTGCCGAGTCTCACAATTTTTTCAAAATTTGGATTTTTGGAGTTCGGATAAGGTCCCTTTTAGCGTACTGTACTTCTGTGGGATAGAGACACAAATTCTACCTATTCATTTTGCTGTCTGCAGTATGGTGGCTTTCAAATTACACAAGTCTATATTTTTTCCCTTCTGCATGGAGAGGGTTTAGACAGCCTTTCAGTTCCTAGAGTACATCATGATTTATTCAATAAAGAATTCTCTCAAATCAAAATTTGACTCATACTGAGAAGGAATTACATGTAGAAAAAGTTAAATGACCCTAATTTGCATAAATTTACATAAATTTGCATCAGATACTAAAAAGTAAAGCATGTGGAAGTATCTTATTACATGAGAATGCAAAATTAAGACTTTTCCCCAATAAAAATCAAAAGCACTCTAGTTTTCATGGTAACCAAATGCAAATTAACACAACTGTTTACATAATTTTTCGCCTTTTTGTGAGCAAATTTCTTTCAAGTTTTCAGTAAATATTTGCAAATGACATGGAATCGAGATCCAATACCCTTATCGTTTTATGTCTCCAAAGTTTATGTTATCAACTGATTTACTGGGCCTTAGTCATATCTCTATCAAATCTTATCTTGCCATTACTAAATCAAATCTTGTCTTCCATTTACAATATTGTCCTTTTCCTTCAATAACCTTGTAATTACAGTTTTTTTAAAGAGATAGTTACCAGTTTTTCGTTTCTAAGAAAAGCAGCCATGTAAAGTTTCTATTTTACCTTTTATCAAATGGCAAAATTGTGGACTATTCAAAAACTGCTGCAGACAACATAGTTGTTGTACATGAATTGAGCTTTGGGGAGCATTTCGGGAAAAGAAGTGAATAAGCATTGTCTCCTTTTCCTTCTACATTTTCTGTGACGAACATAAACTTTCACTATCTCAGAAACGATTAAAGCAGCTTGCATGTAAATTTATGCCAAGTGAGCCAGAATGACACAGAAATCTGCAATTCTGATTTTATCGTCTCAGATTGATGATTCTCGACATAAAGCTCCGAGAATCATTCAACTGTATATTTGATGAATGAATATTCAAATTTAATGCATAAAATAGGCCAGAGACATTTACAGGGTTACTTCAAAACTTAAAGGGGCCCATGTTAGATATTTCAGGGATCAGAACAAGGGGACACAAATGTCAAGTCTCAAACATTGATTCCCCTTCCCCACAAACAACACTGAAGTATATAATATATTGTCGCATTTCAACAAAAATCTCTTAACTGCAGCTTGCTTTAAGCAGCAGTTACGATGTTTTCATTGAAAAGCAGCGATATATTTTCTAGATAAATAGTTCTAAATAAATGCACCTTACTATTTCTTTGTGTCCATGATTTAAGTGCCAGAATCTGAAACTAAAGCAAATGCTTCTGCATGTCACTGCAAAAATCTGTCTTCAAACAGAATGGGAGAGAAAAAAAACGCCATTTCCCATTAAAATGTCAACAAACAATGTGTGTTGCTATTTCTTTCATTTTGTCTGCACATGCATGCAATTAGGATTTGTTATATATCTTAAGTAAGATGCATGCACTTCATTCTCTTGGGCACAAAAAAACTTTCCTCAACCCTTTTCTAGACAGAGAAGCTGAAGACAATCCTATTTTGAAAGGGAAAATGTTTGGGAAAAAGCAGATAATGCCAATCATGATCCATAAAAACTTCTCTTCTTTTCTTTCAATACATTCTTAAGCCTTTTTATTACAGAGTGACAGGGTTGTCAAAACTAAAACATTCACAGATAAACACAATCATGAGTCATCTAACTCTTGAGATGCCTCAATTGAGTACCCACAACATAGGGTTTCCAATCAAAATGATTAATTTTGATTTACATTTTATCCTCTGATCTGTTGTTCACTCACTAAACAAATAAGGCTAGTCAAAACTTAAATGCTGTTGCAAAGTATGAAATTTGTAGGCCTACGTCATAACATGTATTTCATTTCAAAGTCATAGGAAAGAAAACATTCGGAGAAAAGGTGGGAAAAACTGTTATATCAGTATTTTCTTCATTCAATTTTGTAATTCTATCAAAACCATTGCAGGGATTGTTTGGAAAAGGGTAAAACCTCTCAAATCTTTTAGGCAGACGCAAAAAACATCGCATCATCTGCCTGCATTTATCAGCCAACAACATATCAGTTCCCGCCAAAACCTCTTCAGTTTTGTGAGGAGGTATTTCTCACTTTTTTTCAAAAACCTCGTAACTACAGCTTGAGACAAGCTGTAGTTACCAGGTTTTTGAATAAAAGTGACAAGTTAGTCATTATGATGCACAAAGAAAATATGTTAATGACATTATGGGGAGAAATTCCAAGCCTATTCTTATCATTTCTGCATAACCATTTCTCAAACGACAAAAAATAAGACTGTTCAAGTTTCATGATTGCCTGTAGATAGATGACAAACTGAATGTTGATATTGAAAAAGATTGGTGTACAGAAAATTTCCAGACTAAAGGAGAAAATGCTTAGGTTATCAGAATTTTCTTCTTTTGTATCAATGTGTTCCCAAGCCTTTTCTATTAGGGACATCAAAAGCATGTCTTGTCAATGTTTAGGAAAGTCATAAGATAGAACTTTCTGGTGCTGTAAATTTAAAACTGAAGGGGGTTGTTAGTGTAATAGGCATTAATTCAAGGGTAGATAATTCAGGAAACAATAAACTGATCCAAATACAGACAGATCCTTTGTATGAATGCTGATGATTGATTGGAGTTTAATGCCTCTTTCAACTGCTATGGTCATATCCCTGCAAATGGAGCACCTAACTGTGGGTTCCTGGCATTTCTCTCACCAGTACCACCACAATATCTAAACAGAGCCTCCAGCTGCTCATTTGGTATTATTGGACACTCGGACAAAAACTGAACTATTTTCTAGACATTTGGCGCTAGTTGAATAAAATGTGAGTCTTTGTTGTTGTTGTCTTTTTGAGCAAATATCTTTTCGTCTTTAAGCAGTAGTTTATACATGATTACATCTTCAAATGTACTCAATCATGCCATCTTACATAAAGGGTCTCAAGCATTATCACTCATAAAAGGCTGTTTACAAGTCAATTGGTACCAACATTAACATTTCATACTTAAAAAGTGAATTCTAAAAGCCATTTTAACTTTGTTAACAAGTTTAAAATCATATCAACAATAATTGATCAAGTTCAGTTGTGTATGGACCGACAAGGGTAAAATTGCATGACCCTACCCCTGCGAAAAAGTTCAATTAAGTTCAAGAACTGTTCTAGAACATTCTATAATGTTAAATGGCACTTCTAGAACAGTTCTAGAATTGCCATTTAATATTCTAGCACATTTTAGAATAGTTCTAGAAATTATATGATCTTTTCCCAGGGGTAATTTTTTGATACATGAACATGAAAAATAAAGTTGTTGGATACTGATATAGCCCTCCAATAAGTAAGGTCTAGAAATCATTGTTTGAAAAGGACAAAATAACAATACAATTTATCCAAACATAACACTTTGCTTTAGGCTTGACAAATTAGCATGAAACCAGAAATAATTTTGGAGAGCATCACAAGAAGAGTTGCCTATAATAACCCTTTCCCAAACAAGACCAGGTTTTGACGTCCCTAATAGAAATGTCTTGGGAAAACATTGAGACAAAAGAAGAAACTGCTGATAACCAGCAGTTTCTTCTTTTGTCTCAATATTTTCTGAGCTTCATTATACATAAATCCGATCTTTTATCAACATCCATTTTGTCGTCTGCGGCAGCTTTAAATTTGGAGCAGTACAAAATGTTGCTGCTTGGGAAAGGGTTAATGAGGGATGCCTTATTAGATGCAATAATAAGAATTCTTGATGATGAAATGCTTCACAACTTTTATGTCATATTTTCGTTTCCCGTATTTTCTTTTCATTTACGAAACTAATTATGTGTAAATATTATCAGTTCATTTAGGATCAATCTCTCAGAAAGCAGAGATATTTTTTGTATGGCAGATATGCAGACATTCCCAAAATAGACCTTCTTCATTTTCTAATATATCAACCCTTTCCCAAATGTCACAATTTCAAGGTGATCTAATTTGATAACTGCTGCTGACCATTTCATGAGTGTTAACAAAGACAAAATATGTGTTCACTATAATGCAGAAAATATTCATGCAAAAGGCGAAAATGCTGGTTTTCAGCATTTTCTTCTTTTGTCTAAATGTTTTCGCAAACTTTAAGCATGTCACAAAACCAGGAAGCTAAAATTCGGTACAACTTTTCCTACTCCGAAGTTGAAATTGCGACCAAATGCAGACAACAATACCCCCCTCCCCCCCCATCCCAAAAAGCTCTGAAAATATCTCTACTTTCTTCTATAATTCTCTAATACTCTAATTCCAATGTTTATTAGGAAAAGTGACAATAGTCAGATATCAATAATGATGATATAATAATAAGATACAAATACATAGCAAGGAATCATGTGACACAAATATCAACAACAACAGTTGTAGAAAATCCTTGATGAATCTGTTAATACTTGATTGATTTGAATTTGACTTGAAACAGAGGTGTAAAAATGTCATGAATTTTCTGGATGTGGTTTGGTTTTCAATAATATTTGTTTCACCTACTGTATAAAATATCTACCTCAACCAGCTAATCCCGCCTTGCATTTGCTACTTTCACATGATTGCTCTTATGTGAAATAGGATGATATAAATGTGATCAAACTAAAACAACTATAATTATAATCAAGGATTGGGTTTCATAAGACCAGAGCTAGAGAAAAGCGGGTGTAGGATAATCATCACAAGGTACTCTCATTTTGTTTTTTCACTTCCAAAACCCATCTTGTGGGTACTCATCTCGATCAATCGTCTCATACAGACCATTCTAATGAGTACCCACAAAATAGGATTCGGTCGACAATTAACTACACTTTCTGTTTTAACCCTTTCCCCAAACAAGACCTGGTTTTGACGTCCCTAAAAGAAAAGGCTTGGGAAAACATTGAAACAAAAGAAGACACTGCAGTTTCTCCTTTTGTCTCAATATTTTCTATGTCACATTTTATACAAATCTTATCTTTAATAACATCCATTTTGTCATTTGTGGCAGCTTTTGAAATGGAACACCCTAAGATTTTCTCGTTTGGGAAAGGGTTAAAATCCCATCAACTCCCTCTTTTTGTAGCTCTGGCTGGACTAAAACTAAATTCTTTAATAATCCATATAACATCTCTGTTAGACTACCTACAACCTTCATGAATAATCGAGATTAGAGTGGTGATCATGGTTAAAGTCTCCTGTATCTGTTATAATGGCACAAACACAAAAGCCAGACCTCACTACATACAAACATACACAAAAACATGCAGTATAAGGACACCACACACAGTATTACTGATGCCAACGATGGATTTCATAAATTCTCTAGTTTTATCCAGACAAAATGCCATTTTCCCATGTCACTGCTTTTCATCGAAAACCTCGTAACTGCAGCTTAAAACAAGCTGCAGTTACGAGATTTTCAATGAAAAGCGACATTGTGCATTACTGGGTATTACCAGTATTATGATGGTAGGTAATGCAAGTTGGGGGGTTAACATAGCATCAATAGCACAAAATCGTCTTTATACAGCTTCTGCCGTAACAAGGAGGGACATTACAATTCTCCTTTTACATGACAATGACCATACAAAGAAAATGGTCAATTTCAGTTAAAGTGACATTTCACATTTATTTCATTTTTTAAAAGTATGTCTTGATGCAAAGATTGATTATTCTAATGCGTAGAAAATTTTAATGCTATCAGTTTATTGAAGTTGTTATTTATAAGCGAAAGATACGCCTTTAAAGTTGAGACAGATATATAAATCTGAACTGTTGTCCGCAACAATTTGTTTAATTTTAGCACAAAATTATATATTTCTCGTAAACGGTTCAATATTTTGGCTTGAAATTTTCAGAATTTTCATAAGAAAAGATGCTCTTTCAAATAGAATAAAAGTAAAATTTATGTAAAAATAATCGTGAAATGTCACTTTAATTATTTGATTACTTTCATTGCGGATAGTTACAATAGCCATGTGCAACTGAAGTTCTGATACATAGCCAGAGGACAGGTGTAAAGACTGTGACATGTAGACATGATTTGGCATCAGTAAATTAGTGCAATGAGACCCCTTGTCATGCTGATTTTTATAACGAAAGTACAGTGATTTCAATGGACATCTCTTTGAATACACTGTAAATTCTATGATTATGCAGACTATTCCCAAACACATAATCAAGCATGACAAAGAGCCAGAGCAACAAATAAGAGGGGGGTGAAGGCATTCCTTATTTGTCATTTCAAATCCAAACCCTATGTTGTGTGTAGTCTTTCAAAGAGACAATTCTAATGAGTACCCACAACATAGAATTAAGTGAACTATAAATACAATATTGCATTTTGAAAAGCCATTACCCCCTCTTATTTATAACTCTGAAAGGGTATGAAACAACAGAACGAAAGAATGATCCAAATAAAGTTGTAAGCCAATATCCAGAAGTTGGTGCTTGGTCAGAACCAAACATAGTTAAAGGTATTGCTGTACAATTATTGTTCTAGCTCCCTTTTAGGGGCCTACCTGTCGAATAGGGGCAGCAGGGATCTCAGTCGGTCTGCTCTGCTTCAATGAAAATAGATTAAAATTTGGATTAAAGCATGATGTAGCAGTCAGTGTCCATTTTATATATTATTTTATTTTTCTTTTGGTATTTAGAAACTGTTTTTGATAGTGAAATTATGATGGCACAATTTGTAGTGAATATTGCAATAAATAAATTTGTATGTCTACGAAAGCTTATGAAATAGAAAATTAATTCAATTCTACAAAATTATGAAATGAACACTGACAGAAATGCATGAAAGCAAAGTACATATACAAAGTACATTTAGTAATCCTTTCCGAAACAATAATTAATTTCGATGTCCCTGAAAAATAACCACTGGAAACCATTTGAGAGGAAAATAGAAAATGCTGAATACCAGAATTCTCTCCTTTTCCCTAAATGTTTTCTACACTGTAACATGCAAAAATCTACCTAATTGAGAAACACCCTACTCTGTCTGCAATTACATTGATTCTGATTTTGAGCAGTCTGCAAGTGTTATTGTTTAGGAAAGGGTTTAGGTATTCCATCAGTCCTCAGATACCAAACAGTTTGTACAATTTTGACTGTCATCCGTGGCAACTGCAATTGATGAGGGTATCCCTCGTCAATTTCTGTGGCCACTGATGACACCTAGAAATATACTATGGTATAGCATGGACAATTTCCTTTGCCATGGTCATGATGCCCAAAGATGCACAAAGTGTTTGGTGTCTAAAGATGTATGGAATACCTTAATTAACCCTTTCCCAAACAAGACCTGGTTTTGATGTCCCTTATAGAATAGGCTTGTGAAAACATTGAGACAAAAGAAGAAACTGCTGATAACCAGCAGTTTCTCCTTTTGCCTCAATATTTTCTTGACTATATCACACACAATTCCAATCTATATCAAAATCCTTTTTGTCGTCTGCAACATATTTTGAATTGGACCACCATTAAATTTTTTCGTTTGGGAAAGGGTTAATGCCTACAGACAATACATACAAGCCGCAGCAGTAATACTAGAACTACCATTCTCTAGCTGACTGGGCATGGGACAAGTTTTTAATTTTACAAGAATTCAGACAACTCTTACATTAAATAGTAGGAGACATTTTTACTAACTAACAAAGCTGCAAAAAGAAACTATTATTCAGATTAAGACACAATAAAACAAAGCTGCAAGATAATCTCTCTATCATGATATCATAATAAAAGTAACCAATGAGTAAGTATAATAATCCTTTCAAAATATAATGACAATAACAATTTTCATGAATAGAACTACTTTTCTGCAATTAGCCACCCTTTTCTGTTAGACAGCATTATACGACAAAAACGGACAATATGTGAATGGTCTGATTACTTATTTAGGGATAATCTGTGAAAATTTCATCCAAATCAAAAAAATTCATCAAAGACTGAGAAACTGTTAGAGGAATTCAATTTCTCTCAAGTACCTGTTCGTTCAAATTTGACTGATTGTTGATAATTGCATATCGTCGGTGTAAATGCAAAACCTCGTATGTCGATTGGTGCAATTTTCAAAGTACAAACTTTTGTGCCCAGTGTAGACGATTCTCGCAGGTTTTGAGATATTTTAACTGATCAGTATTATTGAAACATTATTTGTGAACAATATGTCCAAATTTCAAGTAAGACATTTCAGTTTGGGATAAGTTATTACACTTTTTTCCCTCCCCTTTAAAATTTTCCAAAACCGAGATACGAGGTTTTGCATTTACAACGATGATATGAACTATATTTAGTTAACTTATTTGTGAGTGAAAGACATGAAATGAATATGTCAATCTCTCTGTCTTTCATAAGAAGTGGATTGCTGCTGATGATTATCATCCCCTATATTCCAAAATCCTGTAACTAAAGATAATTCAAGCTGTAGTTACACTTTTTTAAAGTAGTTGACAATATGAAGTGTGTTAATGAGTAGACTTATTTGTGAGTGAAATTAGTTTGGTTTTTTACATCCCTAAGAGAAACAGGCTTGGGAAAATTATTGAGTCAAAAGAAGAAAATGCTGATTATCAGCATTTTCTCCTTTTGTCTCAATATTTTCTTCGTGGTATTGTTCATGAAACATATCTTCAGCAAAATCTGCTTTGTGGTCTGCAGCAGCTTTAAAGTTAGACCACCCTAACATTTTGTTGCTTGGCAAAGGTTAAGTAAATGAAGATGCCAATCTTTCTTTCTGTCTTCCATAAATCAATCAAAATGCTCCCTATCTGCTAACAAACATCATATATCTGTGGATTCTGTAATATTACTTTATATTTATCATTGTATGTAGTAATATGAAAAGAAAATGTGTGTTTGCGAAGCACAAAGTGTCCTGAAAACATTTAGTTTTCACATTTTTTAAACATTTTGGACAGATAAAAGGATGGACAGACCAACAGAAATATGTCATACAGAGTCATAAAATATCAAAGGAATTATAATCAGCAAATCATATAAATACAAGAAGTGTTTGTGAAACAGTGATTGAAATTGCCCCCAAACTGGCCATTTTTTCGTGTTAAAGGTTGATAAGGGCTAATGGATGACCTTGAGGAAGGTCATATTGCATGGAACAGATAGATATTGAAAGAAAGTAACATACCAAATTTGAGCTTTGTATGTCAAATACTTTTGGAGAAAAGGCAAAATGTTATGTTTTAGACAGACAGACAGACAGACAGACAGACGGACAAACACGAGTAAAACAATATGCTCCTGACTTCATGATACGGGGCATAAAAAGGAATCCATATAATTATGTTACTAAACAACTTTCTGGTCTTCTGCTACTAGTATCCTTTCAACTGCCAGGACTTTTTTAGAGTCTATTACAAAACCATTGTAACTGTACACAATTCTACATGCTTTTACATTAATTTATCTCTAATTCTTCTATTTTGTTGATGTTATTTTGGTTACCTATTTTAATGTCATTGGTGAAGCTGTTTCAAGAGCCAGGGAATGTTAAGAAGGTTGGAACATTATTCCGAAGCCAGTAGAGATGAGTAATTAGATTTCAATCAAATCTGCATTCTCGGAATACCATAGTAACAGCATGCTGGATATAGATGGGATGTAGACAGAGCTGTCTTGGCAATGTCAAAACTTTACGTGTTTCTTTTTCTCAACAATCTAGCCCTTTCCCTAGACTACCTCTAGTATTGCTGATGTTTAATATTAAAATTTGCTGCCTTTCAACGGAAACCTGGTTATCTGCAGCTTAAACAAGGTACAGTTACTTGGTTTTCCTTGAGAAGCGATGGTACGTATACCAAAAACAAACAGGCCTTATAATCCCCATCCCCTTTTGAGACAAACATACAGACATTATAAGTCTGTACATAAGCACAATTCCATCAAGATCCATGTTCATAGATTCTGCATGACTTGTGCATCTTGGCACATGATCAGACTGCACATAGGATTAAAAGACTTTTTTGGAACCATAAGTAGTCTAGATTGCTATAAGGTACCCTTTTTCCAAATTTTACTAGAAGGGGTCATTATGTCAACCTGATCTTCATTTAAGGGGGTGGGGGGGGGGGGGGGGGGGGTCATGTCTATTGCAACAATGGCACAACTGATAATCATGCAGCAAAATGCACAATTTGTGTGCCAGGGAAAAGCCATTGGCTCATATGTATCACCAATTCACGATTCTTGCTAAATGTTTATCTTTTTCCCATTTAAATACTAATTCCTTCTCTCAAGTCAAAAATCTTAACGAGAAGGGAGGTATTTTGGACATTTGACTTCTTCCAAAAAGTGCAGTAGTTCCTTTGATATCGACATTTTCTCAGGACAAAGGAGGTAAATAAAACCTGCTCTTTTTCTTAGAATACATGTATAATTTACTGGAGCATGTTAGCTAGATGAAGTGCTAACAAATGTGTGGATATTTTTTCCACAACAATTCTTGACTGAGATGAATTGCATAATAAAGCAGCAGATAATGTATTTATAATGTGGTTCTTTGATTAGTTTAACAGCCTTGAATCAACAATGCAATTCTGAGATACATTTATATTCAAGCTCAATGAGTGAGTTAAGCTTTGATCCTTATATTTTGCATGCCCCCCCCCCCCCCCCCATTTCTTCTAATATGTGAATTTATGGTTATATACAAATGTACATAAATGTTTTTGTCTAAAATGATAATTCTGAATCCATACAAGATGTGTTTGTGAAACATGAATGACCCTGAAATGGGCAATATCAAATTTTAAGACAGATAGAAACACAAAAGTAAAACAATATGCCCCCCTCCCCTGCCAATCTTTCGAAAAGGGGGCATAAATATGTTATAAACTTTTGCAATCTTATAACGGAGTCAAAATGTCCTCAAATTCCTGTGGGCCTATAAATATCTGCAACAGGCAAACAAAACGATATCAGTTTCCATAGCTTCTGATTGGTCCCAATTGTACAATGATGATCTAAACTAATTTAGAGAAATTTGAAAAAGAATTCCAGGCAGGAATTCTTCAGTAACTCAGTTTGATTGTCAGATTTATCATCCATGATCAGGTCCGTCCGTCATTTCTTCTTATCGAGGAATGCAAAATTCACTGATATGTCAATAGAGAACATTATTCCCACAAACAAGCGGGCCTGATGTCAAATTTTACTTGCAAAAACATCAAAAGTTCTCCCGAAAATCAATCAGTTATCTAGATTTCATTGCAAATTTGTCTCAGGATACTTTCTGAAATGCTTTTCTGAGAAATTCCACAACAAAAATGCAAATTCTATACCCTAGGGGACAATTCAACGCAGAAAAGTTTTGTTCGATTTGAAAAAGCTACATATTCATCCTACCGATGCATCAAAACTAATGTAACTATTCTTAACCAAAACTCTGTATTTAACCCATTAAGACGACAAAATTCTAGACTACTCCAAATTCAAGTGTTGCAGACAACAATTTCAAATGCACGGAATTGAATGTTTTTTGTTCTTTCTTGGAAAAAAACCTTATGGATATTGAAGAAATTGCTTGTCACAAGCAATTTCTTCATTTTCCACAAGGTTTTCCAAAGCCCTAATCTTGCGGGGTGTCAAAAGGCGTCACTGTGTGGTAATGGGTTAAGGTATTTTAAAAGAAAGTACAGTGTATGTTGGAATCTTGAGATGCTTTAGAAGAAAATAAATTACCATTTGTAAATTGATCTGCTCATGCAACTATATTTGAGATTTTGTGTTATTTTGCCAATTTTAGGATAAGGTCATTTTTGCCGCGATCATTTACATTTTTACATGTCTCATTCTGTACAATGTTTGCATCCACTCATAGTCATGAAAGTATGAATTCTTTGGTTTCTAAGAGACTGAAGAATATAATTATTTGACCTTGACCTTTAAACAAAATGAAGACTGTTAAAGTCTTGCTGGAGTTACCTTACTTAAAAGATTGTTATAAATGTACAGCTCCCGATTAATGACCTGGCTAATAAGCTAGATATACTTTGCATTTAACGAGACCTATGATATCATAAATTTACTTTTCTCCGCTATCTTTAATATCGTCAACATTTTGTTTCATTACATTTTGTCATCTGCGAGCCCATGATCTAAAACTTAATCATCTTTAAAAACCTATATTTCACGTTAATTAATCTCTAGTTTTCAGATCTGTTCGAAGACAAATTTACTCGAAAGAGCTGTGGAATAACAACAATAATTCTATGTTCACTTTCTACAATACTTTCAAGGAAATCAAAGCTTGATTTCTTTTGGTAAATTGGATTCTCTTGTTAAACTTCAAAGTCTTAGAATCTTCCAATTTAATGTTGTTGCAGACATTATCACATCAACATAGCCCACAAATTGTGAGTCAAAGTATGGAAAACATTGAAGGAAAAGGAGTAAAATGACAGTTATCAGCAATTTCTTCTTTTATCTAAATTTTTTTACGAAGCTTTTCATATGTGATCATATGTGATCGTCAAAACAAAGGATTGGTTGGGAAAAGATTAATCATGGGACAGATGTGGAAAGAGCTGTGCAGTTTTTGCTTCCCTTAGCAATTCATCATCTATATTATTCCTTTCCCAATCATGCAGTGCCACATTTTGGTGATTCTGAATGAAAAAGCATGGGAAAACAATGAGGCAAAAGGAGAAAATGCTGATGATCAGCATTTTCTTATTTTGCCTCAATATTTTCTATGCCATTTTGTACACGTTTACTTTTATCTTTAATTATGAGCACCCATCTTTGTCACCTTATTGGCAGCATCTTTGAAATTGAACTAGTGTAATTGTACGCCATTTGGGAAAGGGTTATAATATATTAGAATGTAGCTGAATTGTGACAAATATTGAAGCATAGCAGACATCCATCTGCCTAGCCTAGAGCTCATTTGTCTTTTTTTGCATTAATCCTTTGCTCAACATGATACTTGTGTGAAATACGAATTTGTACACGAACCCAATATTCAGCTTAATCTGCGAAAAGTTCATTGAAGTTCAAGAACTGTTCTAGGAAATTCTAGAACATTAACTGGCACTTCTAGAACGGTTCTAGAAATGCCAGTTAAAGTTCTAGAATGTTCTAGAACAGTTCTTAAATTTTAATGAACTTTTTTGCAGGGGCGTTTCTTTCTTGAAGAATGACTTAACCCATTACCAGACCGCAAAATTTTGGGCCGTTCCAAATTCAAATACAATATCTAACGCAGACGACAATTCTAATACAAGTGATTAAAATTTTACTGTTTTTTGTCAGTGTTGCCACAAGCAATTTCTTCATATTCCACAATGTTTTCAAACGACTTTACCTTGTAGGGCATCGAAAGGCGTCATTGTGTGGGAATGGGGTTAAATGACTAAATCTAAAGCTACAATGACCCAGGGATGTCTAGCAAAATAAGATACATGACAGTTATGTCATTTCATCCTAGAATTTTGATTTGTAATGCAAACTGCAACATAAAATTTTTAGTGGAGAAAATGTTGTAATTACATTCATTTCCAAATATCATCAATCTGCTAATGAGTAACATCAATCTTAAATGTCAGTCATATATAAATTACAACAATGACTAAGAACTGCAGAATAAAGCAAAGCTTCTTAACCAAACTGCATGCAAAGCAACAAGCGTAATCATTTCGTTATAATTTGAAGAGCTTATTTGAGGACCCAACCTTGTGTATGTGACCTGCAGGAGGTGTTCAAATCTCAATTGGCCGGGCAGGCACACTTTAAGTCTTGAGAATATATGTGTCATAATTATTCCGGATCAAATTCAGAAAACCCATTGACATTGACAAACACGAGGGCTTGGTGCAAAACTATTGTAACTACATTTTGTAAAATTTTACAGGAGAAGGAAAAAACTTATTGACTTTCTCAGAGTTAAAGAGGAAAAATGTTTTCAAAATTGTAAATATCTTTTTAAGTATACAGAATTGAAACCTAATATTAGAACACATGGTGTATAGCTTCCTAAAGATTCAGAAAATGCAAAAAAGTGAATTTCTGAAAAATATGTAGTTACAATAGTTTTGCACTGAGCCCTCGAACAGTTCCACAATTATTCATGAAACAGTCGATTTGTTTGAAACAAAATATTTGCAGAAAAGTCATCAGTACAAGAGTTAATACTTACAATAGGTATCAAGCCACCGGAGACTAAGGACTGGTTTAAAGCCGCCTGCTGTGCGGCCTGGACCTGTAGGTTACGCAATATCAAATTGTTTCGGCCATTTTGTAGCAACTGTTCACGTAAATGTTGGGGAGGGTGAAGATATTTACAGGGCGGCTCTTTTCTTTGACATTTACCCTGGAAAGAGAAGAAAGGAAAACATATGAAGAAAAGGAAAATACATGAAGTTATATAAATCAATGTATTTGCAGTTGTCAGTATTATTAACCTTTCCCAAAAGTAAAAATTTTAGACTGCTGTAATTTTGAAATAACCCTAGATGCAGAAGATAAAACGAGATAGGATGTTGTACAATTAAGCAAAGAAAATATTGAGGTAAAAGGAGGAGATGCTGAATTTCCCTCCATTTTGTTCTTTTGCAATCTGTGCTTAACCCATTCCTGTGCCCCTCAAGTTAAAGGCTTTGGAGAACATTGTGGGAAATGAAGAAATTGCTTATCATAAGCAATTTCGTCATATCTCACAATGATTTCTACATAGAAATATGTAACAAACATTTAAAATTCTAGAATTTCAACAATTTAAAAACTTATGTCAGTGCAACAGTTATTGAACCTTTCAATTTCATCGATCTAAAAACTTGTTAATTGGTTGTTTGGGACAGTATGAAGTTTGAATACTAAATGTCAGATTTTGACCCAGACAATACAGTGCACTCCGTGTATAACGAGATCGCCGGGACATCACTCGATGCCTCGTTATATCCATGTCTCGCTAAAGCCGAATTGTAACAGAATGCGTGAAAATTGGTCACTTGCCCATGTCACTTGCCCATGTCTACTTTCGCTTTCACCGGAAGTGAACTATGACACATTTATAATCTCCTTTTTAGAGAGCATAAAGATAGATAACTCTTGATATTTTAATGCACACCACTAAGAGTAACATACGAACATTACACTTCACAGTTCATAAGTGCGCTTAAAATACTAATGGTTATGTACATCATAAAATATCTATTTGAAAAACATTGTGATTTTTCATTGTCCTTATGGAAAATCCCTGTTCTTATTTATTCTTGATTTCAAATTTCAACTCTAAGGAAAAAGATTTCCGCTTTTTAGTCGTGTCTCCCGTATTTTCCGTATTTTCCAAATTCATCGCATATGGTCGATGTTGGAACAAATGCTCATAACTCGAGCTGGATTAATGTTGGAGTGTTTTGCAATAACACTTTGTCAATATGACAATAGGTAGTTCGGAACGTGTTAATCCCGTAATTGATTGATAATTACCTTGAAATGTCAGATTGCCGACAGCACACTTTAGGACCTAGTAGATAGGTGTGAAAAATACAGCCAGGGCTAGGGCAATGTTGTTTGCAGACGACACGCTTTGTGACCAAACCTCGTTAATGTGTGAAAAATAGAGTCGGGACCAAGAAAATATGTACGCTATAGCCGATTTTTCGCTCAAACCAATCTCGCGTTATCCGATATAAAACAAAGGGAAAATAGAAGGGAAATGACAGGGACTTTGTTTTGTACTCGTTAAAGACGATATCTCGTATTACCCGAACTCGTAATACGTGGAGTGCACTGTAATATGATCTTGCAAAAACCAAAGTGTCTATTTTTTTTTAAAAAAAAACAACATCAAACTTAAAAGGTTGTCTGGCTTATGAAAAGCCATTTTATATGGGCAATTTCTGTAATACCCAGTGATATTTTCATTAAAAGTATATAAAATTTCACGGTGAATTAATCATAAATTCATGGCTGGCAGAACAAGGTATTGATTGTGTTTGTGGCGGAGACTGTCTCAATAGCAATTAATTTTGTGCTAAAAATAGACTGTGTTTATCGTTATGTATCGATAAATTGTCGGTGTTGATATAAAATCTCACAACTACGGCTTGATTCAAGCCATAGATACAAGATTTTGTAACAACACCAACGAAATACTATTGTTTTTCCAAAATTATGTCACAGTTAACTGGATAAAATCGTTCCCTATTTTCTCCATCTTGATTTTTTATACTCAAACATGTACCATATTCCATGTCACGGAAAATTGTCGCTTTTCAATGAAAACCTTGTAACTGCAGCTTATTTCAAGCTGCAGTTACAAGGTTTTTGTTGAAAAACAACAAAACGTAGCATGGCTCAGTAAAGCATTTCCAAACGACAAATTTTTAGAAAGGGCCAAATTGACAGGATCGAGTTCCAGATGACAAAATCTATACAAAGACATGTAGAAATTCTCTGGATATAATCGCATAGAAACATGGAAGCAAAAGAATATCTTTATGTTAGTTATCACGAGGCCTCAAAGTTTTGCAAAGCTTTCCCTGTTAGCTAGGGACTTCACATCATGGGCTTGTTTTGGAAAAATTATGAATTGAGTTTTACGTCCCACTCAACAGCTTAGGTCATATGGAAAAGAGACCTCTGCAACACCTCCGCCCATGTTTTGTGAAAAAGTTTACCACAAGTTTTCCAGTTTCTTTGTGTTAATGGCCTTCATTGTAAATTCATATTTTTGTGGCCGATATAAATTACTCTGTTGGATATCAAAAGTCATTTCATGTCATAAAATGAAAATTATCCCTTTCCATAACGGTAAACATTTAGACAGTTCCAGTTTGAAACCTGTTGAAAAAGACAAAATGGATGTTGAAAGAGATATGAATTGTGTACAATATAGCACAGAAAATATTGAGGCAAAAGAACAAAATGCTGATTATCCTGCCGCATATTCTTCCTTTGTCTCAATGTTTTCCCAAGCCTTTTCTATTACTCAAAATCCAGGTCTTGTTTGAGAAAGTGTTTAATCACAAGAGGACCATGATGGTCCTATATCGCTCACCTGAACCAAAATGATATGAGCCACTGTTTTGTATTTAAGACTGAAAACAAACTTATGGTCAATAACATTTTGTCAAGTTTTGTCTTGATTAGTCACTATTTGAAGTTTTTAGAGTAAAAGTTTGAACGGCAGATAACTATTCTGATTATTCTATAATTCATTTATCCAAGATCTTATCGTAATTAACATCATAATCCAAATTTTGTCTTGATTGTTCATTGGAAACAACAATTTTGTCAGATTTCAGGGCACATGCATGACTGACCACTTTCTCATTTGATTGCAGAAAATTCAGCTCATGCAAGGTCTTACAATCAGCAGCATAGTGCCAAAGTATTGTCTTGGTTGATCAATAATTGTAGATTCTAGAGTGTAAACAGGGTAGAAAACAGTCAAGAACAGCAATTTTGTCAAATTCAAGGGCACATAACTCTTGACTTTCTGGTTCAATCAGACCAAAAATCGCCCTTATTTGAGACTTTATGGTCTCCAACATTGTTTCTAAGTTTTGTCTTGAATGGTCAATATTTGTAGATTCTAGAGTGTAAACAAGGTCGAAAACAGCAACTTTGTCAAATTAACCCTTTCCCAAACAAGACCTGGTTTTGACGTCCCTAGTTGAAAAGGCTTGGGAAAACATTGAAACAAAAGAAGAAACTGCTGATAACCTGCAGTTTCTCCTTTTGTCTCAATATTTTCTGTGCCATATTTTACACAGATCCTCTCTTTAATAACATCAATTTTGTCGTGGATCACCCTAAAGCTTTGTCATTTGGGAAAGGGTTAAAGGGCACATAACTCTCAGCTTTCTAAACAGATTTGACTGACAAGAGGGCCAAGATGGCCCTGCATCGCTCACCTGAGAGGACTTTGAAACAAACAGCTTGCAAACTTCAAACTCGCATGACCACTTTTTACATGACCTAGACATCATCAAGATAAACATTCAGAACAATTTTCACAATGATGAGTAAATACTTTGGTTCTTAGAGCAAAAAATAAGATTTGACCTTTTGACCTAGTTTTTGACCTAACATTAGCCACTTTCTACATGACCAATTTATCATCAAGATAAGCAATTCTGAATTATTTTCACAATGATAAATAAATATTTTGATTTTTTGGGGAACAAACAAAATTTGACCTAGGTTTAGACCGCCCATGACCCACTTTATACATGCCCCAGATATTGTGAAAATGAACATTCTGAACAATTTTCACAATGATTATGATGAAGTAAATATTTTGGTTCTTAGAGCAAAAACAAAATTTGACCTAGTGACCTAGTTTTAGACCTCCCATGACCCACTTTTCACATCACCAAGATATCATCAGGATAAACATTCTGGGAATTTTCACAATGATAAAGTAAATATTTTTGGTTCTTGGAGCAAAAACAAAATTTGACCTAGTGACCTAGTTTTTGACCTCACATGGCCCCCCTTTTAACATTGACCTGATATCATCAAGATAAATATTCTGAACAATTTTCACAACGATAAAGTAAATATTTTGGTTCCTAGAGCAAAACAAGACTTGACCTAGTGACCTAATTTTAGACCTTGCATGGCCCACTTTTCACATCACCAAGATATCATCAGGAAAAACATTCTGAACAATTCTCACAATGATAAAGTAAATGTTTTGGTTCCTAGAGCAAAATCAAAATTTGACCTGGTGACTAGTTTTTAACCTTGAATGACCTGCTATTCATATCACCAAAATAAACATTCTGAATTTTCACAATGATTGAGTAAATATTTTGGTTCTTAGAGGGAAAAAAAATTTGACCTAGTGACCTAGTTTCTGACCTCACATGACCCACTTTTAAAATGACCCAGATTTCATCAAGATAAACATTCTGAACAATTATCACAATGATAAAGTAAATATTTTGGTTCTTAGAGCAAAAACAAAATTTGACCTAGTGACCTAGTTTCTGACCTCACATGACCCACTTTTAAAATGACCCAGATTTCATCAAGATAAACATTCTGAACAATTATCACAATGATAAAGTAAATATTTTGGTTCTTAGAGCAAAAACAAAATTTGACCTAGTGACCTAGTTTCTGACCTCACATGACCCACTTTTAAAATGACCTAAATTTCGTCAAGATAAACATTCTGAACAATTTTCACAATGATAAAGTAAATATTTAGGTTCTTAGAGCAAAATCAAAATTTGACCTAGTGACCTAGTTTTTAACCTCAAATGACCTGCTATTCATATCACCAAGATAAACATTCTGAATTTTCACAATGATTGAGTAAATGTTTTGGTTCTTAGAGGAAAAACAAAATTTGACTTAGTTTCTGACCTCACATGACCCACTTTTAAAATGACCCAGATTTCGTCACGATAAACATTCTGAACAATTTTCACAATGATAAAGTAAATATTTTGGTTCTTAGAGCAAAAACAAAATTTGACCTAGTGACCTAGTTTCTGACCTCACATGACCTACTTTTAAAATTGACCTTAATTTTGTCAAGATAAACATTCTGAACAATTTTCACAATGATAAAGTAAATATTTTGGTTCTAAGAGCAAAAACAAAATTTGACCTAGTGACCTAGTTTTAGACCTCGCATGACCCACTTTTCACATCACAAAGAAATCATCAGGATAAACATTTTGAACAATTTTCACAATGATAAATTAAATATTTTGGTTCTTAGAGCAAAATCAAAATTTGACCTAGTGACCTAGTTTTTAACCTCAAATGACCTGCTATTCATATCACCAAGATATTATCAAGATAAACATTCTGAATTTTCACAATGATTGAGTAAATATTTTGGTTCTTACAGGAAAAACAAGATTTGACCTAGTGACCTAATTTCTGACCTCACATGACCCACTTTTGAAATGACCCAGATTTTGTCAAGATAAACATTCTGAACAATTTTCACAATGTTTAAGTATATATTTCCGTTCTTAAAGCAAAACCAAGATTTGACCCAATGACCTAGTTTTTGACCTTACATGACCCACACTTTGTACATAACCTAGATATCAAGATAAGTATTTAGGATAGTTTTGACAAAGTTTTGGGGCAAAATTGGCATCTCTAGAGCAAAAGGAAGGATTTGTAATATTTGACCTTGTGACATAGTTTTTGACCTTGCATGACCCTCCTTTGATCATGACACAGATATCATAACGATAACCATTTAGAACAGTTTTGACAAATTTTGGACCAAGAATAGGCACTTCCAGAGCAAAAGGAAGGATTTTACTAGATTTGACCTCATGACCTAGTTAATGACCTGGAATGACCCACTTCTTGACATAGCCTAGATATCATCAAGATAAACATTCAGGACAATTTTGACAAAGTTTGTGCCAAAATTGGCACTTATAGAGTAACAAGAGGACCATGATGGTCCTATATCGCTCACCTGAACCAAAATGATTTAAGACTGAAAACGAACTTATGGTCAATAACATTGTGAAAATCGAACTCATCCAAGATTTCATCGTGCCCAACATTGTGTCCAAGATTTGTCTTGTTTGATAAATAATTGTAGATTCTGGAGTATAAACAAGGTCAAAAACAGCCGAAAACATCAATTTTGTCAAATTCAAGGGCACATAACTCTCGACTTTCTAGTCAGATCAGTCTGAAAATCAAACTCATCCGAGATCTTATGATATCCAACATTGTGTCCAAGATTTGTCTTAATTGATAAATAATAGTAGATTATAGAGTGTAAACAATGTCAAAAACAGCCGAAATTGGCAATTTTATCAAATTCAAGGGCACATAACTCTCCATTTTTTATCAGATTGGACTGAAAATCAAACTTATCCAAGATCTTATTGTCTCAAACATTGTGTTCAAGTTTTGTCTTAATTGATAAATAATAGTAGATTATAGAGTGTAAACAATGTCAAAAACAGCCGAAATCGGCAATTTTATCAAATTCAAGGGCACATAACTCTCACCTTTCTAGTCAGATCAGACTGAAAATCAAAGTCATATGAGATCTTATGGTCTCCAACCTTGTGTCCAAAATTTGTCTTGATTGGTCAAAAATTGTAGATTCTAGAGTGTAAATAAGGTCAAAAACAGTCAAAAACGGCAATTTTGTCAAATTCAAGGGCTCATAACTCTCATCTTTCTGATCAGATAAGACTGAAAATCAAACTCATCCCAGATCTTATGATCCCCAATATTGTGACCAAGTTTTGGATTGATTGATCAATAATTGTAGATTCTAGAGTGTAAACATCGTCGAAAACAGCCAAAAATGACAATTTTGTCAAATTCAAGGGCAAGTAACTCTCGACTTTCTGATTAGATCAGACTGAAAATCATACTCATCCGAGATCTCATAGTCCCAAACATTGTGTCAAAGTTTTGTCTTGATTGATGAATAATTGTAGATTCTAGAGTGTAAACAAGGTCAAAAACAGCCGAAAATAGCAATTTTGTCAAATTCAAGGGCACATAACTCTTGTCTTTCTGGTCAGATCAGACTGAAAATCGAACTCATCCGAGATCTTATGGTCTGCAATGTTATGTCCAAGATTTGTCTTGATTGATCAATAATTGTAGATGCTAGAGTGTAAACAATGTCAAAACTAAGTATTTTTCGCATTCAAGGGCAGATAACTCCTGACTTTCTAGTTCGATCTGACCCATAATCGAACTCATCCGAGATCTTATGGCCATACATGTTTTGACCAAGTTTGGTTAAGATTGGCTTATATTTGTAGATGCTAGATTGTAAACACGAAATTGTGAACGGACAGACAGACAGACGGACAGACAGACGGACGACAGACAAAAAGTGACCACAATAGCTCACCTTGAGCACTTCGTGCTCAGGTGAGCTAAAAAGATGGATTTTACAATATTTGACCCAGTGACCTAGTTTTTGACCTGGCTTGACCTATTTTTTATCATGACCTAGATATTATCAAGACAAATATTCTGATCAATTTTCACAATGATTGAGCTATAAATGTGGCCCCTAAAGCAGAAAGAAGATTTGACCTAGTGACCTACTTTTTGACCCCATTATGGCCCCGATTGAAATTCTTTGAAGTATTTTGAAAAAGCATGACCCATAGATCATATGTGTGAAATATGAATGAATTCTGTCAAGTACTTTAGGAGAAGATTTTTTTGTGAAAAGTTGACGTACAGACAGATAGACAGATAGACAGATAGAGAGATAGACAGATGGACAGATAGACAGACGCCGGACAACAGACCGATCACAATACCTCACCTTGAGCACTTCGTGCTCAGGTGAGCTAAAAATCAATCTCATCTGATATTATATAGTCCCAAACAATGTGTCTAAGTTTTGTCTTGGTTGATCAATAATTGTAGATTCTAAAGTGTAAACAGGGTCGAAAACAGTTAAAAACAGCAATTTTGTCAAATTCAAGGGCACATAACTCTCGACTTTCTAGTTCAATCAAACCAAAAATCAAACTCATTTGAGATCTTATGAGATCTTATGGTCTCCAACATTGTGTCTAAGTTTTGTCTCGATTGATATATAATTGTAGATTCTAGAGTGTAAACAAGGTCAAAAACGGCCGAAACGGCAATTTTGTCAAATTCAAGGGCACATAACTCTAGTCTTTCTAATCAGATCAGACTGAAAATCAAACTCAACCGAAATCTTATGGTCCCCAACAATGTGTCCAAGTTTTGTCTTGATTGATCAATAATTGTAGATTCTAGAGTGTAAACAAGGTCGAAAACAGTCGAAAATGGCAATTTTGTCAAATTCAAGGGCACATAACTCTAGTCTTTCTGGTCAGATCAGACTGAAAATCGAACTCATCCGAGATCTTATGGTCTCCAACATTATATCCAAGTCTTGATTGATCAATAATTGTAGATTCTAGAGTGTAAACAAAGTCAAAAACAGCATTTTTTTTACATTCAAGGGCAGATAACTCAGCACATTCTAATCCGATCAGGCCCATAATCGAACTCATCCGAGAACTTATGCCCATACTTACTTTGACCAAGTTTGATCAAGATTGGCCAACTTTTGTCGATGCTAGAGTGTAAACACCAAATTGTTGACAGACGGACAGACAGACGGACAGACAGACGGACGGACGACGGACATTGAGTGACCACAATAGCTCACCTTGAGCACTTCCTGCTCAGGTGAGCTAATAAAATATACTGCTACCACCATAAAACTTGTACAAGCTAACAGGGGAATAATTTGTGGCTTTAATTTTATCAGCCTTTGTGCTAACTAGAATCTATGTTCAATGAAAATGCAATGTAACAATATCAATTTTGTTTTTATCAAAAATTTATGGTCATAACATTCACATGACATCAGACAATTGCCAAAATGCAATTTGGATTTTCAAGTTTTGACTGGTGTAACCCAAGGTTAACCCATTACCAAACGACAAAATTTTAGGGCAGTCCAAAATGAAAGACCCTGCAGATGATAATTTCAAGTACATGGAATTTTTAATTTTAAGATTTTTTTGGATGGAAAACATTGTGAGAAATGAAGAAATTGCTTGTCACAAGCAATTTCTTCAATTTCCACGTTTTCCATGGCCATCATTTTGTGGGGAGTCAAAAAGAGTCATTGTGTGGTAATGGTTTAATTTCTTTCTGTTTTTATTCGCCTTTCACAATGACAGAATTTTCATCTTTAATTTGAGTTCCGTTAAATGATTTCAATAGTAGAAAAATTATAGTCAGCATGAAAGAATCATACTATGTTCACATTTTCACGATATAAATTCAATTAATAGCAGAGCCTCTTTGTCTGCGTGAAGCCGTTATAATGTTACAGCATAATTAAACTATAGGAATTAGAAATAATATTTAATACAATATCTTCACACCAAAAAGTCTGATAGTTCTAGAACGGTTATGTAACCATTTCCAAACAGCAAAAATTTAGACAGTCCCAAATTTGAAGATAATGCAGATAACAATTTCAAGTGAATGAAATCTTACATTTTTCGGTCTTCATGGGTAGAAAGTATGGTTTGAAACGAAGAAATTATTTGTCACTAGCAATTTCTTCATTTTCCACAATATTTTCATATTTGGAGCTTCAACGATGTCTATAATGTGGTAACAGATTAATTAACCTTTTCCAACACAGCAAGCATTTGGACTGTTCCAAATTGAAAACGGCTGCTTTTCAACCCGTATTTTCTATGCTATATAATTAAACATACCCATTTTCTACTTTTGATATCATTACTTTGCTACAGTCTGCAATTCATTCGAAATTGGACTGGTCAAAAATTTCCATACTTAATTGAAAGTATTAAATTTCAGCAATCATGATTATTCATTTTCATTAATTTGTTAACAGATTGTAACATTTTCTCCATAAATATTTCATTCCATCTATCTGGCATTATTGTCAGATCTCCAAGTGCCAACAAGCTTAACACTTTCCCAAACAGCTAAAATTTGTGACTGTTCATGTTTGGATGCAGCTGTAATGAACAAAATAACTGCTGAAAAAGCTTGGATTTGAGTACAATATAGCACAGAAAATATTGAGGCAAAAGGAGAAAATGCTTGTCATCAGCATTTTATTCTTTTGCTTCAATGTTTTCCCAATCTCTTTATACTAGGAAACGTTAAAATTAGGTCTTGTTTGGGAAAGGGTTGAGCTGGATAGGTTACAAGTCTTGGCAGCCAGTCTCTGAAAATTTGGCTACAATATTCCCCATGACAGGAAAACAGTTATTTCCTTGAAATCGTTTGCATAGTTTGAATTGTTCCTTATTTCCTATTCTCAATCTTGTTGTCATGCCATGTTTTCACCTCAAAGATAATTGACAAGGAGAGCTGAAAATTGTTGTAAGTATATCATGGCATCTACAATTGTCCAAACACCAATCGATAGATCGCTCCGCAAAACGTAGAATCTACGACAAACAATGGGGGGTGTGGCATCTTCCTGATCGTTCATCAATGGCATGTCCATTATTTTGATAGTCGATTGATCATTATACAATATCATGTGACGTGGCTACAAAGAATTTAAGACAAATAATGGGGGTATGGAATTTTTCTGATCATCCATTGGTTTATCGATGTTTTTGATTGACAGCCGGCACTCGACAAAAGTCTTCCACTAAACCAATCATAACATGTTATAGCTTAGACAGTCAGTGCCGACCTGAATCTGCATCAGCCCTTGCTTTTCAACAAAACAGTTTTAACCCTTTCCCAAACAAGACCTGGTTTTGACGTCCTTAATAAAATAGGTTTGGGAAAACATTGAAACAAAAGAAGAAACTGCTGATAACCAGCAGTTTCTCCTTTTGTCTCAATATTTTCTGTGTCATATTTTACACAAATCCTATCTTTAATAACATCTATATTGTCATTTGTGACAGTTTTTGAAGTGGATCAAACTAAAATTCTGTCGTTTGGGAAAGGGTTAAGCTGCAGTTAGGAGGTTTTTGTTGAAAGCAGCAATCTATTGAAACAAGTCTACAAGGATGTTAAAGAATTTACAACAGAAATCTATTTCTTACAAAAGACAATGGTCAATGAAACATTCTAATTTCATATTTTTTGTCTCTGATACTTTTAAATCCTCAATAACAAGATTCAGAGCAACAAGTTAAATGTCAGTCTCCACAGTATTGAGACAATCTTATTGGTGCCTATGTCTTAGCATGTGTACCGACCAATCAGCAGCTAGTGAAAACTTCTGCCAGATTCTAGGACAGACCATGTTCTATGAAAGATCCTTTTTGTTTCTGATTGTGTCATCCTTAGGCTAAGATCTTTTTTTAGATTCACAGCATCAACCCGTTACTGCACAATGACTCCCTCACAAGAAAACCTTGTAGAAAATGCTTGGGAAAACCTCGTGGAAAATGAAGAAATTGCTTGTGACAAGCAATTTCTACATTTTTCACAAGGTTTCTAACCCAAAATAGAAATATTTCTAAAACCTCATCAACTTGAACAAGATTCTGAGCAACAAGTTATTCAGAAGTCTCCCCAGTATGTCAAGGCAATCAATAATGTAAATCTGATTGGTTCTAGTATGTCTAGACTACATGCAAATCAAACATTCATACAGAACAAATACAGAAGGTTTCCAATATACAAAATCAATTCCAACCATCATTAGTCTTTATCATTTTGATTTTTTTTCTCCAAATTTTGCAGAAGACAATGTTGGATGTAGGTAGGGTTGTGCTAGCTTACAAGATGTTTGTATGAATGTCAGACAAAAATTAGGCATCAAAGCAATCAGCATCTGAATAAAGTACGGTCATTTCATGCTGAAAAGATAATACTTTCTGGTGAGTTTAGTGCAAAACTAAAGTAAGTGCATATGATTTCAATTTGCACATTTTAAAAATTCTGCATTAACTTAAAAATACAATTAAGGGTTTAGTCTGTTTGGTTACAAGTGATTTTTCAATTACTCTTCAAACAATTAAAATACACAAAATTTTCGTAAGGGCATTACACTTAATATTATCCTTAATATTATAGAAACTAATTCTAAATTTAAAATATGAAGAAGATATCTCTAGGGGACCCTATTTCCTTAATTTTCACCCAAATAACATGGACACATCATAATAACAAATTTCTCTATAACGTACAAATTAGCATACTTAAATATGATGACAATGCCATGTTTTTATTCTTTCCAAAACAACAAAATATTCAAGCATTACATCTTGAAAACTGCTGAAAACAATGAATAAAGAAAGGATACATATACACAATTTATTGCACAGAAAATATTGAAATATGTGATTTATCGACATTTCATTCTTTTGTCTCATTCTCAACATATGTTCTCAGAAAGGAAACGGTTTAACAGGGAAGAATTAATTCCGACAAAAAATTACCCAAATATTTCCCCAGATAATGAGAATGATAAATATTCATTTTTGTATTTTTTGCCTGTTTTATCATGAAGTAACAAAAAGCTGGACTAATCAGTTGTGAAGTCAGCCAAGTTACATACACAGCTGCTAGGGTCCATTTTCTGTCATTTGTGTCAGAACTAATTCTCATCAGTCTTGGCCCTATTATGCCAGATACCAAAATGAATCAGTTGAAAGCAACTTTCCCTAAAATTATTCTAAGCTCACGACATGGCAGACTAATCCACAATATAGACCAATATAACTTCATGAATTTTAAGCAAAATGGCAACATGATATTTTGAAAGCCAGTGTCATAAAAATTGTTCGTGAAGTGACTAATTCAGAAACCACCATGTTTTAAACTGTTCATGTGGGCTAATGGCAACAGGGAGACCTCAAGTTTAGAATTGTATTTCTGTTTGACCAAATTAATTTATTAAAGAACTGGTTAATCTAATAGAGCAGTGTCTATCCTCCCATAATTACTCCTGCAAAGGTACTTGATAAAGTCATGACAAAATTACTGGTCATCTTATTTCATCGCCCATACCTAACCATGTACAAAAAGACAACCTTTCAAAATGAACTTTTTTGTGAGATTTTATGAGATTAGATGCTAAAAGGCATTATTTTAGACTGGTCCAAAATGTCTTCTAGTAATGGCTATACTTACGCTGACAAATATATAGTTGTATATATACAGAAATGACCTCAGGTTAGAACTGTATTTCTGATTGACCAAATTGATTTATCAAAGGAACACCAACAGTCTGTCCTCTAGTTAATTCAATAGAGCTGTGTCTATGTTCCCCTAATTACTGGTCAATCATTCCTTATTGTCCATTATTGCTTTCTTTCACAGCATGACTAAGGTCATATTGAGATCTGTTCTAAAAATTGAAGCAGACTAAGAGCAGTTAATGAAGAGAAATGATCTGGTATAAGGAGGGCAACAGACAATGCATCAGCATTCCCAAACTTTGTAAGTCATTCCATCCGTCATTAGATATCAAACACTTCTTGCAACTTTGGCGTCATCCTTGGTAACAGAAATTGATGTGGGTTTACCATCGTCAATTTCTGTTGACACAGATGATGTTCGAAGTTGCATTAAGCGTTTGGTATCTAATGATGGATACCTTAGAGTCGTTTTAAAGACATGTATAAAATGTCTAAACATTTCTTTTCTCAACAAACAGACAGACAGAAAAATAATCCACATAAAAATCTTGCAGACAATTTGACAGCTTTAACATTTTGGATGCCCACCAGGCTATAAGAAATCATAAGAAATCAATGACAGGAAAGACAGACTGGTCTAGACTAATTGTCCAACCTAATCTGACATGACAAATTAATCTAATGAACCGCTGAACCAGTCTCAAGACACTTCTCAATGGACGTCAATATTTTCTGTGGCATATAAATATTAGCGCTAGTGATTTGTGAGCTTTACCAAATTTTCTCTAGTTCTAGCTTTTTTTTAGTCCAGAAGCCTAATTTTTTTATTTGAAATTATTTGAGAAAGGGTTAATGAAACAGTTATTTGAATTGATGAATTTGTTCCAACTTGAAAGCATTTGAAGAAATATCTTAATATTGAGAGATTCTAGTCAGGATCCTGGTCTATAAGAATGATGAATTGTAAGTATCTATGGAAGTTACAAATTCTGAATATTCAGGAAGAGTCAATGAACTTTGGATGTTTGAATGTGATATAGAATTTCATTGACCATCTCAAAAACCATGATTGCAAATGGATAAAGGAAGCAATACCCTCTATTATGTTTTGAAAGCATCAGTTTAATGTAAATAAAACACCTGTGAAAATAGTGGAACATTTCAAGTTTAACCAGAAACAGTTCTGGGAAAGTCAAAGCATCTGGCTTTCATGTAAATAAACAGAACAAATACAGGATTAAATAATTACTTATATTTTGGCTGAATCATCAACATTGCAGATGGTTTTGTCTACATATTTCACATAAATCACCTGTAATCTTGAAAAACAAATTCAATGACACTTGTTAAAATTGCATTTTCAGGTGCAATTCAGCAGCAAAACTTTTATCCTGATCATTCTCTACTACATGTGACACCTTTCCTTAGCATAAGAAAGTCTCAGAGAGCATATATCTTCATTTAACTTCAGAAAAATTCAAAAAGCTTCATCTGTGCTGAACTTGTAAAGGATTCCGTCAGCTTTGTCTTTATTGAAATTGTAAAGGATTCAGAGCTTTATCTTTATTGAATGTGTAAAAGATTCAGACAGCTTTATCTTTACTAAACTTGGGAAGGATTCAGACATCTTTAACACATTTATGATAGATTCAGAAAGCTTTATCTTTATTTAACTTATAAAAGATTCAGAAAGCTTTATCTTTATTTAACTTATAAAAGATTCAGAAAGCTTTATCTTTATTTAACTTATAAAAGATTCAGAAAGCTTTATCTTTATTTAACTTATAAAAGATTCAGAAAGCTTTATCTTTAATAAACTTGTGAAAGATTTGGAAAGCTATATCTTTACTTAACTTATAAAAGATTCAGAAAGCTTTATCTTTAATAAACTTGTGAAAGATTCAGAAAGCTATATCTTTACTTTACTTATAAAAGATTCAGAAAGCTTTATCTTTACTAAACTTGTGAAAGATTTGGAAAGCTTTATCTTTACTTTACTAATAAAAGCTTCAACTTCACTAAACTTATGAAAGATTTAGAAAGCTTTATCTTTACTAAACTTGTGAAAGATTCAGAAAGCTTTATCTTTAATAAACTTGTGAAAGATTTGGAAAGCTTTATCTTTACTTAACTTATAAAAGATTCAGAAAGCTTTATTTTTACTAAACTTGTGAAAGATTCAGAAAGCTTATCTTTACTTAACTTGTGAAAGATTATAAACTTGTGAAAGATTTGGAAAGCTTTATCTTTACTTAACTTATAAAAGATTCAGAAAAGCTTTATCTTTACTAAACTTGCGAAAGATTCAGAAAGCTTTATCTTTACTAAACTTATGAAAGATTCAGAAAGCTTTATCTTTACTAAACTTGTGAAAGATTCAGAAAGCTTTATCTTTACTAAACTTGTGAAAGATTCAGAAAAGCTTCATCTTTACTAAACTTGTGAAAGATTCAGAAAAGCTTTTATCTTTACTAAACTTGTAAAAAGATTCAAACAGCTATATCTTTACTAAACTTGTAAAAAGATTCCGAAAAGCTTTATCTATAGCAAACTGTTCAAGGCTACAGACAGCTCTATCTATTGTAAATTGGTGGTGTTTGTTTTTTGCATCAGAAAGCTTTGTCTACAAAACTAGTTTACAAGCACAGCGATGATTAACCTTTGTATCAGTAACCGTTTGACCAGCAACATCAATTGATCAGTCTATTAGTTGATTGAGCAGAACTGACAAAATTATGCACCCAATCCAGTAGCTTACTCATAACATGTCTGGTCCAGGGGTTTACTGTTAAACTCTTGTATTTGCATATAAAATCCACATACATACATGCTTGTTTTGCACAAAGTATTCAAACTGGTTAGTTTGTGTGTTGATTGAGCAGGACTGACAGAATCGTGCATGCTATCTGGTTGGTAAATCATAACATGTCTAGTCTTTGATCAATGACCTTGCTTGACCTTAGTATACTGGAGAAACTGAAAAGTGCAGGAAGGCAGGAAGGTTTGAATCCTCAAACAATTTTTTTTAATAAACAAGAGGGCCAAGATGGCCCTGCATCGCTCACCTGAGAGGACTTTGAAACAAACAGCTTGCAAACTTCAAACTCGCATGACCCTTTTTTTACATGACCGAGACATCATCAAGATAAACATTCAGAAAAATTTTCACAATGATGAGTAAATATTTTGGTTCTTAGGGCAAAAAAACAAGATTTGACCTTTTGACCTAGTTTTTGACCTAACATTAGCCACTTTCTACATGACCCATTTATCATCAAGATAAGCAATTCTGAACTATTTTCACAATGATGAATAAATATTTTGATTTTTTGGGGCAAAAACAAAATTTGACCTAGGTTTTGACCGCCCATGACCCACTTTACACATGCCCCAGATATTGTGAAAATAAAAATTCTTAAGAATTTTCACAATGATAAAGTTTTGGTTCTTAGAGCAAAAACAACATTTGACCTAGTGACCTAGTTTTAGACCTCCCATGACCCACTTTTCACATCACCAAGATATCATCAGGATAAACATTCTGGAAATTTTCACAATGATAAATATTTTGGTTCTTAGAGCAAAATCAAAATTTGACCTAGTGACCTAGTTTTTGACTTCACATGGCCCCCTTTTAACATTGACCAGATATCATCAAGATAAATATTCTGAACAATTTTCACAACGATAAAGTAAATATTTTGGTTCCTAGAGCAAAAACAAGATTTGACCTAGTGACCTACTTTTAGACCTCGCATGACCCACTTTTCACATCACCAAGATATCATCAGGATAAACATTCTAAACAATTTTCACAATGATAAAGTAAATATTTTAGTTCTTAGAGCAAAATCAAAATTTGACCTGGTGACCTAGTTTTTTTTAACCTAGAATGACCTGCTATTCATATCACCATGATAAACATTCTGAATTTTCACAATGATTGAGTAAATATTTTGGTTCTAAGAGGAAAAAAAAAATTTGACCTAGTGACCTAGTTTCTGGCCTCACATGACCCACTCTTAAAAAGACCCAGATTTTGTCAAGATAAACATTCTGAACAATTTTCACAATGATAGGGTAAATATTTTGGTTCTTAGAGCATAAACAAAATTTGACCTAGTGACCTAGTTTCTGACCTCACATGACCCACTTTTAAAGTGACCTAAATTTCGTCAAGATAAACATTCTGAACAATTTTCACAATAAATATTTTGGTTCTAAGAGCAAAAACAAAATCTGACCTAGTGACCTAGTTTCTGACCTCGCATGACCCACTTTTCACATCACCAAGAAATCATCAGGATAAACATTCTGGAAATTTTCACAATAATATAGTAAATATTTTGGTTCTTAGAGCAAAATCAAAATTTGACCTAGTGACCTAGTTTTTAACCTAGAATGACCTGCTATTCATATCACCAAGATATCATCAAGATAAACAATCTGAATTTTCACAATGATTGAGTAAATATTTTGGTTCTTAGAGGAAGAACAAAATTTGACCTAGTGACCTAGTTTCTGACCTCAAATGACCCACTTTTAAAATGACTCAGAATTCGTCAAGATAAACATTCTGAACAATTTCACAATGATTGAGTAAATATTTTGGTTCTAAGAGGAAGAACAAAATTTGACCTAGTGACCTAGTTTCTGACCTCACATGACCAACTTTTAAAATGACCCAGATTTCGTCAAGATAAACATTCTGAACAATTTTCACAATGTTTAAGTATATATTTCTGTTCTTAAAGCAAAACCAAGATTTGACCCAATGACCTAGTTTTTGACCTTACATGACCAACACTTTTTACATAACCTAGATATCAAGATAAGTATTTAGGATAGTTTTGACAAAGTTTTGGGGCAAAATTGGCATCTCTAGAGCAAAAGGAAGGATCTGTAATATTTGACCTTGTGACATAGTTTTTGACCTTGCATGACCCTCCTTTGATCATGACACAGATATCATAACGATAAACATTTAGAACAATTTTGACAAAGTTTGGACCAAAATTGCCACTTCCAGAGCAAAAGGAAGGATTTCACAAGATTTGACCTCATGACCTAATTAATGACCTGGAATGACCCACTTCTTGACATAGCCTAAATATCATCAAGATAAACATTCAGGACAATTTTGACAAAGTGTGTGCCAAAATTGGCACTTATAGAGTAAAAAGATGGATTTTACAATATTTGACCTAGTGACCTAGTTTTTGACCTGGCTTGACCTATTTGTTATCATGACCTAGATATTATCAAGACAAATATTCTGAATAATTTTCACAACGATTGAGCAACAAATGTGGCCCCTAGAGCAAAAAGACGATTTGACCTAGTGACCTACTTTTTGACCCCATTATGGCCCCGATTCAAATTCTTTGAAGTATTTTGAAAAAGCATGACCCATAGATCATATGTGTGAAATATGAATGAATTCTGCCAAGTACTTGAGGAGGAGAAGATTTTTTTGTGAAAAGTTGACGTACAGACAGATAGACAGATAGACAGATAGACAGACGCCGGACAACAGACCGATCACAATACCTCACCTCGAGCACTTCGTGCTCAGGTGAGCTAAAAAGGACAGATTTGTAGAGATCAAGATTTCTAAATACATTGTCTAAAGCAAAATTACATTACAAGCCATCTAATTGGACAATGTCTTGTCCAATCAGATTGATTCTATTGTGATTTTAAAGGTATTCTTGGATTTATACTGGTTGATGATACCCCCCCCCCCCCCCTTTAGTACTTTAGGATAATATAGTAATATACCCCATTGTCATGATTTTTTCTTATTTAGAATGGCTGAGAACAATATGAGACCTAAAATTAAGACATCCTATTCATCTTTTCTAGAAATTGTGACGACAAGGTTCTATTTTATTCCCAGAAAGGGTCCTCCTGATTGGGAAGAATTTATCTTCTTAAAGAGTTTTAAATGTTCTGTAAAACACGGCCATCAAACAATATCCAACAGAACATTTAATTAAAATTTAAAGGCTGTTAACCAGTCTGAGGAAATAATTGTCTGCAGGAAATTTCAGCACCAATAAACCAGTCTGCTTGGAGAAAATTTCCTCCAAAAAAAGAAAACTCATTTTCACAAAAAGAAAATGGATTACTGTTTGTGTTTTGGAGAAAGTGGCTTTACAATCACTTCATCCATCTGAATGGCAGAGTTTGAAAATATTTACTGATATATTATTTATTTGAGCCAGGATTTGGAAAAAAGGTCTTGTATGGTATTTGTTACCAAACTGAATCCAGAAGCAATGTAAAAATTTGCCAGACTGGTTATACAAAATACTTATCAACTTGTAGAACACATCAGAGTGACATATGATCAGAAAGGTCAATGATTACAGGGTTCATTTCTCTATCTTTTCTCCTATTTCATCATATTTTCTAAACTAATTGCATAGGATTGTAAAAAGGGATTTAGAAATTCACGAAGAAAAGAGCTCAGGGAGTGCCCAAGATTACTATAGGTCAATAATTACAAGGCCAATGCCTGTGATTTTTCCAGTAAATTTACAAGATATAGAAAGATAATCTGACCACGGCCATTCATCATACCAGACAAGCTCTATTGAAAACAAGAACAAATTAGTTTTCTTCTCCCAGATTTGTCTGCCACATGGTTCCTCCTAAATTTCTACAGAGAGAGCCTACAGATATTGTTGCTTTTCAACGAGGTTTTTATAGAAAAGCATTGATATAATGCTCTGTTTCAGCCTTTTTTCTTGTAACCTGCATGGAATTCTTCAATTTCTCATTTAGCAGATAAAATAATATATTTTGAATCCTCCTTATTGATGCTTTTCAACAAATACCTCGTATGTAACAGCTTTACACAAACTATAGTTACGTTTTTAATTGAAACATTACATGTCATTGTTTATGGTGATTCATCAACATTAAAATTGGCCTTTAAATGTGAACATTACTTTTAAATAATCTTTCAAACACTCATCAAAACCAAATGCCAGAGCAGATCTATGCATTTCATTCTGACGGAAGGGTATTGACTATAATCATGCTCCTCGGCAAATTGTTTCAAGGAGCATAAAACTGCCGATAACAAGCCTTTTCTCCTTTTACCTCAATAATAATCATTTTCCATGTTATATTGAACACAAATCCAATCTTTATCAACATCAATTTTGCCCGACATCATTTGGATCAGAAACTGTATCATCTCCAAACATGTACCGTATAGCACTTTATTTCTGCGGGGACTTTATTTCTACTATTTCTGCGGTCGTGGACAGCACCGCAGAAATAAAATCCGCAGAATATTAATCCTGAATGTAAATGTTGTTGTCATTCTGTACGTTTAGTCAGTACATGGACAAGTTAAACTGTTACCACCCGATGGAAAGAACAATATCATAACAATGGAGTGCTTTCCTATTCAAAAATGGCGTAACTACGGCTTTAACTTAGGTGTAGATAAGACATTCTAGATCATCAATAAATAATGATTTAACAAGTTTAACTGATTTGTAACAGTTTGACACGTCTTTCTTTTCACACCTATCTGTATACGGCATTGTTTCCAATAACGCCTTAAGCCCTTTATAGACACTGGTAAATAAGTGGGATTATCCCTTTACCCTAACGGAGTAATTAGAATATTTAGTAGGCCTAATCATCGTCTTTAAAACTATGTCTGATACTGACTTAAACTGTTTTGATAGCGCAGAAATAAAATCTTTGTTTTTGCAAAATGAGAGACCGCAGAAATATGTTCCGCAGAAATTTAACCCACCTGATTTCTGGAAAAACCGCAGAATTTGGACCCCGCAGAAATAAAGTGCTGTACGGTACTTTTAAATTTTTAAGTCGAATGAAATTGTCTCAACAATCAGACAAATCATACTCAATCAAACAAATCCTGAGACAAAATGTCTGGGCCGTTTGAATTCCGTCGAAACAAAAAACCTCCCGCCCGTCTGTAGGAACTAATTACGCGGGTACTTTATATGGAAATTGTAGGACGTTTTAGTTCTTACAATACAATTACTGTCTAGAAAACGGGTAATCACTACTGCTTTACATCCTACCAAAAAATGTCCTCCCTCAGTCTCCCTTTTGAAACGATTATCATGACAGCAAAACTTTGGACAGTTCCTATTTGAAAGGTGTTGCTGAGGATGTTTTCAAGTTGATTAGACTATAAAAATCTCTGCATTTTGGTTAGAAAAAACATTGTGGTTAATGAAGAAATTGTCACAAGCAATACATTCATTTTTTAGAATGTTTTCTGATGCAGTTTTCATATGCAATGTCAAAAAGTGTGTTGAAATTGAATAACTGTTTCTTAAACAAGTTCAGGTTTCTAAAAGTCCATTAAGGGAGGCTTGGGGAAGAGTGAGGCAAAAAGAGAAAATGTTGATAAACATCAATGGTAAAGAATTCATGGCATACAAAGATACCATAGATGATACCAATTTGTTAAGTCTGCATATAGCGACATCTGAGAACTAGTTTCGTGACATTCAGATTATGCTCTTTGATCTCTTAGCTTTAAATAATCAAAGGTTATTACATAAAAAGCTTTTGAAAAATTATGCAAATTTCTGATGCCCTTCTAAACCAGTTTGTCAAAGTATTTTGTTTTTTGAAAACTCTTTCTATTTGCAAATACTCAAGGATAAAGGAGAAAAAGACTTAAATTTTGTCATCTGCTAAAATGACTTAACCATTTCTGCCAAGTTTGAGCAGGGTCAACATCCCGTTGCCATGACAACAATTACCATGACAATAGCAACATGTGACTTCCTGTCAACAAATCCCCTAGGGAATGACTTGTAGAAAGGACAGGAGAATTCATGTAACCAGGAATGTAACAATAAATTACATTAACTTTCATTCAAATTAAGCATTTCTCAACAGCTTGGGGCATTCATTTTCTTTTCTGTCATCAAAGAAAAGGGTACTACACTAAAAGATAAGAAATGAATGTTTCAAAATACAATTATCATTTACATTTATATCAAAAACTTTCAGGTCGAAACTCATTCAAATTGGACCTGTAACAAAGTAGACAAATTAACCCTACCACCCCCCCCCCCCCCCCCCAAAAAAAAAAGCAGGGGTGAGGGGGTTGGGTCACAGGGACCTTTACTATCACTTGACCTGTGACCTTGAGTAAGAGTGGGATCTTTTTTAAATCATAGTGCTGTAAATGTGCATGCTTCACCTTAGAAAGCTCAGAAACAAAAGAGGGAAATGCTGATAATCAGAATTTTCTTCTTTTCCCTCTATGCTTTTTAAAGCTCTTTGACTATAAGGTATCTCAAAACCATGCATGATTTCTGTAGTATTTTAGAGTCAACTTGGTGAAAGCTGTTTCTTTACTATAAGTCATAAAATCCCAACTAAATGTCAGATATGATTCAGTTTATGACATTTTCAATGGAGGTTAGCCTTGTGCCTATGTAATAATTTCACGGATTATCTCTCTTTATATCCCATCATAAAATATGACAAAGGTCAATATGTCACCAAGATGGAAATGTTTCCGCCTAACTAGGGAAACTGCTAGACACCCTGCTGTCATTGAATTAACCAGGGTTTTTAATCAAATCATACATTAATTTTGTAACAGTTGTTGTAGCACAAAATTTGTACTTGGCTGTTACTTAAGGCCAGTCACGTACGATTCCGTGTCCATATCGCATCCAAGTCATGTCCAAAAGTTTAACTGCATGAGTCCTTTGATTAAGTTGTGCTATGGCCATGATGTGGACGCAGAATGGTGTATGTGACCAGGCCTTTATAGACAAACAATATTTAACTACCATTGAAATGTTTGCATCTTGAACTTTCATTCATATCGAATTATGGGTAAATTTCGTCATCTGATGTTTAAAACCAATGACAACTTGTCAAGGTACTTGTTCCGTCATTAATTACATACGATAGTACAAAACGATTTGTGCAACTTTGGGCATCATCTGTGGCAAATGAAATTGACGAGGGGTATCCCTCGCCAATTTCCTTTGCCACAAATGATGCCCGGAAACTAAAGAGGGTATCAATCAGATCAATATTTGTTGAGATTGCCAAGATGATTCTAATAAGTACCTAATTAATATGGGATTGGGATGAAAAAGAAATTACAAATACAATAAAGATTGACATAAATCCTTCATTCTATATAACTCAGCTGCTAAATGATGAGAGAAAAAGAAAATATTTACTATCATGTTGACAGAATTATCCTGGGGTGTGGCAGGATTCATCTTTAAAATACTTATTCCAGTAGCGAATCACAGTTCACAAGAAACAAATTGTTTGACAAAATCAGGAATCTTTGTAGAACATTCAATAAATACACAATACACTATCAAAATTAATTATTTTTGCTCAAATTTGCTGAGTTTGCAAAAACTTTAACACAAATATTTCAATTTTCAAACTTAAATCATTATGAAACTGTCTAATTATTAAAAGCATAACACTTTCAACTTTCACTTTCAACTATACAGTATTCTAAGGAAAGAAGACGACAGTTGATAAATACAAAGTTGGTAAATATTGAAATTTACAAATTCATAAAATATTTCACAAAACACAGAAAAATAATGTCCACCGATATATCACAAGCAAAAGTAGCCAACAAGATGATGATGTACATCAACTTTATTATATTAACCATAAATGTCCACAACTCAAGTATGAGACGAACAGACCACACTAAATGTCATCCAACGGCCAAATAAGGGCTCAACTAACATACCGAAGCAATGGATAAAGTGGGAAAACAGCATTCAGAAATTGTTGTTTCAAATCCAAACCCTATGTTGTGGGTACTCATTGGAATCGTCTCGAAGAGACGATTCCAATGAGTACCCACAACATAGAATTTGATAAACAATAAATGATATATTGCAATTTGAAAAGTGAATACCCCATCTTATCTTTAACTCCTAAATACATTGTGTAAACAATGGCTAGTTTTGGACTGGGGTGATATTTATCAAGCTAAACAAGGGCTTATCATTGGGCAATGAAGAAATGTAAACAACTATGGCCCATATTATCAACGTCTATAACTTTACTAAAGTGAAATTTTTCTTTACCTGACTGATTACAAGAAAGTTATATTGAGGCCCTTCATGTATCATAGTTATAGTTGAATAAATTGGTCAAACATGAAGGTCAAAGATTGTGACATTTTATAACCAAACAGCAATAGAGTACAACTACAAACTATAAGTAACACCTAAAGAATTCTATAGATAGGGGCAGGGAGGGTGTTGTTGCAAAATGGCAAAATTTAACTTTATTTTCTGTCCGTTTGTCTGTTAATTTTTCTCACTTTTCCTTGTTCTTTTTGGCAAGACCTTTACGAAATACCAAGGTCGCAATACCAAGGTCACGGTACAAGGTCAAAGTTAAATAGGAAGGGAACTCATCCAGTAAAATGCTATTACAATGCCTTTGTTGTATATTGTTCCTATATGATACGCAAATAACACACTGACTGACAATAGGAAGATGTTTCACGCGAGGGCAATTCCAAGAAATGCTAATGCTAGTGCATTATGACATTTCTAGCCAAGATATCAATGAAACTTTCCAATATATATGAATGTACATGTTGCATTGCAAAACTCCATAGCACACCAACCTGGACCTCTTATATAATTTTATATTCAACAGTACCTGGTAAAATAAATCACAGAACTAATCAAGTGTGACACTGTCACAGGGCACCTACTCATGTGTCCCTGGTATTTCTAACACAAGCACAAACACAACATCCATTCAAAGAGTTCAAAGCACCCCTATCAGGTCCTCAATTTAGTAATCAAAGGTACCTGGCAAAATAAATGGGAATAAATCACAAACCTAATCAAGTGTGATACAGTCAAAGAATATTATCATCTAAACCCCTTATCAATGACTTGATAATTCTCTGTTACTTAGTAATATATCAACTGTATTAACCTTTACCCATACAAGACGTGACATTGACATCCGTAACATAAAGGCTCGTGAAAACATTGTGGCAAAAGAAGAAAATGCTGATAATCAGCATTTTCTCCTTTTGCCTCAATATTTCAGTGTTATCAAGTGTTATATAGTCACAGAATAATAATTATCATCTAAACCCCTTATCAATGGCTTGATAATTCTGTGTTACTTAGTAATATATCAGCTGTATTAACCTTTTCCACAAGATGTGGCATTGACATCTGTTCAAGGAAAGGTTTTGTAAAAATTTCGGTAAAGGTTCATATCATATTACTTTTATTATTAGTTTTTTGTTGCTATACCTCTTCAAATTTCTCTAAAATTGTGTCAGCCTAAAAAGGTTTGAGAACATAGCTAGATATTAATACTAAGACATTAGAATGTGTCTAGGGACCTTGTATGTAAATTCTTCACTATATACGGAATATTACTGTCTACTGCTTTCTTATGTTTCCATATAGCACTTTCCCAAACCAAGTTTCTGTAGTAGCAAATACAAATAGGGACATTGGTAGACATTACGATTCAGACATTAGAATGGGCTACATGACGAAAGACTTAGTATGTAAATTCTTCCTGTTATATTGTTGCTTTTCAACAAAAACCTCGTAACTACAGCTTAAAACAAGCTGCAGTTACGCGGTTTTTGTTGTACAGCGTCAATTTAGTATTTCTGCCAGCTGCTTTTTTAGGTTTCCATTAAAACTAATTTCTCAAACTATGCCAAATTTTGTTTCATCCAAGGAAGGGTTATAGTGAAGAATTTTACAGACAAGATTGCTAGAATGGCCAACAAGACAAAAGACCTAGTATGTAAATTCTTCCCCATATATAGAATTTCTGTCTGCTTCTTTCTTATGTTTCTATTAAACCTTTCTCATACTATGTCCAATTTTGTCATTTCGGAATGAATTAAGGACATAGGTAGACATAATTCAGACATCAGAATGGCTCTAGGGACTTTGAATGTAGATTCTTCACTATACCCAATATCTTTGTCTGTTGGTTTCGCATGTTTCCAAATAATTCAGTATATTTTTTGGGGGGATGCTGACCATCTCCCCTCCCCCTTTCCTTCAAGATTTTGTTTACTTTAACATAAAGATGTTAGCATTTCTTTTGTTGTCTCCAACTCCTTTTAAGGTAGTCAAACCCTAATGAGATTCTTTCTATATAGGAATTGTTTGGGGCAATATCATAAATCTTTTGCTTTGGAATGTTCCACGCCAATGCTTACGATGATCGCTCGAATAGGTTCCTATAAGTAACAAATGTTTACGATGTTGTGTGAATCTCGTTGAGTGCAATGAGTGGACTACCTTAATTTGAGCTAGCCTTAAATGTTCCTGTTTTGGAAAGATTAAAAATTCAATAAGCTAATGGAGGAAAAGTCAGAAGGAGGCAGATGCAAGTTTAATGCTGTAAACAAATTAAGATGCATGTTGTGCAAACGCTCGTTTTTACCATTAAATCCATCGAAATCAAAAGC
>OY804607.1:9448339-9458339 GCA_963680895.1 Fragum sueziense
GGGGGGGGGGGGGGGGGGGGGGAGGAAACCGCTGATAAATAATCTATTCAATATGCTATTTATTTGCCTTTGGTGTTTCAAAGCCGTTCTCCTTTTCTCTTCTAGAAACCTAAACATCAGGAGACATTTATCAATGTATATAGTTTATTATTAAAAGTTTGATTTAAAAAGATAGACAAGAGGACCATGATGGTCCTTAATCGCTCACCTGCACCTAGATAGAATGAAAGTCCCAATGTTGTCAAGTTCAAAAGCACATAATTTAAGATGCGAGATTATGATCCAGCTGAAAACTGCTTTCATAATCTTGAATGATCAATATTTGTAGCTGTTACAGTAAAAACAAAGTGGAAGAAAACAACAATTTTGTCATAGTAAAGGGCACATAACTCTGTTCTAACAAGTGCATGTCGGATTGCGATGCAATACAGGAGTCCCCCACTGGATAACAAAAAATCCTTTCTTATAATATATCTCCCACTTACTAGATCTATAACTGTATACAAAATTTGCAGTTGCTAGCACATTAGGTTTTGGACAAAATGTCCCAAACAAAAATATAAGGGTAAAAATAACCAAGGGCAATAACTCCAAAAGTGGGCGGAGAAGAATGATTCTTGTACATGCCACTTGTCCTCAATGAGATCTATAAGTGTACCAAGTTTGAAGTTGCTAGCACTGATGGCTCAGGAGATATGGTCTTGACAAAAATGTAAGGATAAAAAACAACAACGGACAATAACTAAAAAAGTGGATGTGGTAGAGTAACAGTTCTTGTGCATAAAACTTCTTCTCAATGAGATCTACCAGTGTACAAAGTTTGAAGTTGCTAGGGCTTATGGTTTAGGAGATAAGTTCGGGACAAAAATGTAAGGATAGAAACCACAAAGGGCAATAACTCAAAAAATGGACATGGCAGAGTGACAGTTCTTGTACATGACACTTGTCCTCAATGATATCTATAAGTGTAGCAAGTTTGAAGTTGCTAGCACTTATGGTTTAGAAAATATGTTCCGAACAAAAATGTAAAGGTAAAAACAAAAAAGGGCAATAACTCAAAAAGTGGGTGTGGCAGAGTAACAGTTCTTGTACATGACACTTGTCCTCAATGAGATCTATTAGTGTACAAAGTTTGAAGTTGTTAGCACTTTTAGTTTAGGAGATATGATCCGGACAAGAATGTAAGACTAAAAACAACAAAGGGCAATAACTCAAAAAGTGGACATGGCAGAGTAACAGTTCTTGTACATAAAAAACAACAACGGACAATAACTAAAAAAATGGACATGGCAGAGTGACAGTTCTTGTACATGACACTTGTCCTCAATGATATCTATAAGTGTAGCAAGTTTGAAGTTGCTAGCACTTATGGTTTAGAAAATATGTTCCAAACAAAAATGTAAAGGTAAAAACAACAAAGGGCAATAACTCAAAAAGTGGGTGTGGCAGAGTAACAGTTCTTGTACATGACACTTGTCCTCAATGAGATCTATAAGTGTACAAAGTTTGAAGTTGTTAGCACTTTTAGTTTAGGAGATATGATCCGGACAAGAATGTAAGACTAAAAACAACAAAGGGCAATAACTCAAAAAGTGGACATGGCAGAGTAACAGTTCTTGTACATGACACTTGTCCTCGATAAGATCTATCAGTGTACAAAGTTTGAAGTTGCTAGCACTTATGATTTAGGAGATATATTCCGGACAAAAATGCAAGGGTAAAAACAACAAAGGGCAATAACTCAAAAGGTGGACGTGGCAGAATAACAGTTCTTGAACATGACACTTGTCATCAATAAGATCTATAAGTGTACCAAGTTTGAAGTTGCTAGCACTTATAGTTTAGGAGATATGATCCGGACAAGAATGTAAGGTTAAAAACAACAAAGGGTAATAACTCAAAAAGTGGGCGTGGCAGAGTTATGGTTCTTGAACATGACACTTCTCCTCAATGAGATCTATAAGTGTACAAAGTTTGAAGTTGCTAGCACACATAGTTAAGGAGATATGTTCCGGACAAGAATGTAAGGGTAAAAACAACAAAGGGCAATAACTCAAAAAGTGGGCGTGGCAGAGGTATGGTTCTTGAACATGACACTTCTCCTTAATGAGATCTATAAGTGTACAAAGTTTGAAGTTGCTAGCACTTATAGTTTAGGAGATATGATCCGGACAAGAATGTAAGGCTAAAAACAACAAAGGGCAATAACTCAAAAAATGGGCGTGGCAGAGTTATGGTTCTTGAACATGACACTTCTCCTCAATGAGATCTATAAGTGTACAAAGTTTGAAGTTGCTAGCACACATAGTTTAGGAGATACGTTCCGGACAAGAATGTGAGGGTAAAAACAACAAAGGGCGATAACTCAAAAAGTGGGTGTGGCAGAGGTATGGTTCTTGAACATGACACTTCTCCTCAATGAGATCTATAAGTGTACAAAGTTTGAAGTTGCTAGCACACATACTTTAGGAGATACGTTCCGGACAAGAATGCAAGGGTAAAAACAACAAAGGGCAATAACTCAAAAAGTGGGCGTGGCAGAGTAACGGTTCTTGAACATGACACTTCTCCTCAATGAGATCTATAAGTGTACCAAGTTTGAAGTTGTTAGCACATATGGTTTAGAAGATATAGCCCGGACAAAAGTGTGACGGACAGACGGACGGACGGACAGACAGACGGAATCGAGCAAAGCTATATTCCCCCAACCGGTAACCGGTGGGGGACTAATAAAGATATTCTCATCAACATTATCATGTCCAAGCTTTTTTATTGGTTAATATTTATTGCTGTTTGAGAGAAAACAAAGTCGAAAACGGCAATTTTGTAACCGTCAAGGGCACACAACTCTGTATTTTTTGTCCAATCAATCTGAAAAATTAAAACATTTAAAATATTATGGTCACCAACATTGCGACCAAGCTATGTCTTGATTGGTCCATATTTGTTTGTTAAAGAAAAAAAAAAAGAGTCGAAAACGGTAATTTTATGAAATTAAAGGGCCAATAACTCTTGTTTTTCTGGCAAAATCAACCTGAAAATTTAAATCATCTCGGATCTTATGGTCACCAACATCGTGGCCAAGTTTTGTCTTGATTAGTCAATAAATGTAGATGCTACAGTGTAAACAAAGTCAAAAACAGCAATTTTGTCAAATTCAAGGGCACATAACTCCAGACTTCCTGCTCCTATCACACTGAAAATCGAACTCATCCAAAATCTTATAGTTACCAACATTGTGGCAAAGTTTTGTTTTGATTGGTCAATATTTATAAATGCTAGAGTGGTAACAAAGTCAAAACTAGCCATTTTTGACGTTCAAGGGCACATAACTCCGGACTTCAAAGTCCGATCTGACTCAAAATCGAACTCATCCAAGAACTTATAGTCATACATATTTTGATGAAGTTTGGTTAAGATTGGTCAGCATTTGTAGATACTAGAGTGGTAACAAGGTCAAAACTAGCCATTTTTGATGTTCAAGGGCACATAACTCCCGACTTCCTTGTCCGATCTGACTCAAAATCAAACTCATCCGAGAACCAAGTCATACATGTTTTGACCAAGTTTGGTTAAGATTGGTCAATATTTGTAGATTCTAGAGTGGTAACAAAGTCACAAATAGCCATTTTTGAAGTTCAAGGGCACATAACTCTGGACTTCCTAGTCCGATCTGACTCAAAATCGAACTCATCCGAGAACTAATGGTCATACATGTTTTGACCAAGTTTGGTCAAGATTGATCAATATTTGTGGATGCTAGAGTGGTAACAACAAATTGTGGACAGACGGACAGACGGACGGACGGACAGACGGACGGACAGACGGACGACGGACAAAAAGCGACCACAATAGCTCACCTTGAGCACTTCGTGCTCAGGTGAGCTAAAAAGGTTAAGAAAGCAAAATATGGTGTTTATCAGCATTAAATTGTTCTTTATACCTTAATGTACAGTACCCAATTTGGAAAAAGGTTCTTGTGAAGGTTTCTTTTTATTAATTTCGACTGTTGGATGCCAACAATAATGAAATACACATAAAAAATGATGATTAAAATGCGGCATGAGGTACTCATAATATCTGTTATGAAATTTTGTCTTGTCCGTAGACGCATTTAATTTTGCCTGTGAGCCACTATTTGACCTTACTTTCACTAAAAATACAGTTCTTTCAAGGAAAAGCACAATTATTTAGCAGAAACATGTCTACAATATCAGCTAACAAAGACTGTGTCCATTTAACAAGCTATTTTACACCTGTCTACGGACAAGACATTTTGTCTACGGACAAGACATTTCTGTTATTGTACATAAAAAATAAAGTACTCAATACAATTTGATAAAATTTCACGCCATTGTAATTTTATAGATTTGCTAACAGCTAAAGAATCTTTTGTCACAATCTGTAGTGATATTGCTTAAAAATCACGTTGTTAAAACGTGTCTACGGACAGGACATTTTGGTCAACGAACTTCTTGCCTAAATAGCTTAGTTACCCTTTGATTCATTATGAACATTTCAATTTGAATTTTTATTTACATGTCTTTTTTCAAAAGAAAAATGAAAATAAGAAAATTCTGTAAGTCATAAGTTAACTTTATTTCGCACTATAAAAGACCATCCACGAAAGTGAAATTATATAACGAAAGGGTGGTCTCGGTATTTTTGTAATAAATCAATCAATTCTGATTACATCTTCATAAAATAACCTACAGATAAAAGCTGAATAGTTTCTCTAACTGAATGCTGCATGTCGTGTAGAATAATAGAACAATTTCATACAAAATTCTAAAGTGTAAAATAAGGAAAATTCAAATGAAACATCATTTTTACCCCATTTTTTCAATATATTTATTGCAATAACTTTTTTACCGCTAATGCATTCTTCCTAAGATTTGGTACGTAACATAACAATCATTTTGCGATTAATATAAGATCAAATTTATGTTGTTATAATGATTTGTATGTCAACTGGAATCCTATAACATGAGGCAGGTACAGGATGTACATCTGATTGTGACACACCCGTTTAAGTGTCTGAGATACAGACCATGCAGGTTAAAGTTTTTCAAGAGAAGACAGGAAGCAACGCTGACACTAGGGCTGTGACATTAGCTCCCCGTACATTAAGTCCTGGCTCGCTAAAAAGTTATTGGTGACCAACCCAAATTTTAGTGAGTCATCAGCTGATAAAGATATACTACATTCATCTAATGATAATCCCCGACACATTTCTGCCTTCTCTGCTTTAAACCATGCTCACTTCGGTCACAGATTAGTCCTTTACCAAACGACAAAATTCCAGGGTGTTCCAATTTGAAATATGACAAAAATGATGTTGATTAATATTGAATTTGTGAACAAAATTATTTAAATAGCCTGGAAAATATTGAGGCAAACAGAGAAAATGCTGGTCACCAGCATTTTCTTCTTTTGCCTCAATGTTTTCCATGCATTTTTTCTAAGGAACATCAAAACCCTGTTTGGAAAAGGATTAATAGAACTATTGAAGATTTTCTGCCATTGTTGTGTCACTTGATTCCCCATGTGACTTTGTGCCCAAGTAATCTGATGAAGACAAAGCAAAAATTCATTCTTTAATATCATAATACTTACGAGTAAATATCATTTAAAAGTTCACAATGTGTTGTTTTTATTTACACAAACTAGTGAAATAAAGTTAACCCATTACCAGACAGCAAAAATTTAGACTTGTCCAAATTTATCGATGGTGCAGTCGACAATGTCAGGTCAATCAAATTTTACATATATTTGTATTTTAGGGAAGAAAATATGGTGGAAAATGAAGAAATTGTTTGTCACAAGCAATTTCTTCATTTTCCACAATGTTTTCAAAAGCCTTTAACCTTTGGGAAGTCAAAAAGGGTCATTGTGTTGGAATGGGTTATGAAAAATTCATATGTGGTATTCTACACAAACTGGTGCAGTAAAATTAATACTACATGTTCTATTCCTTGGATTTCTTTTATCTTTTTAACATGCCAATGAAACTTTGATCAATTCCATTTCAATAAATTTGTTTTGCAAGTGTACTATTAAACGAGAATGATTGCAGTTGAATTGCTTTATCAAAACAACTGAAATTATTCTCGTTTAATTAATAGTGAATCTATTATAAACTGTTGTATCTATAGCTTGACAACTACAATAAATAATACATTTCAACCCTTTTCTAATCGGTCAAAAATTAGGGTTGTCCAAATTTGAAAACTGAGGCAGACACCCAAATTGATACCGATGAAACGAGAATTCTATCATTGAAGGTGATTAAATAACCTGCCACTATCTTTGCCTGGACAAGCATTTTTGTCGAAAACAAAGGGCAATAACTCACAAAATAAACAAGGTAGAGTTATGCTCCTTGTACAGTGCATTTCTCCTTATGGAAATCCATATACCCATGAAGTTTCATGATCTTAGCTACTTTACTTTCAGAGATATGCTCTGGAAAAGTATTTGGTACACAGATGGACAGACAGACAGACAGACAGGCTGATTACAGTATACCCCCTAAAACATTTGTTTTGCGGAGGTATAATAAAGCATTCATTTTGCAGGGGTATAAATGTCATTTGTGTAAAATGTAGCAGAGGAAATATTGAGACAAAAGGAGAAAATAATTATCAGCATTTTCTATTTTTGCCTTAATGTTTTCCCTGACCTTTTCTATTAGGGGTGTCAAAATCAGATCTTGCTTGGGAAAGGGTTTAAAGCAATACCAAACAATACCTAATATATGACAATTTGGGAATTGTTTGGGTTAAAAGACAGATAAAGGCTAGCAAAAATTTTAACCCTTTCCCAAACAGCAAAATTTAGTCCATATTCAAAGCTTCAGCAGACACCAAAGTGGGTGTTAACAAAGAAATGATTTGTGTATATAATAGTGCATAGAAAATATTGGGACAAAAGGAGAAAATAATTATCAGCATTTAGTTGTTTGTCTTAATGTTTTCCCAAACATTTTCAATGTGGGACATGAAAATCAGGCCATGTTTGAGAAAGGGTCAAAACTCTGGTTGAATACAGTTAACACTTTCCTAAATGACAGATATTTTTTGTGGTCCAAATTTGGAAGTCGCTTCAAATGACAAAATAGATGTTGATAAAAATAAGATTCGCATAAAATATTGCACAGAAAATATTGAGGCAAAAGCTGTTATCAGCAGTTTCTTCTTTTGTCTCAATGTTTTCTCAAGTCTTACTAATTAAGGGTGTCAAAACCAGGTCTTGTTTAGGAAAGGGTTAGATTAACTTGAAAGTAAAAAAGATAAAATAAATTCATCTATGAAATTATTACTCTATGGCACATATGATATGGCATTCAAAGAACAACTGATTTTTTACCAATTAAATGTCCCTGATAAAAAAAGGTTAAGAAAACACTGTGGCAGAGGTAGAAAATGCTGATACTTAACATTTTAGCATCAATTTTTCTGTGACAAACCATACCCAAATACTATCTTAACAAACATCCATCTTATTGTCTACACATGCTTTCAAAATTACACAGATTCTATCTTAACAAACATACATCTTGTTGTCTACATGTGCTTCATCTACATGTGCTTTCAGAATGTTTGTTGTTTGGGAAGGAGTTGAGCCGTCAAATGACCTCTAGATGGTGTCCTCAAGTTGACAATTATGCTTTACTCTTCCGGAGTCATTTCATGAAAAAGTGTAGAGTTTCTTCTTCAATCACATCTATAAACTGTTTTTGTTGTCGGCTCATCGTCAACAGTCGCTGAGAAAACAATTTCCGTTTTTCCATTCAAGGTTTTCTATGTTATAATGTGGCAGTTTCTACACTGTTTACTTTGGTTACCTCAACTCATTCCCACATAATGATGCTTTTTGATGCCCCAACAAGATAAGCCTTCAGAAAACATTGTGGAAAATGAAGAAATTGCCTGTTAAAAGCAATTTCTTCAATTCCCACACTGTTTTCATTAAAAAAATACCAAAAATACAAAATTTTATCCACTGGAAATTGTTGTCTCCATCATCTTTGTAAATCAAAGACAACCTGTCTAAAATTTTGCTGTCTGGTAATGGGCTTTTTTTGTCATTTGAAGCTCCTGAGATTGGACTAGTTCAAATTATGCAGTTAGGCCTTCATGTATGTTCTTGAGTCAGGGGCCCTCTTCATTCTTCCGGAGTCATTTCATGAAGAAGTGCAGAATATGTATTTTCATTCACTTCCACAAACTGTTTTTGTTGTCGACTCATCATCAACACATTCCCTGAGAAGACGTCATACCACAAGGCATGAAGGAAAAGATCACTTTTAGATAGTCTATCATAGAGGAATGGATAGGCAGCAATGTTCTCTAACTGTTGAATACAGTTAACCTGGAAAAAGAAATTTCATTCCATGAGTAGACCACAATAATGAATGTTTTCAAATACCCTTAGACCCTTTCCCAAATTCTACAAGACCTGGTTTTGACATCATTAATACAATATTTAAATGAGGTTAAACCAATTCCCATATATTGACGCTTTTTTATGTCTTTGGAAGGCTTTGGAAAACATTATAGGAAACTAGAAACTAACTTAAGGGAATAAAATATCAGCACCACACCATTAATTTGGATAAGTATTTTTAGTCAAATCAGGCGCTATAACACTAATTCTCCATGCAAGGTCCAAAAATTGTGTGAGCACATCTACATGTCCAAATGAATACTTCTCCCAACTATGAAGCTAATTGGACTGAAACTGTAGAAGGTGTTGGACAGACAGGATTTTGCTAGCAGACCATCGAACCGACCAACAGGCTGATTCTAGTAAGCCCCCTACCCCTACCCAATTCTTCCCCAAAAGGCCATAAAAAGAATTCCATTTACTTGAAATTGTTGTCTGTAACACCTTTGAATTTAAAGCTACTCTTACAACCAGTTGTACATGCTCCTGCCAGCAGTCTGCATCTAACATTTAGGCCTAGTTCTGCATTGCACAAAGTACTTCTTTGGTGGAAGCAAACACAACGCAGAATGGACATAGCAAAGAATTGACAAAAAATTCTTCCCTGATCACCCCATTCTGTGTGTTTATAACTCCAGAGCCATGCAAGACAAAAGTACTGAGCATATATGACAGGTGTGTAACCTACTTTCAATGTAAGTGCAAATATAGCCTCTCTAACAACCTGCTATGCATCCTTACAAAAATTACATCTTCATCGTGTTTTAAGAGAGGCTTAAGAAAGCTATAGTAGGTGGTGTAGATATGACTGACAAAAGGTGACTGGAATAGTACCTGTACAATCTGAATGGTCAACCTAAAATGTAGAGGTGAGGAAAACAAGAACATTCTTGTTTATCCATTATCCTTTAGAACCTTGTATAGTTATCATTTGAAATAGCTTTTCATTTTATCAAAAGTCTAAAATTTTGTTTTCCAGTTGTGGATTTATTTATTTGTGACCCGTCACGCTAAAAAGGACCTTATCCAAACTCCAGAAATCAAAATTTTGACAAACTTGTCAGACTAAGCACAGGTCAACCAGATACTTTATTCGAAAAATGAACATATAGTAAGATAGGGAAAACATTCCGGATTTAGAAAATTACATAAAAGTGAAAAGTGTCGGCCCTAGTCTAGGGTCGATATTTTTCACACATCCGATAAGGTCCCTTTTAGCGCGACGGGTCACATTTAGAAAAACCTTACCATGGAGAGTTTATCAATCATCGAGTATTTTCCTTCTTTATCAATTTCTATATGGTATGTTTTATCCGCAGTTTCCTCCTGAAATACCATTGGTCCACGGAAGTTATTCTCCTCCGTTAACGCTTCAAACTTCTTGATACTACGAGCACCGTTTCTCTTTACCCACAATTCTAGGGGAGTTCCTTTAGGATTGTCTAAATCGTCTATCAAACTATGTAACAATGCCATAGCCTACAAAAATACAGTATATATTTGTGACCCCTCTTGCCAAAAGAAACTTTCTTGGCCGTCCATAAAACCAAAC